>JAACJM010000117.1:0-263218 GCA_013368315.1 Tetrapyrgos nigripes
GCAAATGCTCTTTCTGTTCCTTCGACAATATTTCCTCTAGTGCATCGATTCCAGACGCTGACGCCGTTGTTGCGGCGGCCATGATACGTGGCCTTGCAATCACAGACGCATTGTAACGACTCGAAAGCTGCTGGACAGCACCTAGCGGCTGAGCCCAATCCAACGAATCCTCGTAGTGAAAAATTCCATCATAATACCATTCCCCAGTAGGCCCTCGGTGAAACTGCCATATATGCCGAGGTAGACATTCCATGTCAACGACGTTTTCTCCATTCCTTGTCCTAGTCACGACTGGAGAGCTTCTTATTACTGCTGCTGGTTCTGCTGGTGCTGGTGCTTGTGCCGGAGTAGGAATTGGGTTTTGCTGATTCAAATTGTCATGATTTTCGGGTACGTCGATATCGAACGTGACGACTTGCTCGAACTCATGGGTCTTGCGAATAGGTCCTGTCAGGAAGATGGACTTGTCCATAGATTCATAGGAGCATTTTTCGAGCTGGAGAGTTTTACAACGGTGACATCGCACGGTTCGAAGGGAGGGTTGGGTTATGTCGTCCAGGATTTCGCATCGAACTTTGGATTTCTTGCACGAAGCACAAGCTGGGACGGTTTTTGTTCTTGTATTCCGCTGCATGAAGGGATTAGCAGAGGTGTTGTTTCTGATGAAAAGCCTTACCCTTCAATGGTGTCAATTGCAATGCAGATCAATACAAATCCATTTGGCTTATTCAGCCTACTATACACTCAGACTGTGACTATATTCCAACCCAGTAAGATACACAAAACGTAGGTAGCGAAGCCCCGCATGGAATCTAAGTACTGTTCTAGGAAGCCCCTTCGTAGAGCATCTGAAGATTCTCTTTCATAGTGTCATGCATACTCCCCGTCATGTTTGACTGATCGTCATAGACTCCAGTTGGTTTAGCAAACCCATCCTCTAGAGTAAAAAGCGGATTATACGTCGTAAACATCTCATCCCTGTTATCCCATAACGCCTGCAACCCCTGAATCAACGTCGCAGATCTAGAAGCTGGATGATCCTCCGAATACGCAGCTGCATTCAACACACCCACACATTTCGCAATCATGAAGTCGCTCACTCCCTGTAGAGCTTTGAGCCTTGAGTTCAAGACGAAGAATTTGAAAGAG
Source organism: Tetrapyrgos nigripes (assembly GCA_013368315.1). Lineage (NCBI taxonomy): Eukaryota > Fungi > Basidiomycota > Agaricomycetes > Agaricales > Campanellaceae > Tetrapyrgos > Tetrapyrgos nigripes. The sequence goes on from JAACJM010000117.1 coordinate 1,150, forward strand.
ACGTGATGGGCAGCGACGAGGGATGTCATTTGGAAGATGATGTCTGGGGAGGTACCGAGAAGGTAGGGGTCTGCCTCCATGAGACAGAGTAGGTTGCCTTCGGTAGCGTGGAAGCCGTCTTTACACCAGATTGCGAGGATGTCGAGGCTATGAGGTATCAAGCCCTCGAAAAATGTGGGGTCAGGGGTGCTGCCAGCGAAAATAAACAGCATGCGGGAGGTGTAGAAAGCATGATAGGTGACGAGGAGACGACAGACGCGATAAATGAAAATGAGCATGCGGAAATAAAAGTTGTCGTGGTCTGATACAACTGTTTGATGACAAGAAGGATGTGAGAGACCTAAGGATATAAACTGACAAAAAAGTACGCACCAGGAAGAGGCATTATAAGCCTTTCTAAATGTCCGAGACGTTGCAGTGATCCAGTCACGTCATCGTACCACTTTTTGACACCGTCCAGCGAATCCAACCAAACTTGGAGACCTGCTTCAGTAGCGTCTAATATATCGCCAAGCAGTTCGAGACGAGTGTCCCGTGCTTCACTGAGACTAGGTGGAATGTTGAGATTTGACAGGACTGGTAGCGGGAATGAGTTTTTGTGGGACGCAGTCTCCCTCGCGGACCTGTTACGACTGGTACCAATGCAAAGCCTGTGCATTTAGAGAGTCAGCGCTGTCGGGTCTGTATGTTTATGAGTACAGGCACCCACAATGAGTCAGTATTGGTGAGAGCAAGCCACTGAACGAATGACCGTCATAAGTCATAGAGACAGATGACACAAAGCAAAAACTTACCAAACGCGTCCTGTTTGCAGTATCTGCAACTTGAGCTTCATCAAAAGTGTGACCCATGCTCTGAAGATCCTTGAGAGCTTGCAGTCTATCCGGCGCCTCGTTCAGACGTATATTTTTCGCCATACTGATCGCTGACGCCAACAGCAAGTGCCCATCTCGTTGATTGTCACCAGAACCACCGCATATAGGGGCCCATAACGCCAGGATAAGGAGACTTTGGATCGCTTCTAGTGACTCAGAGGGAACTGGATGGAGGAGTATTCGCGATAAGGCATCCTCAGCTGCGGCTTCGAGCTTTGGGGCTACAACAGAACGGGTGTTCGCCCTGAGATGCCGAGAAGCTATTGTGCAGCATATCAGATCCAGTGTACAATTAGGACTGTCCTCACTTCGGATTAGAGAGAAATTGAGCCAGGGGACGTATTTTTCTTCAAAGCTAAAGATCTGTCAGTGAGGAGGTATCGGCCAAAAGCACTGCCACGTACATGCCCAGAAGATTCTTTATCTGCTCTGCTGATAATATATCCTCTAATACATCAATCCCAGATGCCGAAACAGTCGTTGCAGCTGCAAGCATACGCGGCCTCGTAACCACCGATGCAAGATAGCGATTCGTAAGCTGCTTAATGGCACCCAAAGGTTGCGCCCAATCCAACGAATCCTCATAATGGAAAATCCCATCATAATGCCATTGCCCTGCAGACCCTCGATGAAAATGCCACATATGTCGAGGTAAGCATTCCAAATCTACTGCAGTTTGCCCAGTTTTACTCCGGACTACGGCTGAGGAGTTTCTTGACGTTGACGGTGAAGCAACAGGGTTCTGCTGCTGATGGTTTTTCTCGCCATTTACCCCAACAACTTGATCAGTCTTGTGAGCAGGTCCTGTATAGAAGATAGATTTGTCCATGGATTCATAGGAGCATTGCAATTGTAGAGTTTTGCACCTGTGACAGCGAACCTTCTGGATGCATTCTTGAGTAATATCGTCCAGGATCTCGCATCTGACTTTCGATTTCTTGCAAGATGCGCACGCTGGAACGGATTTCGGTCTTGTATTTCGCTTCATGGTTGCAAAAGGAATGATATCTGTATGGCTTATTCAGCGAGCGCAATATGAATGCATGACCTCCCATCGCAATAATCCTATTGCCTTCACTGTCAATGCGCCTTCTGAACACAGACACCTTACAGCTTGCAGAATTTGACTCCCTTAACGTCCCTTCATACGCTATTCTTTCTCACACATGGGGTAGGGAAGAGCTCCTCTATCAGGATTTTCACAACCTCAAAGCGGCCATTGGCAAGCCAGGCTACACCAAGGTCCAAAACGCTTGCACTTACGCTCGAAAATACAACTTCGACTGGATTTGGATAGACTCGTGCTGCATCAACAAAGACAGCAGCGCTGAGCTTTCCGAAGCCATTAATTCCATGTACCAGTACTACCAGGATGCCGTAGTCTGCTACGCGTATCTGGCGGATGTCGAGTATGGCGAAGATCCCAGGAAAGTAGGCTCGAAGTTCAGGAATTGCAGGTGGTTTACCAGAGGCTGGACTCTGCAGGAGCTGCTGGCACCTTCCTATGTTGTGTTCTTGGACAGGAATTGGGCAGACATTGGTACAAAATGGAGTTTGCGACATGTCGTGTCGGCGGTAACTTCTATCCCTATCGGGGTTCTCGTCGGTACCGACATGGAGAAGGCTAGCGTAGCCCAGAGGATGTCTTGGGCAGCAACGAGGGAGACTACGAGGCCGGAGGACATGGCATATTGTTTGATGGGCATCTTTGGTATCAGCATGTCCCCGATATATGGTGAAGGGGGTCCGAAGGCGTTCATGCGGCTGCAGCAGGAGATTATTCGATACTCTGATGATCGGAGCATCTTTGCATGGAGCGCATCTCTTTCCAGCAGCAGCGAGCGAACAGGTCTGTTCGCAAGAACCCCAGTCGATTTTCGGTTCTCCGGTGAAGTGAAATCACTGGACTTGGGAGACACCGGCCACAATTCATCCTATTCCTTTGCCAACAACGGTCTCCACATATCGCTGCCTCTCATACCAGATGTCGATAATCTCCGAAACGATCCGGAAAATCGAAATGGACTATACCTTGCTTATCTCCATTGTCAGGCAGCTGACGGAGAGCATCTATCAGTCCATCTCAAAAAGATAGGCACACACTTCATGCGCTATCGTCCGGACCATTTGGTACTCACACGTTCCTCATTCGACTCCCTTCCTATGCAAGAGGTAGTCGTCAAGGAGCCTCTGCCTGCCTTCAGGAAGGTTTCGCCACGGTCTGATACTGTCAAGTTTCGTGTCAGCCCCTCACCTGAGGATCATCTGCTTATGCATATTCCTGATCCCGGGAGAAATGACTTCAATAAAATGTCAGCAGAATTCATTACTGCGAAGTACATGCAGAAAGACACGGGGGAAGAATTTCTGGTTCTTGCTGGGCTTAATCAACTTTGGGTACCGGTCCTCGATATAGTGGCACCCAAAGCAGATACTATGGTTCACGCTCAAGAGATGGTCAGAAATATCGATGCATACAAGGCTGATAGGGTTACGTCGCCTGTAAAGGGTGGTGGATTGGTATTGTTGACTCTAACAAGGACAGGTGATTCTGCCGGTGTCCTTGAGCTTCGTTTCATCTCAAAGCAAAATGCCAGCATGTTTGACACTACCATAATGGCGACACGGTCCTCGTTACAATTCCCTGCAGTTGGGTTCACAGTACCTAGCTCACTTTCCCTTAGACCCCCAGACGGTGATTGGACACGGTATTGGATGCAGAAAATTGGGGGCGTCAATGTCACCTTGGCGCCAGATAATGTTTTCCCAGCCGACTGCTTTCATATACCCTATAACCGCCGACAATCATATTATGTCTCCTTGACCTCCACCGGTGTTTGTGTTCTCATATACGACATTGTCCACCCGATGTCCCTTTCCCACCATCGTTGCGCTGTTGTCCTGGGCTTCTCTGCAGTCAATCAGGACGTTTGGGTAGACGTTGTAGCGCTGGAGTCCACAGAGTCGTATGAAGATTTATTGCGGTCCTATGTTTCGAAAATGAAATTTCACAGACAATTGCAATCCCAAAGGGCGAGCCTGATTGTGGATTTTCCTGTCAGTGCCATTTCAGAACAGACTAGATCCTACGAGCTATCTGCCGCTGTTGAGAGGAGACAGACACTCCAACTAGGCTCACATTCGGTTCATTTTCAGTGGCGAGCGCGAGATGGCGAAGGACCTATACTTATCCGGTGAGACATTTGATCAAAAGTGTGTTGCACATATAAAGGTGTCTCGTTGGAATTTGGCTTGAATAGTACTTAATACGCTCTCGTACTGTTAGCCTTTTGTCGCGTTACATTCCTTCCAACTCCACACTTCCACCATACTTCCGCTGCATCGTTGCCTCCCTCAGAAGTACTCTGTTTGCCGCACTGACGCTTCTTCGTACACTGAGTAGTCCTTCTAGAGGTCTTATGCTATAGCTACTATCCCTATCCTGTCTCTATACACAGTATCACTTGTGGATTTCATCTTCGGCGTCGTCAGCGTCCCTTGGTCGCTGGATCAGGGACAATAGGATACAGTATCCTTGAAATGTCTTCCTTGATGCTTCACAATTTTCGTCTAAGTTGCATACTTCACCAGCTTCCTTACTCAAAACCTTTAAGACATCGAGAATGAGTAAAAGATACTATTAAGTAGACATCAAACAAAACGAAGCAGAGTCCCAAAACAAAAACAGAACAAACCAAAAAGAGCTGCTACTACAAGTACTTCTACCATGCAACTATGTCATGACGAGCTCATAATTATACCGCACTAACGTAGTCTGTAGTATGAACTCGAACCTAGGCGTCGTCAACATCATAAATCGCAGTCACCAGTCCAATGACACTAACGCACAAATACAAGGTCCGATCCAAAAGTCCCGTCCAAAGGGTGGACAGTCCTTATGGAAATGATCATTCACCTACTAACCAAAAGACATGTACGCGCTGTAAGTAGTATAGGTAACAGTAAACGGTCCACAGTCCACTCATGCAAAGAACATAGCAGAGAAGACAACACCCGCAAGACCAGCAACGAGGGAGACACCCCTTGCGTTAGCACCATTGGTGTTGGCGGCACCAGCGGCACTCTGAGAGCTTGAGCCAGAGCTACCACCACGAGTGTTGGTACCAGAGCCAGAGCCAGAGCCGGAGCCGGAGCCAGAGCCAGAGCCACCGGTAGGTTGAGCACCAGAACCAGTGTCGGTACCAGAGCCACCGGTAGCTTGAGCACTTGAGCCAGAGGCACTCGGGGCGCTAACGCTAGCCAATTGGGCGAAGAGATCAGAAGATGCGAAGGGGACACAATTGCTGGAGGCAGCGGGGGTAGGGGTGTAGGGAGGAACGGGTGTGGTAGGTTCGGGAGGTTGTTGCCAGGTGAGAGTTTGGCCGTTCTCGACGTAGGTACCGACGGGCATCATATCTTCACCTTCGCAACGCTCGAAAGTACCATTCTGGGCGTTGTTAGGAGCATTGTAGGCGCAGCCGACACGGTCGTAGATGTGCTCGCAAAGGTGCGCAGCGTTAGGCTGGGTGTCGTCACAGATTTTGAGACAGAAGGTGTTGCCACCGATGAAGCTGTGGAGAAACGTGAGAAACGTGAGAAACAGTCAAGAGAACTTTAAAGAGTGACTAACAAAGTCCAGTGCCTGGATTGTTCAAAGGAATCGTTCTTGCCACCGTTGCTGGGGAAGGCGTTGGAGTAGACGAGACCACCGATGGGGTTTCCACGCTGTATCAATGATATGGTTATCAGATGTGCCAGAAATAAATTAGCTGCCACGTACACCGTCCTGTCCTCCAGAGTCGAGTTCACCACCAAAGTCGAGTTCAGGGGTGGTTTGGATGTTGAGCTTGGACTGATCGATGACACCGGCGATTTGAATGTATCCGGGGCTTTGAACGAGCTGAACACCTTGGAGAGTACCCTCCGGAATGAGACGAGTACCACGGCCGGGCTTGGTGCACCAGGCGACTTCCTCGCCTTCAGTGTCTCCAATTGTGGACATTTCGGGAGGAGCAAAGAGACAGAAATCTGAAAGAGACAAAAAAAAAAAAAGGTTAGGCACGATTCAAGGAGGAAGGACATTTGCAGACGCACCGTCGAGGTGGTTTACCATAGCAGTTTGGCACATGGACGACTGACCCTCGGTGGTGGAGTTACAGATGTTATATCCAGCTTGAGGACCACGGTCAGCGGTGTGGTGGTCAACCTGGTAGGGCTATATGCGCGTAGAAAGAAGCTTTAGTAAGAAGAGGAACGCATAAAGACCACAGAGCAGGACTCACAATAGCGGTATACGGAACAACCTTGTCAATAAGGGGGTCAGATACGAAGGATTGCGCGGCAGCATAAGAAGAGGCAGCCAAAGCGATGAAAAGACTTGAGACCATGGTGGGCAAAGAATAAACGAGAGTGTGGATGGTTGGAGCAAATATAAAGCTGGTCAACAGACCACTAACGTGCGGTGTGCAGTCGGAGAAGAAGAAAGACGGGGCAAAAAGAGCGCTGCTGATTGTGCAGATTTAAGGGCGAGGGATGAAATGGGCGTCGTGAGAAGAACAGCACATACGACAGTTGCCTGTCGGTCTAATCAGGCCGTTGATCTATTTCTGTCCAGCGCTTCGCCGTATGTATACTTGATATTTGACCGGGTATCGCACAGCATGGCCGAACATAAGTGCAGAATGAGGAAAAGTATCCGTGTTGGTGAAGTTCTGTTGGAGGATGTCACGGCAGATTGCTCGAGAAGGGCATCGGTCTGTTTCTGCACTGTAAGCTCGGTATTGTCCTAGATTCAGAGCTAGGTCTTCATCCACCCTTCCGAAACCTCCATCCTTCAAGTTCCTGATTGACAGGCCGCAAGTCAACGCGCTTCGGACCCTGTCCCGACCCTACTTCTGACAGGCCATGTAGCCTTGGTGTAGCCCAAGTGTAGTCGCAACTCTTCTCGAAAAGACCCGATCGATGATGTAGTCCCTCTCGGTACAGGCTGTGGGTTGGGTATAGAGTGGTCCTACTTTCTCCTCCCAATGTCCTCTTCTCTTTCTCTGCTCTTTCCATCTCAACCTCTTGCCTGCTCTCCATCTCCCTTTCTTTTTCTCAGCCAGCCATCTTCATCTCTCTGCTGCTTCTTCATATACGCCTCAAGGTATCCAGTGATGCAATATCCTATTGCAAAAGTCGCTCAGAAGAGTATATAGGGAAGTGCTCTTCCTGAACATTGAGTAGTTCCAGAACGCAATTGGTACGTTTTCGTAGTCATGATTGAGTTGTTCATGTCTCGAACAACTCGATGAGGCGCGTCTTATGGGTCTCAAGTTTCTCGATGGAAAAACCGGCTGGCTAATGCAGCAACAACGACGGAGGCCAGAGTATAGCCATGGCGTTCGTGATGCCATCTATGCCCTTTAATTCAAGTGCTTGAGTGGGAGGTCGTTGTTATGTAGGGATACAGTCGTGTTCATCGCAGGTACAAGTCAAAGTGCTAGGGACACGTAGACAGGCCACCGGGGAAAGGCATTGACCTGTGGACTGTTAGTTCATTGGTCAGGAATCAGATTGGGATGTGTAGTACCTGTATATATTTATATAGATTTTCATCTTTGTTGGTGGAGGAGAGGAAAGGGTTGAGTATCGAGTGACGTCATCCTTTCAAACTTAGAAGTAGAACCACCATCAGTGTCACCGTCTTCTCTGTCAATGTCACGGAACCGTCCAAAAGTACATTCGAATTCGCTTTTGGCGAAATAGTATCACCTGTGCACCTGTCATGACCAATTGATCGGACTTCTATAAGGCTTCGATGGGTACCTGAAGCGCCTCTCACATAAGGCGTTTAGCGTATTTCCGGGCAGTTTGATGCCCTTCGATGGGTACTCCCGCCGTTAAGTCTTTATAGAGTACTTTGAGTGGTTGTAGGTTGAGGAACATAGACTTAGCATCGTCAGGACATAATGAACCAGAAGCCTAGGTGTCCTCTAAGGTCCTCAAGGCTCAGGAGTCAGTCAATCAGCATGATAACTCTTCGCCACTCATAAGATGTGTTCCCCTGTATTTTGAGATGGAAACAATGATAGCTATAGGGTGTAGATTTATTTGTAATTATAGCTTCGTATAAGGAGGAATATCATTAGTACGCAAGGAATAATAGCATCATGGTATCGAACCGAGCTCGAGTGTACTTATGTTCGTTGAGGAATATCCAAGTCTGAGAATAGGAGTAGCACGCACATTAAGTCTACCAACGACGATTTGAGCTTTGGTACTACAAATGGATACAAGGGGTATCTAATGTAGCTGTGTGAGGGGTCGAGATCAATGGAAGGTGGACGCTGAGGCCATTGAAGGGTCCGACGTGGTTGACGATGACCTTGCAACGTCTTGGCATGCTTACATCATCACCAGTCCCTCCTCTGTGAGTCGAGCAACTCTCTTGCATCTTCCACAGTCATTGCTAGTGTTAGCAATGATGGCAGGCATGGTAAATTTATGCATACTTTCAATATATGAAATAATCATGAAGCAATGTTTCTTTTTGAAAAAGTCGTAAAGTCACAAATTTGCAACAAGGTGAACAATGTTCTTTAACAAGATCCCGTAGGTTTGAAGGCATTTTTCATTCCAGTAAATTGTACATGACTTATATGATATACCTGGCCTACATGGGTCATTTAGTAGTACCATATGACCCTCTATCGATGGTGTAGACCGCCTGCACGACGGACTGTACGGAGTGGCGCACATAATGATGATGCTGAAAACATGCCCTGAACACTCTATATACTCAGGCATATCTAAGATAAAGAGTGTATATAATACTACCCTAACGAACATAACCGCAAGGGAAAATATATGTGATCGTTGAAGCTATGACGAAAGGCGGTCATACAAATGGTCACCCCAAAGTGTGCGCACCTTCCTTTTTTATCATGCCTGATTGAATTCTCACGGCTCGGTCCTGACCGCTGCACCAGCGCACTTACCACAGACCGCAGATAACTTAGCTTCTAGTGGACATAGTTCATCATATACAGCCAGGAAGATGGCCAGTCATCAGAGCCAACGATTGCGGTGGAAAGTCCTATGTCTGGCAGCATTCGGCACCAATTCTGCATGCTCAGTAGCAAAATGGGTGTCCACTGCCATCCACTAACGCCATACAACCAAATACATGTTTCCGGACACTCACTGCAAGTAGAATTATACTTTTGATAAGATATCGCTTTGGTTATACTTCTCAGTGAAGGCACTTAAGGTCAGTGGTCATGGCCGGGGCATCGGCGCCGTACGCGATGGAAGTCGACAAGTGATGTACTAAGTCTAACCAGATTTGATACTCTAATAACTCACTTGAACGCTTTTCGTTCCTTAAAAAGTCTTAAAAAGTGTCAATAACGACTTAGAGGCGGGAGTAATACATCAAAGGGCATCAAACTGCCCGGAAATACGCTAAACGCCTTATGTGAGAGGCGCTTCAGGTACCCATCGAAGCCTTATAGAAGTCCGATCAATTGGTCATGACAGGTGAATAGTATCGCAAGTGCCAAGTTTGGATACTCAGAAGAAGAGAACGATACATACTTATCTCCGACAACTTCAATCGATTAATCACTCCCTCACTGTGTCCTTTTTCCGTCGAGTGAAGCTTTCTTTTTTAAGTTTTCTTACGATTAAATCGGATTGATGCGTTGCATTGGGATAGCTACAATCAACAGGGGTTTACTTGGGGTTTACCGGCTGTGCAGAGAGACATTTCAGATGCTGTAGAACCAAAAGTGAACTCGAGCTCCCTCATTGCTCAGACGTCTCTGTCGACCTGGCAAAGGTCCGTGTCATTGACCTTCTTTGTGGAGTTTTGGGATATCTGTCTCTGTCAGCTAATGAATCGATTTAACAGTGCGTTCGTCGCTATGCGTCTTTTGCGAATCTATTTTTTGGTTCAAAGGTGCGCGTATCTGAGGACTTGCAGGATGATATCTTACTGAGCAGGTCGACTTGGCAGTGTCTTCGCCGCTATGCGTCTTTTGCGTGTCCATGATGGTGTTTCCGAAGGCCTTCCTCCTGGCACTCCTGGTTCTGATGACCCTCCTTCTTTCTCTTCTCCCGTTGGTCCACACATATCCCCCCAGTCTCCGGAACCCTTCTTCGAGCTCGTCGAGTTTGTACGCGATATCCCACCTTATGCTATCCTCTCGCATACCTGGGAAGACGAAGAAGTCACATTCCAGGATATGCAAGACGTCGAGACCGCCAAAAAGAGGAAGGGTTACGCCAAGATCATGGGGGCGGGCCGGCTGGCTCTCGCAGATGGGTTCGAGTACCTGTGGGTTGACTCCTGTTGCATCAACAAGGAGAGCAGCGCCGAGCTTTCCGAGGTCCTCAACTCGATGTATCATTACTACGCAAATTCCGAGGTGTGCTACACATACTTGTCGGATGTCAGACACGACGAAGATCCTCGGGCTGGAGACTCCACTTTCAGAAAGTCTAAATGGTTCACCCGAGGATGGACGCTGCAGGAGTTGATTGCTCCGGTCAAAGTCGTGTTTTATGATAAGGACTGGGTGGAGATTGGGAGCAAGTTTGGTCTCTACGATGCTGTCACCGCTATCACCCGTATTCCAGCGCAAGTTCTCTTCAAGCGCGATGTCAGCTCCTTCAGCATCGCGAAGAGAATGTCTTGGGCTGCATGGAGGCAGACGACGAGACCAGAGGACCGGGCGTACTCGTTGATGGGATTATTTGGTGTCAATATACCCCCTATCTACGGGGAAGGTCTTGCCAGCGCGTTTTTGCGACTCCAAAGAGAGATTATCAACGTTTCCAACGACCGGAGTATCTTCGCTTGGGTCGCGGATCCTGACGATCACGACACTGACAGTAGAGGGCTCTTGGCGAAATCACCATTCGAGTTCAGGTGGTCGGGCAGTATCTCGGTGTCTCAGAGGTTCATTGGCGCAGATTCATCATTTTCCATAACAAACAGCGGCACGAAGATACGCCTTCCCCTTGTACAATGTGGTTTAACCTTGACCAAGGCTTATCTTCATTGTCATGATGAAGAAAGTCACCAAAATGTCGTGATTCTTCTACGACATGGTCATGCTCACGGCTACACTAGATGCAATGCACACAAGCTGTTGTTGGACGCTGGACCTCTGCCTCTGGATCACATACAAAAAGTATACGTCAGCGAACTTGACTTCGCCAGGCATACATATGCAGTTACCATGCTTCGCGTTATGTGGGATCTCGAAGGAAGTTGGTCTGCTCCCGTCCAAAATTATTTCGAAACAAGTAGCGTCAATGAGTGTGGATTTCTTTCTGCAGACCCACTGACTGGGCTATTCGCCCCTGCTCCAGAACCACCAAACTTTGAAAATTGGGGAACAGAGAGGAGGAAAGGACAACAAGATGTGTCGTTGGAGGATGAGAACGAATTGGTACTGGTGTTCAACCGAGCAGGAGATGAGCTTGGACAGCGCACATTTGCAGTGGTGCTACGCAAGATAGTGCACGACGGCTCGTCTAGCTTCATGATGAAGATTCTTACTGGTCGAGACGTTCTGGATCTCCCAATGATCATGACTCCCAATAGAAATTATATTCCTATCACTTCCCCGCTCCCGCCCTCAATCTATCAGGCAACAGCAAACCTTCCAAGGAACGAGACAGTCTCGGCTTCCCTTTACAAGCCGCCAATCCCCCTGGACCACAAATCATTCCCTAGAGATCATGACTGGGTCTTCGAAATCCGCGTCGCGTCCGAGCCTGAGCAGCCTGTCCTCGCTGCCAGTGCCATCACCAGAACAGCCAGGACATTATCCCCTCCCAAACTCGGTTTCATAGTACACACCGGTTGTATAGCAGCTAGATCCAACGCCGTGCTTCGATTATTAAAGGTCTTTCCTGCAGACTTCTTCCAAGAATATCATGGACCGAGCTGGCATTATATCTCCATCGATCCGCACGATTCCGAATCTGACAATGCATACCGCCTCCTCATGTACGACCTTTCCGTCACCGGCCCCGGTCCCGACGAGACGCTTTTGAGAGCACCGGTGAAATTGGCCGTGATACTTGGGATCCAAGATTCTAAAGCGTGGTCACAGACGAGTTTCGTCAAAAACGTTAACGTTGAAGAAGACTCTGAATCGGTGGCTATGGAAAGTCTACTGAGGCAGAGCGCACTTACTCGTAGATGGGAAGATGAAGAACCATATGTCATGGAATTCCAACTCTCCTTTTATGGTTTCATCGCAATGCACGTAACAGTCGGCAAAAAAGACAGTTCGATTCTACAACCCGCCTCTCATTGGGCTCACGTTGAGATCAAGTGGGTGGATGGACAAGCATCTAGAAGTTTTCAAGATATGGAATATTTCAGTGAACCGACATCGGATTTGGACTTTGAGGTTTGTATGATGGATTCCTGACATTAAAAGTAACTTGGACGTCCCATGCATCGACTGTACCATTCAGTGCTTCGGGAACTACATAGAGTCTGTCGCGCGAGTGTCAAGTGGAGCCTTGTGAATAGGATCCATATATTATCCACTTTCAAAGTTTCAAGTGTTAAATTTTAATTGAGCCTCACTGCCACTCAGTGAGCCGACCGTGAGGAACTGATGACACCAGTACTACAGGGCACTGTGCTAGGACCCTGCCAGATTCCTGCGGCTCCTCCGACTCGGGCAGCCTTCCAACATGGAACTCAAGTCGAGAATACAGTCAGAAAGAAAAGTCTGATCTGGTATATGAAAAGTGAAAGCTAGCTATCAAGTCCTCGCAGGTTGCAGAACAGAACAAAAACAAAGGTGTAAAAGTAAAAGAAAAAGGTGCAAGGGCTGCTACTACTTCTCTACCGACGAGCGTAATTATACCGTAGTAACATAGTCTGAATCATCGACGTCGTCAACATCATGAATCGCTGTCGCCAACACATGTGTGCGTGCGCGCAAACAAAGTTTAAATCCAAGTCCCGTCCAGTCCGCAAGATACACGGTCAAGTGCCTAGAGCCTATAACCGTCCACCCAGCGCTTTTATAGAATGATCGTTAACCTAGCCAATCGACATGTACATGCTATAGATAGCAATCCACTCATGCAAAGAAGATAGCAGAGAAGATGACACCGGAGAGACCAGCGACGAGGGAGATGCCCCTTGCGCTGGCAGCGTTGGTGCTGTTGGAACCAGCAGCGCTTTGAGTACCACTGCCAGAGCTACCACCAGAGCCAGAGCCAGAACCGCCGGTAGCTTGAGGACCCGCAGAGATGGTACCGGAAATACCAACGGTGGCCAATTGGGAGAAGAGGTCGCTGGAAGCATAGGTGACACAGTTGCTAGAGGCAGCGGGTGTAGGGGTGTAGGGAGGAACGGGGGTGACACCTTCGGGAGGTTGGGTCCAGGTGAGGGTTTGGCCGTTCGAGACGTAGGTACCGACGGGCATCATGTCTTCACCTTCGCAACGCTCGAAAGTACCATTCTGGGCATTGTTAGGAGCATTGTAGGCACAGCCGACACGGTCGTAGATGTGCTCGCAAAGGTGCGCAGCGTTAGGCTGGGTGTCGTCACAGATTTTGAGACAGAAGGTGTTGCCACCGATGAAGCTGTGGAGAAACGTGAGAAACAGTCAAGAGAGCTTTAAAGAATGACTAACAAAGTCCAGTGCCTGGATTGTTCAAAGGAATCGTTCTTGCCACCGTTGCTGGGGAAAGCGTTGGAGTAGACGAGACCACCGATGGGGTTTCCACGCTGTATCAATGATGATAAGCAAAAATGAAAGACTGTATTGGTTGCCACGTACACCATCCTGTCCTCCAGAGTCGAGCTCACCACCAAAGTCGAGTTCAGGGGTGGTTTGAATGTTGAGTTTAGACTGATCAATGGTACCAGCAATTTGGATGTATCCGGGGCTCTGAACGAGCTGAACACCTTGGAGAGTACCCTCGGGGATGAGACGAGTACCTTTGCCAGGCTTGGTGCACCAGGCGACTTCTTCGCCTTCAGTGTCTCCGATGGTGGACAATTCGGGAGGAGCAAAGAGACAGAAGTCTGTAAGAAAGAAAACAAGAAATAGATTAGGCGTGACACGACGATAAAAAATTCTCACAAACGCACCATCCAGGTGGTTCACCAAAGCGGTTTGACACATGGAAGTCTGACCCTCGGTAGTGGAGTTACAGATGTTGTATCCAGCTTGAGGACCACGGTCAGCGGTGTGCGTGTCAACCTGGTAAGGCTATATGCGCGTAGAAAGCTTTAGTAAGAGGAGCGCATAAAGACCACAGAGCAAGACTTACAATGGCGGTATACGGAACAACCTTGTCAATGAGAGGGTCAGAGACAAAAGATTGAGCGGCAGCATAAGAAGAGGCAGCCAAAGCGATGAAAAGGCTTGCGACCATGGTGGGCAAAGAATAAACGAGAGTGTGGATGGTTGGAGTAAATATAAAGCTGGTCAACAGACCACTGTCGTGCGGTGCGCAGTTGGGAGAAGAGAAGGCGATGTCCTGTTGCCTTGTCACACGCTCTTTTTTATACCTTGCCGCTAATCGGCAATCCTAGCAAACACTGTCAAACCGCGGCGTCTATTTCCATCCACCAGTACATATAGTGAGGACACAGAAAATGTGCTGCACCCCTTCTCTGCTTTAGATTTCATCATGCTATGTGCATGCAACCCCGTAGAGCTAGCAGTATTTGTTCTAGCCATTTGAAGCTTTTTCTGAGCAGCCTGCAGTTCCGCTATTTCTGAAGAGCTAATTTTAGATGGCTCGACGTCTGGATAAACAGCCAAGTCCTTGCCAAGTCCTCTCGAGGAAGGCTTGGGAGGGCTTGGGAGGGCTTGGGATACTGCCCAATATCCGACGCTTGGCTTCATGTGTACTAAGTGGGCATTGTTGGTCGTTGGCGAGCCACAGGAGCTCACCGAGTGGCCAACAGATTGCGGAAGTTCCGACGTTATTTTTGTCCAGTCAGGATGCAAACCCTTCAATAGCCTCCGTACGCGTGTGCATCAACAAAGCACCTCCAGAATGTCTGACGCTGACAGATTCCATTCCATGCTACGTGCTACGTGTCTCCATTACTCTGTATGTGTATGTAGCCTCTTTTACCGTTGGCTATCCCTGAGGCCATCATGGTCTACTATAGTTTAAACGTTCCAACCCTGAAGGATAGACGTCAAGCCATCCATCCGCTAATCTTATATTAATGTTTCGAAATTCGCATAAGTAGATTATACAGCACTTCACCGCGACGACGCGTCGCCTCAGCTTCTCGTATTCCCTCTCAATTCCCTCTCAGTTCCCTAGACCCGAACAGATTGCGACCCCGACGGCGGATAGGCAGTGTTCATCTCCGAGCCTGCGGCAGACGATCCAGACATGACCTCTGACAATTTCTGCTGTTGTCTGTTCAAACCAAAGAAAACATAAAGTTAGAACCAATAACAAACATCGGCGTCCAAGTCCTAATAGTACTCACCTTGCCTTCCTCCTCTCATACACCACCCTCGGCTTCACCTGATTAATCCTCCTATTCACATACCTAATGGCCACGAAACCAACAACACTCCCCACAACAATCACCACTATATTCACTATCTTCTCTGTATGATTCGACTCTCCATCAGTGGATTGACCTAGAGACCACCCTAGATAGACTACGACGAATTGTTTAGGAAGAGAGAGGATGGCGGAAGCGAGGAAGGAGAGGGAGGACATGCCGCAGAAGGCGAAGATGGTTGTGGATACTGTAAACCCAAGAAGGAAAAAAAAAAATAGGAAAAAATAGGTCAGAAATCTGAGAGTTGACAGGGAGACTGGACTCGGTGAAAGCACGATAACTCACTATGAGCAGGAATCAAACTATATCTAATCAACAACGCAATCCAAAACCCTCCTTCTTGGATAACTTTGACCAGGCACGCATACGCGATATTTTTAGTCTGGCGTTGTTTTAATTTTTTGAAGAAGATGTAGCGGAAGACACTGAATTTGAGATTGGAATTAGCATTACCAGTCCGCAGTTCAGTTGGTAAGAGAAGGAAGCGAAGGAACAAAGGAGGAAGAACTTGAAGAGAAGAACGAAGGTTAGACGTACTAAAGATTCGCCATCTCACCGATAAGAGTTCCAGCTGCAACGATCAGAAATCCGTAGCCGAGGCCCCAAGCAATCCCACAGAGCATTGCGACGATTTCATGCCCAGCTAGCTGTATACCGACATCAGTAAAACTTCAAAAAGGCAAGAACGAATAAAAGCTATGAAGTGGTAGACAATTCTACTCACCGGAGGGAACGAAATAATAATCATGATGGCTATAGGGACTAACCATCCTCCTGGCGTACTACAGAAGTACATCAGAGGATTACCATGAAGATGAAGGAGTGACTCGGAAAAGGTGCTATATGGTATGTATGTAGTAGTACTCACTCATGAAGCCAATGTGTAGCAGGCTCAAGCCCATGAATGATTTGATTTCGAAAGACAACGAACAGGATGACGATAGCAGCGACGATGATGAGGATGAGGTAGTACCCTAATAACAAGACAAAAATAAAAATAAAAATAAAAATAAAAATAAAAATATCAGAAGGCGTATCTGATAAGGTTTGATTCAGACTTACACCATCTCCGTCCATCCGTGCCCTTCGACTGGTTGATAAACCCAATCCTCGTTTCCTCTTCCAATGCCTCTACTTCACTGGGAGTGGGACTGGGAGTACGAGTCAGGTCCCGTACCAAGTTTTTTGATGTTGATGCTACTTCCAGCAGTGGAATGGGTGAAGGCGCAATAAGAGGAACGTCTGAAGCAGAGGGTGAATGTTGATGATTCCGAGTTTGAGTCCGTGTCGGATATGTCACCGCAGGGTATACATAGTTCGCGTTGGGAGATATCGTCGATGAAGCCATATCTGGTAGTCACTAGCCTTGCAGTGATTCTTGGTGTTATTGGTGGAATAAAAGTGAAGAGTATGTGGAAGCCTCAGCCAAGAATACCATCAGTTTTATATCTGTGGACTACATGTTTCTTCAAAGCTGTCCTCGTCTAGATAATAATAGTGGCGGAAAAAAAGACAAATAAATCAGCCGGCTCGAGCGCGATTCGCGTCTGGCGGGCGACATGCTTTTTTTAGACCTTGTCAGTTGGTCCTCTGAAACAGCAAAAACAAGGTGAATGCGCTAGGTAAATCCAGACAAAAAGTCAATAACTCACCTCTCTGTATATGCCTGGGTCCATAACTGTTCCAATCAGCCATTTTAGGTGCGTTTGCAAATAGGAAGTAGGTATCTGTAGGTATTCTTTACGCAAATTCGCTATCGACTTCAATATCGCGACCTTGACACTTGACACAGCCGCACGGTTGAAATGGCTAAACCGCTTGATTAAGAGCACGGGTTGGTGGGAGACGCGCTGAGACGCGGGAATACGAGAACGCAAGAGGTGTCAGATTTTAGCACCCGTCGGAAGGGGGGTGTGTGGTTCCGGGGATAGGTCAGGTAAGCAATACATCTCTC
The DNA here is from genome assembly GCA_013368315.1 of Tetrapyrgos nigripes. Taxonomy (NCBI): domain Eukaryota; kingdom Fungi; phylum Basidiomycota; class Agaricomycetes; order Agaricales; family Campanellaceae; genus Tetrapyrgos; species Tetrapyrgos nigripes. The sequence continues at coordinate 18,545 of JAACJM010000117.1, forward strand.
CACCAACACGACCGCGACGCGACGACGAAAGACGAGTACGATCGCTTCCCAGACGCTAGAACTCTGCGCCTGCCCAGTTCAATCTGAGCGGATACCATGACGACCTTAACAGTGTAAATAGTGCACATACTAGTCACTCGGGCTCTGTATTTTTTCTCAACGATCGTAATGCGACACAATCTGTTCATAATGCATGTACTTCATCCTACTCTGAATTTCTTGCCTAATTATCCAAAGGTGTCTCCTACACGGATGCACTCAGAACTCATTCATATCATGTTCATAACAATGATTTTTCCCTATCCTCTCACGCAACGACGAGCGCATTTGCAAGAGCACCATCTTAGAGATGTCTACCTGGCCCATTGGGCTACGAGTTTTTGATATTGGCAGTGCTAAAGCGAGTTCAAAAAGACCAAGCAGAGAGACCTTGGAGCACAAATGTTCCAATCTTTTGCGAGCTCTGCAAGGAAAGAGTCTGGAAGTACAATATGTGGAGCAGCCGACTTTCACCTCAGTTCATTGACAAAGTGAAAGGACTCGGTGTTCCTGTTGACAAGATTGAGGTATAGCCTCCTTTCGAAAAAGGTCATGAGCCATTAGTCCAGTGGCCATCGATGCCCCCCAATTCTGGAAAACGCCCAGCGTCTGCTCTCTTGGGTAGTCCAAGTCACATTGATTGCCCTACACAAATCAGACGTATTGGGTCTGGAAAAGACAAGGAGAATCTAATTTGATGCTTATCCGTATACTACTTGTTCAATAAAGTTGGTCATAAACGCAAACGTCGTCGACTGGAACGACCTTGGGAGTGGTGGGTGCTCCGTCAGAACAGATGGTCACGCAAAACTCACGGGACTCTCGGTTGTCAGTGAGATCGGCCGAATCTGACACCTCTTGGACGGGAAACAGACTGATAGAAATGTGCTTTGAAAAGGTAGTAGCCTGTAGTAGCACGGTAGTTAGCTGGCGTGCAGATTATCAGAGGTTATCGTATCACTGCCAGGGCCGGGAGCCCGGAGGAAAGGTTTAAGAAAATGTAGACAGTGCAGTCCTTGATTATAGGGTAACAAACGCAATCTTGCAGCCTGCGTCACGCTATCCTGTTATAATCAGTTTTCAAGTGAAGGTCTGGCATTGTCAGGCGTTTGACGATTGGAGTACAGTAGATGCGAAAAATGATGCGGCTTCCTTTTTTGGAATCTAGCTCCGGGCTGATTTCTGGCTTCCCGGTTGCTTCGGGATGGGTCAACACATACGAGAGAAGACCCCCGCACAACTTTTTTAGCAACGCTAAGGCTCCGTTGAAGGAGAGTGAAGCAGAAGATTGTGCCCCGGCACCCCGGCACCCCGCTATTTCCATAAAAGGAAGCCGCATCATTTTTCGCATCTACTGTACATGTAGTCATTGAGTCAAGACATAGATGTTCAAAGTGCACTAAATTTGGCAGTCCCTTCTCACGGTCTTACACTTCGTCTTCCAAAAGTAGCCTGTTCTACAAGCCAGTTGCGACGCTCTTCTGACTTGCTCGGGCTGTCGACAAAACCAAGGAGCTCTTCTCCATCATTCAAGCAATCAAGGATGCGCAAAAGCTTCTAGATCTCGAAGAAAGGCGGAAATTTCGCAGTCTATATGATATGATGCAAGAGTCTTAATTCAAGCTGTCAGACCTTGTCAGACCTTTCGCTGGACGGACCTCCAAAATACCAGTGCTAGCACCAAGTAGAAAACTAAGAGCTCCCGCATTGCCTCTCTATAGCACTCGATGAATTGGTTGGAGTGTGTGTACGTATGGCTTTCCTGGAATCTTGCACTGCCAACATGATTGACGCTGTTATATTACAGCTTTGCAGCTGTAAAGCTGGTCCAAGGCCACCCATCTGTCTTTTTCCTTACTCCTAAGGTGAGTAGCCTAACGGATTCCGACAATGAAATTGACGGACCAACGATTTCATGTCCACCTGTAGCACCAACATCATGCGTCTCCTCAATACAAAAACCCTACAACTCGAAGAGTTCTTGACTGATATCCCAAAATACGCCATCCTCTCGCACACCTGGGGTAAGGAAGAAGTCACTTTCCAAGATATCCAGAACCTTAAAGTTGCGAAACGCAAAGCTGGCTTCCACAAAATCTACAAAGCATGCCAACACGCTCGCAATTATGGCTTTGAATGGATCTGGATTGACTCGTGTTGTATTAACAAGGAGAGCAGTGCAGAACTCTCAGAGGCTATCAACTCGATGTATCAGTATTACGAGGACTCTGAAGTCTGCTATGCATACCTTTGTGATACGACGAGAGACGAGGACCCGGATCCTCGGTTCACGAAGCTGTGTTTGCAGGAATGTAGATGGTTCAAGAGGGGTTGGACTTTGCAGGAATTACTGGCACCTTCATATGTTGTCTTCCTTGACAGGAATTGGAAGGAGATTGGGACGAGGTGGAGCTTGCGCGATACCGTATCCTCTATAACCTCCATTCCACCACGTGTTTTCGAGGAAGGGGGCAGTATCGAAACGTTTAGTATTGCTCAGAGGATGTCATGGGCTGCGATACGGGAGACGACGAGGCCAGAGGACCAAGCGTACTGTCTGATGGGGCTTTTTGGGGTCAGCATGTCACCTATTTATGGCGAAGGCAGTGCAAAGGCGTTCATGCGTCTTCAACAGGAAATCATCAAGATTTCTGATGACCGCAGTATATTTGCGTGGAGGGCGTCTGTTGGGAGAATGAGCCTCGGGGACTATTTGCAAGGTCACCTTGCGAATTTAGGTTGTCAAGCGACGTTGGGATCTCTGAATCGATCTGGGACTCGGAGTCGGCTTACTCTTTCGCCAACAATGGTCTACATATCCGTCTCCCTCTCTTACCAACCGAATCCGAACCACGCTACAATAACCGTATATTCATCGCATCTCTACACTGCCGCTCCGACCGAGATGGACGACACTTTTCCGTGTATCTCAAAAAGACAGTCGGTCGGCAATTCGTTCGGTGTCGTCCAGATGAACTGGCCCTCGATTATTTTTCCCCTGCTCTCAAGCATCTGCACGAAGTCATCGTGAAGGAAACTCCTCCATCTCGTCATATGACGAAGAAGAAGCCGCCTGGATTTCTCCCAGATACCGGAGTCTTTCACATTATACGTCCGTCTGACGCCAAAATCACCGTTTTGCAGCCATGCATCGGTAAAGGTTGGGCTGTCTTTAACCAAAAGACCGGGCGTCTTGAAGTGGGTTCGTTGGAGGTATCGGTGACAGCTATGAAGTGTCGAGTGGAGGACACAGGGGAAGTGTTCGTCGTCATCATAGGGTACGACGTCCTTCACAATATTCCCCGTTTCAAGGTCGTTACCGGGGACAATCTACCAGAAACCCCTGCAGACCTCGATGTTATTTGGCCAGCTGTGGAAAGCGAGCCTCACAGAGACAGAGCTCAGGAGCCTTTGGCAAGTGGTGGAACGATATCCTTGGCAATCCAAATGACAGGCAAAAGCTCCCGCAATCATAGAATCCTCGAAATCGACTACATTACCGCGCCAGACCCTAACTGTAGGGCACTCACCAAGTATATGGGACCGCCCATTGGCGCAAACTTGGACACCGCCCTGGAAGTCAAACTTCCGAAACATTTTGACAAGCAGGGAATTTTTAATCCAAGGTATGTAGATGATCTCCAGAGCACCCCTGAGGCCTAGGGTTCGTTGGGATCTCATCACCCTACAAGTTGAAAAAATCATCACTGCCCTCGGATGGAAGGAAGCTTTGCGGCTAGTCCCTTATATCCTTCGACAGCCTGTACAACCCTTCTCAATATCGGACTCAAGCACACAGTCACTGATGCAGGCTTTCCTTGCAAGTCTTCATCGTCTTCCTCCTCAGATTCCTCTAATTGGCACCACACCGCTTGCGTATCCCCCTGTACATTCTCGGTACAAATCTACCCGACCTCAAGCGTCGCTGCGGAATTATTTCGACTATCCTCCCTGTCTTCGGATTACCTACCCAACTCGTTTGTTAGTAACTTACCCAGGTTTTACTTCTCATGTTCGTACAAAGAAACCTTCTCTCCATTTACACTTGGTACCACGCTCTCTTCTCCAGACGCCATTACCACTTTACATACCTGTCGGTCAATTGCGAGGCTTGACCTTACCTTCACAGTTCTTCAACATCGGCGATACTAGTATAAAGGACATGGTTGATTAGCACTATGATTCTACACAGTTGTACTTAGGCAGATAACGTATAAATGCTACAGACTTTAGCTGATACATGTAATTTACAATCACGCATACATACATACACCCAACTCCAGCATAACGGAATCATAGACCGCCAAAGACATCAAGTCTCTTTCACAACCGGTCCAATTCCAAACACCAACTCAACTTCAACCTTCTTTTCCCTCTCACCTCCTTGCCCATCTGCCATCATATTCTCCCTCTCCATATCAAGCAAATCACGCTGCCCTTGCCCTTCTTCCTCAGCCAACTTCACTTCACCAACCCAAATCCCCCAAATCCTCTCAAAACACCCAAACAATCCATTCTCCTGTACCCCTCCTCACCCTCCACAGCCCCAGCAACACTCCACATCCCCTCCCTCGCCCTCCTCCTCTTCGCCTCTCTCGCATTAAAGACATTCCCCGGTGTACCCAACAAAAGATTCGTTTCTTCCGGCGTCAAAGGTTTATGAAGAAACTCATATATCACTTGTAAAATATCCGCTAATTTATGATGTGGTAATCGGATTCCTTGTCCTCCGGTCCAAATGGGTAACCAGTATGATAAAACCGGATTTGAAGAGGCTGTTATACGTATTTTGGTCACTCGGACTCCGGCTTGGGTAGGAATGGGAAGCATGGTGATGGCTTCTTCGCCGAGAAGGTCGGTTATGCTTTTGACGGCACCCCATTGGGAGGTGTATTTTGCTGTTGTAGGGTGATGGAGTAGGTCCCAGTTTAGGACTCCAGGTGTAAGATGGGGATGAAGGAGAATTGGAGGTGTAGCTGGGCCGTAGACGAGTGGAGCGGGTGCACCGAAATGGGTGTTTAGGTTGGGATTGAGATTGTTGGTGTGTGGTGTGTTGGGGAAAAAGGGGAAAGAAGGCTGGAGAGGAGTATTGGGGAACCAGGGTGTTGATGTGGTGTTTCCGTTCATGCCGGGCAGCATAGCAGGGGTTGAAAGGAAGGGTGTGTTTTGGACATTGGAAATGCCAAATGGTTGAGGTGGAGGTTGGACTTGGGTGTAAGGTGAGAGATGTGGATGCGGTGTAAAGGGTGTGAAAGGTGTGAAAGGTGTATGAGGAGTATATGCACCTGCAGAAGGGTATGGTACTGGCGGGTAATATGGGTTATGGTATGGGGAGTACGGGGTTGGTGGATAGGCACCGTATGACCACGAAGGCGAATAAGCCGCGTGAGCTTGGGCACGACTCTGAGCTTGAGACGGATCGACGATTGGAACGGGATCTGGCGTATTAGCAGCCGATGGTTCCTCGCCAGGTAATGGAGGTATGAAAATTTCAGGAGATCCACCGGACGCAGAGCGCGGCCGCGAGGCACCAGGAAAATCGCCTCGAGGTACAGAAAGAAAGTCTTGATATGCGGCGCCAGTTATTGTTGGCTCTGGTGACGGGCTTACGCTTTCGGAACGAACAGAACTGATAGAACTGATGGTTGGTGGGACAACAGCTGGAACGATGACCGGAGAACGGTGAGAGCGTGATGATGCGTTGGATGGCGGGACGACAGCTGGAACGATGACAGGAGAACAGTGAGAGCGTGATGATGCGTTGGATGGCGATCGGGAAATGCTAGGTGTAGGCTGTGGATAGATGGCTATATGCGCGTCAAATCGGGTAATTGTCGGGACAAAGCGCGACGTACGATATGTAGCCACAGACGGACTAGCTCCCGAAGGGAATGGCGAGCCAACCACGCTGCCTGGCACCACTGGCGGTACTATCCGTGGAGATACGGGAGATGGATTACGAGAGCCTGGGTTGCTTGGAGCTAAGTGCAGGTGTCAATGAAGAGCAGTCTGTCAAAAGGCGCGCACGCACCATAGATACTGGGTGGGCTCGACGAGTATATGCTTGAAGGACGAGAGGAGTGTGTCAATGAACCAGATGATGACCCTGGAAAGAACGGTTGGACACAACTCTAATGATGATAAGTGTGAAGAATCACCAGAACTAGGCGAACTAGGCACGATTGCAGGCCCGTAAAAGGGCGTTACAGTTCGTCGTCCTATGGCTACTACACTGTGAGTAAGTAGTCTTCACAGTGAATGAAAGACATACCTGGACTGTAGATACTCATGAAGGAGAGAGTTGGAAGACGGAAGGACGATTCGCGGTCATCTTTTGAGGCCGGTTCACCTGCCTCGTGGTAGCCTCAAAATCAGGCCAAATGCGGCTGTGCAGCGTGCTTCATCGATCCGTCTCTCCTCTTTTACCGCTGTCACCACCTGCTGCGTACAGGTAGCACCTTTTTCATCGACATTCCCTTGTTCTTCTATCGCAGAAGAAATTAGTCAAGGTGTATCAATCAAGCGCTCGCTCTCAGTGCCACCAGTGCCACCAACATTTAATTCTAATTTGGGAACTGCTTCGGAAGATATCGAGGATAGTTTATAGCTAAAACGGAATCGTAGACGCTAATGATCTGCAAAGACCAATTCAAGACTTCTCAAGATTCTAGCAGTCTTGGTATTCAATTTTTACATGGGTTTTGCAAGAACTACATTCCACATATGCCAAATATTGCATAGCTCTTCAAATTGGGTAAAAATCCATCTACAATGCTCCACTCCTTAGCCAAATTAGGGATGCTTCTTCTACATCAGTGTGTTTCAACTTCCATGACTGGCACGTATAATCGTACCGTGTACGACCACTAAACGTAACTCATTTTACCCTGTTCCACGTCATTGTGCTACCCAGTGTTCCGCGCAAGCTGCAACTGAAGAAAAATAACGAGGAAGACGTCGAAGATGCAGAGTTTTTTACCTGATGTGAGCTCCAAACTTCTAAGAAACGCAACAGAACGCGTCGGTCCGTATTCCTCAAGGGTCTCCAAAAACCTAGTCCGATTTCCTGCGCTTAAAGTGGCTTCTAGGCTCAAATATTCGGTGGACTGCTCGCTAAGGAGCCTATGACCTGTCATCGTAAACACGCTTTATGAAAGCTCACCATTCTGATTAACAGAGACCCGATTATGCTAGAATCTGTGAAGTCGTAGTTATCACTGGTTTCTCTGCTCATTGTCGTAAGTGACTACTTTTACTGTGTTCATGCGAAGATGTCGGGGTGATATGGCAGTGCCTGGTTTGATTTACCCTGTAATGTATAGATGTCATGATTAAGCGCTTAAATGCGTGATCTGCCTGCAACACGTCGACGTGGAGCTAGCAGCAATCTCTTCCTTTCCTCTTTCCATCAAGGTAAGTAAGTATGCATTGCAATCATAATAGTCCACCCAAACTCTTTGAGTTAATGATATATGAAACTTCGTAGACAGCAGGCTGCACCTGTCTGCACCATAAACCTATGCGTCTCCTCCACACCCGAACCCTCCAATTCCGCGAATTCCAAACTGACACCCCGCCATACGCCATCCTCTCTCACACCTGGGAAGACGAAGAAGTCACCTACCATGACATCCTCCATCTCTCCATCGCCAAACGCAAATCCGGTTTCCGCAAAGTCATAAAAGCCTGCCTCCACGCTCGCAAATACAAGTTCGACTGGATATGGATCGACTCGTGTTGTATCAACAAGGAAAGCAGCGCCGAATTATCTGAAGCGATAAACTCGATGTATCAGTATTACGCTGATGCGCAAGTTTGTTATGCGTATCTGTGTGATGTGTCGAGTACGGAGGATCCGGATCCGAGGGATACTGGGTCGAGTTTTAAGAGGTGCAGGTGGTTTAGGAGAGGTTGGACCTTACAGGAGTTGTTGGCACCTTCTTATGTGGTGTTTTTGGATAGGGATTGGATGGAAGTTGGGACAAAGTGGAGTTTGAGGGATGCGATTTCGGCGATTACGTCGATACCGTCTGGGGTATTGGAGAATGGGGATATTGAGAAGTATAGTATTGCGCAGAGGATGTCGTGGGCTGCGTTGAGGGAGACGACGAGGCCGGAGGATCAGGCGTATTGTTTGATGGGGATTTTTGGGGTTAGTATGCCCCCTATCTATGGAGAAGGCGGTCCAAAGGCGTTCATGCGGCTTCAGCAGGAGATTATTAAAGAGTTTGATGACCGGAGTATCTTTGCGTGGGTCGCACCTCCAGGGGAGACGGAACCGAGAGGGTTGTTAGCAAGGTTCGCCTTTCGAGTTTAGGATGTCTGGGGAAGTGGGCATTTCGGATTCGGATGCGATTGGGACCAAATCATCTTATTCCTTCTCCAATAATGGCATCCATATCTACCTTCCTCTCGAACCTGTTCCGGGCACAAGTCATGATGATGGAGATGGTCCAGTGCTTGCATCGCTGCACTGTCGGTCTTCAAAGGATCACAGCTACTTGGCAGTCTATCTTCAGAAGACAAGTGGAGGACGTTGGGTCCGGTGTCGTGCAGATGAACTGGCTTTGGTTCCTTGGTCGCCTCCCCCGAATCAGCGGATTGTTGTGAAGGAATATCGGGCTCCCAGGAAGGCTGCGTCACGGATACGCGCAACGACCTCGAACAACGTGCCTAGCTTTTCTATCAAACTCCTCCCATCCGCACGAAGCCATTTCTCTCTCGTCAAATCCATCATATCCTCCAATCCGTTCTCCCCTAATCCCATGTCTCCTTCCTCAAGTATACTATTCTCTCCTACCTCTTTCCATGAAGAGACAAAGAAGTGTAAAATCACTTCAGACAGCGACATGGTGGCTCTGAATTTTCGAGCAGATGTTACTGAAGAAGAGTTTTCCGTCTTGGGATGGTCGAAAGAAGGCGTTCTGTTCTCCAAATTGACGGATATGGTTCTCAACTATCCTTCGGACCTTGCATATTTCGAACGCGAATGTAGTCCTCGTTCAGATAGACTTCTTCTATCTTTGAACGAGGGCCTCGGCGGGCTTGTCTCTTTAACCGTTCAGATGACTGGTAATGATTCAGAGAGGATTCTCGAGATCGGGTATATCGCAGAGAAAATCCCAATATATCTTCCATGATGAAGATACTTCATCCTCCTTTATTGGGCTTCATGGCACCCTTCACGGCGACGCTCGGGTCTTCAGGGTTTAGATCCTCGGCGTCGAACTACAGGCTATCTCTCCAGCGTGTTTTCCCTCCCGATTTCTTCTACAAAGAATGCGGAGAGCAAATCTATCTTTCAATGGATATCGGTGATCCATACAACACCTTCCGCGTCCTGACCTATAAATTGGACAGCGACCTCTTCTCTTCTTGGACATTTCACATGGTACTTGGGTTTCATGGAATTATGCCTTGGACCGATATCATACTGGATTGGCGGGAGTCGAAGACGGCAGAGGAGATTTGGAGGGATTACCTTGATATGGGCGTACAGAATCGATTGAGATGTCAGGCCTCGGCAACGGTTATTTATGAGCTTGGGGTGGCTAATCATGTTAGGTATCGTATCACTGTTACTACAGAGAAAAGGACGGTGTTACAGTTTGGGACGCATCTAGCTAGGTTTGATTGTGTACTACTGACAACATGATTGTATAACCCGGACGATACCATGCTAGCCTGGGGACTGCGGGTTGGTTTCCAGGCTAATACAGTGAGATTGTCGTTCCAGGCTTAGGATTTCCGGACTCGACTCCAATCTGCCGGCACCAAATGAATATGAGCACGATGAGACGCTGGTGCTACCATGGACTTTTTTTTGCGGCCGACTGTAACCCAAAGAAAACCATCGAAAGAGGGAAGGGGTGGTTGGAACTCCAATTTGTAGGGTACTTCATCTTCCCATCTACGTGTATGTGCACTCTGTCTGATCAGGACGTCCGTTTCCACTGGTTCAAGGTACCGTTGTTTTTCAATAAACATTGTCTGCGACCACGCTTTTGAATCCTGGATGCCAAGAATCACGACAATGTTGACCGGCGGTACGAAACCTGTACTATCGGAATTATTGGTGGTGGTGAGCTCATATATAAGGAGGCGGGATGCATTGGTAGGATTATTTGGATCGATTGAGATGCAACTCCGACGTGGTCCATGATTTATTTGAAAGAAATCGGCAGGATGGACATCCAGCAGCTGGAGTGCGACATCGGATCCGACCACGCCACAATCGGTGTGCACCATGAAGCCGAACTCTGGAAGGGATAATGTTCTCGGGACAGGGGCAACAGGCTGTTCAGATGTGAGATGAATTTCGATGATCCAGTCAGGAACACCTTGAGCCTGAAAAAGTTTCTGGGAGACTGGCAACCTGTAAAGCGAAGCCGACACTCTTTCATTCGTTGGAAGAGTTTCTGATGCATGATATACTGGATGAGAGAGCGGGGAAACGATAGGACTGGTCATGATTGAGAAATCTGCGACATCTTGACCAGTGCAAATCTCCATCAGGAATGTCGACGAGTTGTCAGACACTATCCTACGAAGTGCTACGGCAAATCTGCGTTGACGGCCTTGCACGTCTATTGCTCGGAATTGCAGCACCAGCTCATTTTCATTATTCAAAGACACATCTCGTTGTCCCTTTCTCCTTCCTCCTCCCGAAGGCGTTCCTTCATAAGTAGATATTTGATGGATAGATGGGACGTCGAACAGACGTGAGTTGGAAGTGACTCCCCCCAAGTCACTGTTTGGGCTATTCATTTCGGGTGCAGACCAGATCTCTTCAAGATCCCATATGGCGCGAACTGAGATGGCTGCACTCGGACCATTGGTGAGATCAATTGCGCTGACATACACTTCTTCTACATGATCCAAGGGCAGTTCAGCTGATTCCAACAATAATTCATCTGCATTGCATCTAGTGTAGCAATGAGGATGCTCATGTTGTAGATGGATAGCGAGGTATTGGAGACTGTCTTCATCATAACAATGAAGGTAAGCCTTGGTCAAAATTGGACCACATTGGACAAGGGGAAGGTATATTTTCGTGCCACTGTTTGTCATGGAGAAGGAGGGGACTCCCCCTTCGAAACTAGCGTCAGACACATTGCTAATACTGCCAGAGAATCTGAAATCGAATGGCGACCTAGCCAAAAGTCCTCTGTTGTCCAAATCATCCGAGTCGGGATCAGCGACCCAAGCAAAGATGCTTCGATCATTAGAAACATTGATGATCTCCCGTTGAAGTCGCAGAAACGCGCTGGCAAGGCCTTCACCATAGATAGGCGGCATATAGACATCAAATAATCCCATCAAGGAGTACGCCCAATCCTCTGGCCTCGTAGTCTCTCTGAAGGCCGCCCAGGACATCCTCTTCGCAATACTGATGGAGGAGACATCACGTTCAAAGAGGACGTGCTTTGGAATTCGGGTAATAGCAGAGACAGCGTCGTGGAGACTGAACTTCGTCCCAAATTCTACCCAGTCCTTATCATAAAACGCGAGTTTAGCTGGTGCAATCAACTCCTGCAGCGTCCAGCCTCGAGTGAACCATTTGCACCTTCTAAACGTAGAATCTCCGGCCCTAGGGTCTTCACTGTGTCTTACATCAGACAAGTACGCGTAGCACATCCCAGAGCTCCCGTAGTATCGATACATGGAGTTGAGGGCCTCGGAAAGGTCGGCGCTACTCTCCTTGTTGATGCAGCAGGAGTCAACCCACAGATATTCATAGCCATCTTCTAGCGCCAGACGACATGCCCCCATGAGCTTCGCATAGCCCCTCTTCCTCCTCGCAGTCGTGATATCATATTGCATGTCTTGGTAGGTAACCTCTTCGTCTTCCCAGGTGTGCGATAGTATCGCGTAAGGAGGGATATCTCGCGCAAACTCGACGAGCTCGAACGAGGGTTCTGAAGACGGGGCAGCTTCAGACGAGAATACGGGCGCATTGGTGGTGGAGGAAGGGTCCGAAGGCGTATCAGTCTTGGGAAAGACTTCTAGAGACGCTTGAGACTTAGATGACGGGAAGGAGGATCTATGAAGACCAACGAGATCGGAAAGGGGAGGACGGTTATCGGTGCTGGAGGAGTCTGAAGGCGTGTCTGTGCGGTGCAATGTGTCTGAAGACTGCAGTCCGAGAAAAGCAACGGGGTCGGGAACAGGATGACGATTACGCGAACTGGAGAAGGAGCCTAAAGATTCTGAAGGCATGACCCTCTTGGACAAGGAACCTGGAGACGCTTGAACCTTAGATGAGGGTTCCCCGGGCAGGGAAGATATGCATGGATCAATGGGATTGTAGAGAGAGTGAGGGGAAACAGTGGAATGGATTCGCAGAAGACGCATAGCGGCGAAGGGACTGCCAAGTGGAGTCGTTAGTCAGATATCTTCCTGAAAGTTGGCGAAGACCGACGCACCTTTGAGTAGAGACTGTTGAACGACCTCTGAGGAGCTGTTACTGTAGACTCGGTAAGCAGAATCTCGTCTAAGCTGAAGACCAACACACCCTTGAGCGAAGATACCTGAACGATGAGGAACTATCAGTACTGTCCCTTGATATACCTGTTGTGACCTGTCATTTAAAGTTCTACAACTTCGTCTCATACACCATCTCTGCATTGAAAACATGGCAAATTCAGGACTAGTACATTGTCGCGATGTACCGCATTAGACCCGTGGGTGATAGAGTGCTCAACGTTGCCGCCAACCCGACGGAGAGGTATCGCTGCTCGTGACTGCGCCTGAGTTATTCAAACTTGCTTGCAATGGTTTTTCACAGCTTTCTGTGAATCATAAGAAGAGCACAACAGATCTATTTTTGAGAGGGGTGATGGTAAGAAGAAAAGGAAGAAAAGGAGTTTTTCTTGCTTACAAAGAGGTCAGTGCTGTATTCCTTCGAAAACAGGGACTGGATTCGCAAAAGACGCACATGTACAGCGGCGAAGGAGCTGACACGCACCTTGGATAGAGACGTTTTCACGGCCCGTGATGAACCAACCCCTACGGCGATCCTTTTATAAAATTCCTACCACTGTAAGTTCTACACCATCGCTCTACGTACAGTACAGCACCTTCAATAAAGCAGTGAGTCCTGCTGCAGCATCGCAATGTATCGCTCTGGCCTCGAGAATGATGGGATCAAAATGGTTTCTGAGATGCATAGGTCCTATTAGTACCCTTTTGTGCTTCGCTTTTGAGGAATCTGTTCTTGCGATGTAAACATTCATCTTCTTTGTCAAGATTTTCAGAAAGAAAGTGGATATATTTTCGAAACACGAGAGCCTTCAGAAGTGGTAAGAAAACAACCTGTTGGTTTGCTTATATAAAGTGACTTTGCTCGACTCGGTTGACATCAACACCTCCTCCGAACGGCTTCTTTCTTTACCACTGGGGTAATGGGCCACTGCTTCGCATGGCAAGTTACGAGGCCCTCCCCATATTAATACCAAAGTTTCACTCTTATGTTATTAACTACACAGCAGCTACTTACATACTAACCACTACGTAGTGTGAATGAAATAAAGATATGCAAAAAGAAAAAGAAAGAAAAGGGGGAAAATGAGACCGATGTCCAAAAATCAACCACACGCCGCGCTCAGCCATGTCAAGTCCACAAAGGTATCAAGGGATAAGCTTGGAGATAGAGTTCGAATTGGGTGATAGAGGTACGAGAGCCAAGGCTGGTAGTATCGAGGGCTGTTGATGCGTGTGTTCTGGAGGCGCTGCCAGAGGTGTTGAATGGAGATGATGTTGTAGATAGAAAGAAGAGAGTTCGCTCAGATGATTACTGCCGATGATTAGGATGGTGTTGGAAAGCGACAACGACTAACGACGGCGCGACGGCCTTTGTTGGATGTGTTGGTGACCAATAACGAACATAGCAATAGGAATAAAGAACGAAAGAAAGAAACAACGAAAGAAGAACAAATCGTTAGCCATACTCTTACTAGCATGGTGAACGCGTCAGACCCGGTATGAGAAGATAACGGTGGTATTTATGAACGAATGGGAAAAGGGTGAGTGTGTCTCAGGCCGTTCTGCATGGTTCGGACGTGAGGTGATGATGCCGACGACCGTAATAGAGAGAATGAACCAGAGAGTTTACGGCCCAGGTTAAGAAGTCTAGATGTAGACGTGAATGTTGGGACAGTGACGACTTGAAATCTCACTGACCCAACCATCCCATCCGTCTTGAAGTACTACTCGCAGTCGCATTTGCATTCCCAGTAGCAAAACTTGCTGCCAGCTAATTCCCATTCTCCCATAATTCGCCCTCTCAAGTTCTGCGGCCCAAATTCGGCCTGTGAAGGATTGCGAGGGAGGAGAGGCAATTTGTCAGCGCTGTCAAATGGAGTTGATACAACTTGTCGCGGTTCCTACGCGTAACGCGTTCTACAAAGCCTTTAAATTTCATTGTGGCGATTTGAAGCGACTCTGGAAGAGAGTCTGTTGGATATATAGTAGGACGGCTTTGTACGTTTTTGGTCGAGGATGATGGTGGATGACGTTATTTGGACGCGTTTCTTGGACGCGTACCGTCACCTCTTTCCCATCAAGTCACTCAGAATACTAATGCTTCTAAAGCTCAGCTGAGTAACAGTTTGCTCATGAGCTAGTAGGTGCGCGTCCATTCTTTTCTCCTCACCCATGAGGACGACATTTTCTTATTTTCTACGTCTAGCTGCAACAAAAGCCCTGCATATGCCTTGACTTAAAGCCTCACACTGGTCCTCTGCGCAATCCACATCCACCAATATTAACCCGTCTCTTCTGTTAATCCAGAGGACTCCATTCATACACCAACATAAACCTACTCATAGTCTCATACGTCTCTCAGATTATCTATGTACCCAGTCATCAAAGTCGACGACATTGTGTGCTACCAGGGTTCTTCCCATTACCCAGGCCTCTTCCGAGTGTGCAGTCACCATTGTCCATTGTAATTGATACTGGATGTTGGCCCGAGCAACGACAATGTCGGTGACACAAGGACACTATCCCTCAACGAAGTCTCAGTGACTCCGTGTCGTCTTGACTCTTGAATATCTCTCTCGGCATCCTTCCAAACCCTCAAAAACCTTCAAATTACCCCTCCGAAATCATGGCACCTCACGCGCATGAAATGGAACGTTCCACTGCCCAGAACAATTGAACCATTTTATTAGTGGGAAGATTATGAACGGTAGAAAGGAGTGCAGAGAGTATTGAACATGTCTGGTCTGTGGACGAGTTGGGAAGGGCTGAGGACCTACAACGGACGACAACGTCGACGTCGACTTGCGTGGTTGGTTGTTGGATAATGGACATCGGGAGGAAGGACTCGAGACTCGGAGGCCTCAACGGCGGCGGCGTTGAGACTTGTATAGTCCCAGCAACGTTTACGATTCGAAGTTCGGTTTAAGAATGCGTGGAGTAAGCTACAGCTGAAAGTATCGAGTATTGCAGCCCAAATTGTGAGTAGGCTCTTCATTCTTTGTATGTAGGTGACTGACGGCTTTCTTCTTCAGCAATCCTGGTTTTCTTTGACCGAGTACAATCTGAATTAGCGCTGTAGAAGTTGATGCATATGGGCTGGATTGGGTTCACTTTCTCTCGTTGCTCGGAGTCGTGATTACTTGGTGCGACGCTAGTACAGGTATGTATTCATTTACCATCTTTCTTCCTTATGTTTCTACGTTTAACTCGTTGGAAAATGCATGTGCTCACTTTTCCTCTTAGTCCTCAGACGAATCCAACCTTGCAGCCAGACACCGGACAGTGACTCGATTTCGACCAAGCATAATGCACATGGGCCTGAAATAAACCGACTCATTAGTGACCGTCCTCCAGCCCTCGTTTCTTTATCAAGATACGTGACCGTCCCAACCTGCCTAGCCCCCACAGTGTATTGCCTTCAACATACATCCCCCAACGACACTGGCGATACCAAGACCATCTTTCCATCTTCCCCTGCAAGCAAATCCTGGAAAATTACCCATCGAACTCAAGCCCGTAACTTCTCACGCCTGACCTTTGGATAATCATTCAACAGGACTCTGTGTTTTGACAGTCATGTTGTCGGGAAGAAGGCCCCAAAAGGCTATCGGCGCCAGTGATGGACATTGAGTAAGGCCTGGGGCTGGGACAAGTTGGCGGGAACGGCGTGTGCGGACGAGTAAGCTGGAAACTGTAGGATGGAGTCAGGATGGGCCGGGGAGTACTTCGGAGGTTGCGTTGGAGTTGTCAAGGAACGCGAGTTTCGACTCTCGAGTAAGTTTTCCATTTTTCTGAAAAAATTTCTCTCGTTGTATTTGACGACCTTATTAGGAAATTTTTTAACTGTCAACTTGTCAAACTGGAAACTGTCCTCTCGTTCCGGCTATCCCGTCCTAGCTATGCGCTCTCTGAAGAGGATTGACGACTCACGTAAACTGTTACTTCGTCCGGGCAGCAAACTGCAGCAAAGTCCAATGGAAGATCACGTGATTTCTATGCAGCATCGCGTCAGCACACGCTGACCAAACACCGACTCTTTCCACTACCACACGCACCATGAAGGACCCCCAATCCCAGCGCGAAATCTTCACCTCCGTTCCAAACATCCCACAACTACCGGAAGAAGGTCAAAATAGCTTAAGTGATGCAGAGAAGGGACAGGCAGGCATCACGCCGCGCCGGTCTTCTGGAAAACCCTCTGTGCTAGCAGTAGACAACGTTGGACGCGAGGGAGAAGCCAAAAACCGTAAATCTATCTTTTCAAATAGATTTGCCAGCGACGCTGACATGAATTGCCATTGTAGAGTCAAAGCTCGACTTGTCTGGATCTGTCCCCACCGGCACTGTGAACGCCCCCATGAAGTCAGCTTCTGTCGCTCAACGTGATTCACATATCGACGTTTCCCGGCGTTCGCATGATACTCAAGCGGATTCCGAAGGTGAGTCTGCTTTTGTCGTTCGTTTGTCTTACTTGCTTGGATACTGACTGCTTCGCTAGTCCGTAACTTTGGGGAAGAAAAGTCCAAGTCGCTACCTAGGGCCGACATTAGTAAGTAACTACCTACTTTCCGAAAGAAATGACCTCTTACATGTATGTAGACAACGCGGATGAGACCCCTTCTGGTCTAACGGGTAAACCAACTTTTCAAAGGGTCGACGAACGTGAGTGACAGTGTGTTGTGTTGCTGGTCCTGTACTGAATAGTGATTGTCTTTCAGAATCGGAAGGTGGCAAGTTACCGGGTAACCTATGTGACTCCGTTGTACGAATTTCGGAAAACCTTGAGACACTTCTTTCCTTGATTACTGAACGCAGTGAGTAGTCCTTGCATATCAGATGGAGTGTTTGTTTTTTCATTGACTGTGTGGTGACTGTAGACAATGGCCCAGAGAATGTGAACACAAGAGATACAAGTCAGAAGCATGTCACCGAGACCGAGAAGATGAAAGGGAATCTTCGCCGACTATTGGGCATTCCAGAATATCAGAGTTTGTACACTGGTGAGTCTTCATGATAACGCTACGACTCTCTGAGTAATCAGTCATCTTCTTAGGAAACAGAGATTATGACTATACTCGGAAATATCCTCAGGATGAGTTTGGCAAAGAGGTGAGGGAGAACGCTCGAGTGTGGAAAGTTTATCTAGATGAGGCGGAAGCTTTTGATGATGAGATGTTGAAGGGTTTCCGGGACACTCTTGATGCTCTTCTTGTGTTTGTGAGTATGGACTATCATCCTTAAGGGTTACTTTATTGACCTGAGTATTAGGCAGCACTCTTTTCTGCTGTAGTGACATCTTTTGTCATTTCCACTGTTGTAAATCTCCAACCAGACTACACTGAGATCACAGCTAGGCTTATGGTTGAACAGAACCAGCTGCTTCGTGCTGCTGGAAATGCCACAGTGATCAATGCTGTGCCAGAGGCATCGGTCAACTTGAACAGTGCTGATGTCAGTACCAAAGATCTCTGGATCAATAGCCTGTTCTTTGCCAGTCTGTCCCTCTCACTGGCCACAGCTCTTCTTTCTGTGCTTGTCAAGCAATGGCTTCAAGCATACAACTCTTCCCTTCCCACTGGTAATGCTTGTGAGCGTGCCAAGATCCGTCAATTCCGTTACCTTGGATTCAAACAGTGGAAAGTTCCCGAGATCATTGGAATCCTACCCATTATACTCCATGCCTCCCTTGGCCTCTTTATGGTTGGCCTTTCAGTCTATGTTTCAGAGCTTCAGCAATCCCTTTGTTGGATTGTGGTCTCTGTCACTGTCATCTCCTTTTTGATGTATTTTGGAAGCATCATTATTCCTGTTATCCACATCCAATGTCCATATAGAATCCCAATACTATTTGCTCCCCTCAATCTCCTTTCATTTCCTGTCAGAATTGCCAACTACCATTGGCAAAAACTCCTCTTTCACTTTCAATGGCTATACTGTCATACACATGCTACACTGCCTGAATGGCCCTCTGCCCCAAACAAGTCACTTATGAATGCAGAGGCCATGTTTCTGAAACTCAAGAATGAAGATGAAGGCAAATTAGCATTATCATCTACTCGCCATCACATTATACTGGGGAATTGTCTTAAATGGCTACAATCTCTGCAATCAAATGATTCCATCCAGCAGGTGGTTTATCAGGCTGTGCATGGTGTTTTTCATGATAATGCTGTCAGACTTGCAGATGGGAGTATCTGGAGGTTTCACTCAGCTTTAGAATGCTATGTGACATTCCTTGACTGGAAATTGATTGAAGCCTTCATATGGAGTACACTACAGAGGAAGGATGAAACAGATAATCACAAAGTCTGTTTATCAGTCTATGGACTCTGGAGAAAGGCTAAACAACAGATTTCTCATCTTCCTTTCCTGGAACCAACATATACCCTTCATGATGCTGCTGTATATGGACACTTGCATATAGTCAAAGCCTTGGTTGAACACAGTGCATACGTCAATGCACAGGGTGGGAATTATGGGTTCGCATTGCATGCAGCAGCACTATGTGGGCATTTGGACATTGTCAAGTATCTTGTGGAGAAGGGAGCAAATGTCAATGCAAAGGGAGGGAAATATGGGTTTGCATTGCATGCAGCAGCAACTGAGGACTTAGGTCTTGTCAAGTACCTTGTAGAGAAGGGAGCAAATGTTCATGCAGAGGGAGGATATTTTGGGTTTGCACTGCAAGCAGCAGCAAGATGGGGACATTTGGATATTGTCAAGTATCTTGTGGAGAATGGAGCAGATGTTAATGCAGAGGGAGGGGAATATGGATTTGCATTGCAAGCAGCAGCATATTGGGGAAAGTTGGATGTTGTTAAGTACTTTGGAGAGAAGGGAGCAAATGTTAATGCAAAAGGAGGATATTTTGGATTTGCATTGCATGCAGCAGCACGATGTGGACACTTGGACATTGTCAAGTATCTTGTGGAGAATGGAGCAGATGCCAATGCACAGGGGGGAGAATATGGGTTTGCATTGCAAGCAGCAGCATATTGGGGGAGATTGGATATTATTAAGTATTTTGTGGAGGAGAAGGGTGTGGATGTTAATGTAAAGGGAGGAAAATATGGGTCTGCACTCAGAGCAGCACAGGAAGGAGGTGAACCAGAGATTGTCAAATATCTGCAAAAACATAGAGCAACTGAGTAGGACTAATTTTGAAGTCCAGGTACTTAAATAGATATCTAGCTTGTTCATTCCAGATTTTCTCAGGTTTCCTCTTTGTTATTGCAATTTGCAAAACTAATGATTTGATTGGAAAAGAAAAAAAAAACTTTCAATGGCTTGACTCCTGCATGATGTTATTGTGTTTTTATTTTATTTTATTTTGGAAACCTGTTAAGTCCAGGCAGATACTGATGCTGGGAAACACCAGGATCTGGGAAGCAATGGATCCAGACAAAACCAGACAGGAAGGATAAGGAAGACAATATGGATTCCAGTCGGAAGGACTGGGAAGTCAAGACGGAAAGTATATGGCACCCTTAGTACCACCTCGCTAGTTGTCTGTTGGAATCAATTGAAAAGTATTGGAGACCAGCTAAATTGATTTTAGACTTAAGCTATCTACTACAAAGTTGCTAGCTTAAGTACTATTTTGGAGGTATTTGGAATTAGATAGGAAAGATTTGGAAATGAAGTACTAATATAACTTAAAAAGGAAATGACAAAGGGAAACACTCAATTTGCTATCATCACATGAAACCCTTTGGAAGGAAAAGGAAGGGAAGTATATGGTGCTACAGGATATGGATGGAAATTGTGGGAAATATGAATGTGAGCTGTCTGGTTAGTATCTGATATTACTTGGATAGGATCTGATGGGAAATATGGGATAAACAGATTTGTGGCAGCTCAGATATGAAATGGAAATGAGAATGAGTCAGAAAGGGAAGACTCAGAAAGTAATCGGAAAGAATTGGAAAGAGTCATGGAAAGGCATAGGCTTTACAGTATCCCTCTCTTAGGCCTTGAGCCCTCAAGAGGCATGGAAAGGAATAGGGTCTAAAAGGAAACAAAGTTATGAAGCAATAGGAACAAAAATAGAACAAGAGTGGACCCCAAATCAGAACAATAGAATATTATGGGGACGATCAGAATGGGGTTGAGTTACCAAATTTGGAAATAGAATATGGAAAACAATGGGAATGGTCTGTACGCAATTTGAAAGGTATAAAAGTGGGTTACCTTGGAATCTGGTTTTCCCCCATCATGTCCTCTGATACCACCTCTATTTCTACTACCCACAAACCCCTCGGTGTTTCTGCTCTTGTTACAGCTTTCCTTGAAGAGTGGAAGAAGGAGAATCTGGAACCTCTGGTTCTGAAGCAGCCTGAATCGGTAGTGGAGAAACCTGTTCTGCCCTTGGTCTGTGTTGCTGAAAAGTCAGAAATTTGAAGGGAGAATGAGGCTTGTAAGTAATGGATTGACTGTGGATAGGTAGGGATTGACTTTGTTTTCTTCAGCATTCAAATGTTACAACCAGGTGAAGAAGGAGGTCAATGCTGTGCAGGAGGTTTGGGATTTGTGGGATGAGAAGCAGAAAGATGTGGAGAAGGACAATCAGGAGGCTTTGGAGGTGGAAGAGGTGCAGAGGTTGGCAGAGTGGGTGAAGAGGGGGGAGGCTTGGAAAGCCATGGAGCAGGTTGTGGAGGCAGAGGTTTCTGTAGTGGGGCCATTGGAAAAATTGAAGGGAAAACATCCTGCAGGGAGTGAGCTGAGTAGTCCACAGGCAGCTTGTAGGAAGCAGATGGAAGAGCAGACCAATGAGGAAGAGAGTGGAAGTGGAGAGGAGGATGATTTGGAAATGGGTGACAAGTTTGGAGTGGTAAGTCCTTCCCAATGGATTCTGAGGTTTTTCCTACTGATAGTTTTAAGCAGGCTTGTCGTCATTGTGAAGAGAAAAAGTTGAAGTATGTGTCACAAGGCAGTGGAAAGCAGGTGTGTGCCCTGTGTGCAGTTACTCACATGGGATGTAGTTTCACTGGCCAGAAGGAAATCATTCTGGACATGTCCCTTCTTGTTGCCATTCAGTTGGCACAACTTTGATGACTAGTCCATATGGGAAATGTCCTGGAAGTTGTCACAGAGAGTCTTGAGGTTGAAATCCTGGAGATGGGAGAGGATGTGTGGATGGACAATGAGGAAGGGAAAGGGTAAAGGGAGCAATTCAGGGTCAAGGAAGAAGCCAAGTTCAAAGGCTACTGTGGATGAGTAAGGGATGCACCAGACACACAAGGAATGGACTTTGTAATATAGTGTATATAGATTTTTTGCATGTATGGATGGGCAAAAATTTTCTTGGGGAAATTTCGAGTGAAGTCTAAGTGAGATCCCAAACAGAATCTAATGGTAGAGACAGAAGAGACAGAGATGGAATGTGTCAGTAATAGGTGGTTTTTGTAATTAAGTGCTAGGAACTACACCCAAACACAAAACCTTATACAAATGTAAATGAGACGAGTGTTCCAAGTAGTCAGAGTACTCAAACTCCCAGTTTACTTGTACTATAAGTACTTTTGATCAGGGTTTTTCAATGAAGTTAGCACTTAGCACACAACACAATAAACACAAGTTTAACACCAAGGGGATCAACGAGTCCCAAATCAAACACTTGCAGGCCACAGTTGCCTTAAAATCAAACACTTAATAGACCAAAAGGTCAACACAAAGATTGTAGCTATAACCACAAAATGTTCAATTTAAACTCTGTTATCTCCAACACAATGTTTATACTTGTAGAGAGTGCAGTTAAGTTTGTTTAGAAGCTTTAGTCTGTGTTTCACATCCTCTACTATTGCTAGCAAGATCCAATACTCTACAGTACATGGCTTGGGTAGCTACTCATAATATCTGGTCCTTTTATACTACTTGCAGCTACAACTATACAGTTACTTATTTCTTTTTGATGTCTGCTAAAAGGTATGTAGAGAAAATACAAAACAAATTGAAAAGGCCGTTAGTGAGTTCTACCTATTTCCTTATAAGTAAAGACTTGCTTATTAGGGTATACAGAAAACTGTTCAATATTATATAAATACTTGTAGGAACTTTCTTCTTTCCTCTTTGTAAGCCATCTGGTGTTTCGTGTACCATCCTGGTTAGTGAGCATCGCATCCATGACTCAGAACGTTCCACTTATGACTGCTAGGTCCCTCGTATGGGTCCTTACGCCAGGGGCATAGGGTTTTCTTGTAGTTTCTTTATTCCATTCAGTTTTCCTTCCCCTTTTCTCTGATCTTGCTTTATACATGCTCTATGCATTGCCAACAGTCTACTACTTAGTCCTACATACGAGTCCAGCTCTTCTGCAGTCCCATTCACATACTTATTCATCCTTCAACACTTTCAATGCCTAGCTAGATGCTTACTGGCAGATTTATCCTTATCCAGAAATACTATTACCTGTTTGGATTGTATTCCGATCATTCAGATGTACTGTGACTTAGTGCTTCTGTCCCTTATATCTCTGTGTAGAGACGTCTGTTCACTATCCCCTCTGTACCAATGGATAGCTGAACTCTCTGGGACCCTGTACATATATACTTTGTCCTACTTTTATCCACATGTACCTTTTACAGATACTTAAGACTCCCTTGAAGCTGTCTTAGTACTATGGGATTTACTGATACATAGATCTAAACCTAGCTGATCTTAGCACTGTCTTCTCTGATTGACCTTTCAGCTGAGGATTGTGCTGCTTACACATTCCTATGCCTGTGAATAGGGGCTATCTCGCACTTCACTGTCCCTTTGGATCACGCTAGCAGTACTAGTCATTATAATAGGATTCGAAGGCCTTTGTAGGCTATCTTTATTATTTGGTGGGTCTGCTATCATAACTTCAACTCATACATATCTATCATAGTACTTAGAATGAGTCGTTTTCTCCATCCATAAGCACTTAATATTATTGTACAGTTGTTTTCTAGTCCTGCTAGGTCTTAACTAGCAGTTCAGGGCTCACCCTAGTCCTCTTATTCCCTTAAAAGAACATCAAAACTGATATTATGGACCCAAATCTAAGTATGTATATGGTGATTTTGTATGGTGTATCATCTCCCCCCAACTAAAGATCTTGACCATCCCTTGGTCAATGGATTCAATAGAGGTAAAGCTGATGCTGTGCTAACTCATTTTTGAGCTCTGGGTACATTTTGGCCTTAGCATGTGGTCCATTCCAGCCCAACTTCTTTGTTTGATCATTGTAAGCATGCACAGTCCCTGTTTCATATGTTTTCTGGAAAAGAAGCCTGCAATCGTATCCATTTGTATGAATCATTCACTTTCTGGCCATCAAACTATACATTCGGGATTACCCTGAATAACTAATCTAGCTTTTCTCGAGTTGTGGGTCCCAGTTCTGATTGGATTTTCTGGTCAGGAACATTGTGAAAGGCCAGTTCCCTGTTTGAGGCCTGTGATCTGGGGTTAGGGCGTTGTTGGCTGTACCCTAGCATGATCATAGAGAAGTAGGTAAAAGCTTTTCGACTTGAAATTTTTCCAAGTCCCCATTCTTGCCTTCTCCATCATCAACCACATCCTCTCACCAATTCCCTCTTCTCCACTTGTTGTTCTGTTGCTATGCCTCCAAGATCAACCATGCCAAAGCCCATTAGCAACTCATCCTTCCATCCTCATCACCTCAATCCTTACAGCCACAAACTTCGCTGTCAGTTACTGGAA
Organism: Tetrapyrgos nigripes; assembly: GCA_013368315.1. Classification (NCBI taxonomy): domain Eukaryota; kingdom Fungi; phylum Basidiomycota; class Agaricomycetes; order Agaricales; family Campanellaceae; genus Tetrapyrgos; species Tetrapyrgos nigripes. The sequence goes on from JAACJM010000117.1 coordinate 42,755, forward strand.
CTATGTGATCAGTATGAGAACGTGTATTGTTGGGCTTGGGTTAGTTGTCAAAGCCTGAGCAATGACAATCTGAAATTTGTTGTGACCAGGGTTCCTTTCATTGTGCGTCCTTCACTTTTTCTTTTTCTCTCATTCATATTCACTTTTACTTGGTTCTAGCACGATTTATGGCACTCCATATATACTCATCCCAATGATTTTCCTCCCTGGATGCTGAATGTGGTCGTGATGGCCCTCAATCTGGTCATCACCACTTTCCTGGCCAAGTGCAATTTCAAGAATTGAAATTTGCATCCCTCATTGGATTTTTCCTGGTTGACAATTGCAATTGTTTACCCAACTGGGATTTTGAGGAAGTCCTGCCTCGTCAAGATAATTTGGTGAGTCCTCCTTCTTATTTTGCCTCCTCAGGATGCCTAATGACCTTCACTATTATAGGTGGATGAGCTTTTGTACTTGGACGAACTCGCTAGCATCCCTAGCTCAAGTTCCCTCAAAATTAAGGTCCTCCCCTCAAAAAGCTCAAGACCATGATTGTGGCTGTTTCGTTTTCATGTACTTTTGAGTACTGAACTCTCGTTTTTCCAGCCTAGCATTCTTAAATTCTCATGTCCAACGAGCAAGTCTGTTCCCACAGCTGAAGAATGCGCTAAGGCTAACAAGAAGAAAAGCAAGGGCAGGCAAAAGGCCAAGGACCAGGATCAGGGTGTGATGCGTGTCATCTGTCCTGCCCCTTCACAGGTATGTTCTCCCTTTTTCCTCTTTTCCTTTTGAACTTTTTGCTGACACTTATCTGCTAGCTAGAGGCTCCCATACCAAAGTATGTATATCGGCCATACCAGGGGGTTCGCCAGCCTCCTTCATGTCAATACCGTCCTCCTTTCCCTCAACTTCAATATCCTTCGCCTCCACTTCCAGCATAGTGTCACGAACTGCTACAATTCTCCTTCCTCTTCTAATTTATTATTGAACCCTTTCTCTGATCATTCGTCCATTGCATTTCCTTGATAAATCCTTCAACCTTATACTTCTGACTTTGAACTTTATAAAACTTGTCAAACTCTATAATAACTGTCAATCAATCTTCTCATCTTTCTTATCTTGTATCTATGCTTCCTATCTTTAACTTGATTGATCTGATCTTTGTCATGACGTCTATATTTGGTACTATTTTCTTCTTATCTCCGTATCCTCGGACCTTTACACCATTTGACTCTTGTTCCACATGCTACGCACCGGACCTTTCATTTCTCCGATACAGCTTCAATACAGCTTCTTGACAGCTTCCTTTACAGCTTCCTTTACAGCTTTCTTTACAGCTTTACTTTTACATATATAAACCCTGCCCTGACACCTGGTTCCCCATCTTGACCTCTTCGTCGTTGGGACCAGGTGTGTATTCCCCTTTTCATTACTTCTTTCACCTTTACTGATGGGCACTGTAGTTCCAGTACTTACTGCTGTCTGTTAGGTATTTAATACATTCTTTGTCGTTGGGACCAGTTCCAGTACTTACTGCTGTCTGTTAGTCGAGTCGAGCCCGTAGCTCCTCGTTATCGCTATCTAAGTGCTCGCCTCTTTGTGACATTAGGTCAAGATCCCTTACTGCACTGGTGGCCTCCGTATAGGTTGCCCTTGCAGGTACTACTGCCACCACGTCTGGACGATATGCCGCACCATCCTCAGTCTCTGATTCATCTGTCTCTGCATCTCCCCCACTGCCTCCAACGCCATTGCTCTGTGTAGATTGGCTACACGGTCTTGACTTAACAGATCAGAAGCACGTCAGCTTTGATATCGACAGCTACCTTGAAAACAGAGAAGAACTCTACAACAACTGCCAGCAACAGCCTTGTCCCCATCGCTCATCAATCCATCCCCCAGGTCCGCTACTACTCCTGGGAAGGAGAACACAGTATAATCCTACCCAGCAATCCAGCCCTACTGCGCTCCCACTTCCTACACCTTGCCTTCAGCCACCTGCCATTCTTCGGTCCTGTTTTTAGTACTTCCACTGTTCCATCACCAGACATCACTCACACCCCACTACCGCTATCCGCTCCACCTTCTGCCATACCAACAGCCCGTCCCAGTCCTACACTCATACCCAACCCATCCCCTCTTCCCGTGTCACCAGCCCCACTCAGTCCCATTGCTTCCCCAATCACTGACATCGACATGTCCTCCGCCGCCCTTGAAAACCTCCTCCAGGCTCTGGTCAACAACCAGAACCAGCTGCAGCAGGCAATCACCAATTTGGTCAATAGACCTACCCATGAATCCTCAGACAAAACTGCCAAACTGGCCCCATTCAAAGGCGAACCAGCCAAACTCGACTCGTTCCTATCTCTCTTCATTCTCTGGGCTGGAGAACAAAAGCGGCTCAAACTTGACAGTGGGAAACTCGATCCACAGAAGTGCATTGCAGAAGCACTCCTTATGATGGAAGGACATGCTGCAGAATAGGCCGCAGAGTATGCTCGTCATATCAACAGAGTCCAAGCAGATGAAGCTGGAGCAGTCTTCCCCTGGGAAGGGAACTGGGACAACTTCACCCACGCACTAAAAGTTCGGTTTGGGGTAGCAAACGAGCAGCAGTTGGCCAAGAACAAGCTCGAGGCGTTGAAACAGGGAGATAAAACAGTCGCAGAGTTCTCTCAGATTTTCAAGATGTGGGCAGAGAAGACTGGGTTCTCAGATCAGGACCTCCAGTACAAGTTCTGAAAGCGCCTCCATAAGGACCTGTTGTTCCCATTAGCAAATGTGGAGCTAGGACAGAAGGAGGCCCCTAAAAACCTAGACGAGCTGATCAACCGAGCACTTCATGTGGAACAGACCCTAGCAGAGTTCGTAGGAAAACCAGTCACTGGCCCTACCCCATCCCTCTCCAGATTCCCCTCTGCACGAGACCCTAACACCATGGACGTTGACGCCTCCCATACTGAGCGTCCCCAGGGTAACAGACGCACCTTCGTGGACTACCAGAAGGCAATGCAGGGGCACTGCTATGGCTGCGGTTCCAAGGATCACATAAAACGAGATGGGAACCACGGACATGACAAGTGTGACTACTGTGAGAGGATGGGTCATCGCTCTTCCGTCTGTCAGGACCGATACATGGGTCGACCCAGAGGAGGGGGTCGAAGTAGACAACCTGTGGCTGCCACTATTAGTGATACCTTTAGTCTTTTTCCCAATGATCCACCCTCTCCTACCCCTGCCACTGCCCCCACTGCTACTGTCGCCGCTTCCTCATCCACTGAATCGCCGTCTATGCTCTCTGCCTTGCAACAATCTATTGCCGATCTAACTGCCTTACTCCGTAACATTGCTAACCAACAGGGTTTTTGAAACGGGTGTCCGTTCCTGCCACGGCGCGAACACCCCTGAATACCCATATGCTCTCTTGTTCCTCATACGATTCTATTCCCTCATGTACCATATCCAGTATCCCCGAAATAGAATCTTGTGCTTCTCACTTCCATATACGTGTGAAACTCCAAGGAAGACGAAATGAGGCAGTGGTAGTGGCGATGGTTGACAGCGGAGCTACAGGACTGTTCCTGGGACAGTCATTTGTAAAGCGGCACCAGATCCAAACCTATCCCCTCCGTAAACCCCTAGATGTCTATGTTGAATTGGCGCATTCAGTTGCAGCCATCAACGTCATCTATGTAGAACAATAGTAGTAGTTATAAATAGAACAATAAGATTATATAGACAATAAGTGTAGTACGACAATAGTGTACGAAACCAGCATTGTACTATCAAGTACAATAGAATCTTATTGTTACTCTAGTATTAGTTTACATGTATTTGTACCTCCTCAAAGGTATATAAGGACTCGTAGATAGTCCTCCAAATAACAAGTTTTATACTTAACCCACATTGCTCTACAAGCCTCTAACAAGCCTAACAAGCTATCACTTATCCCCAGGTAAGTAGCGTAGTTGCCATTGCGTTTAGTAGTGTACAGGACTGTACCATGCCTGCTTAACAGGTTATGGGCCCCAAAGGCCCTTGGGAGCGCCTTCAATGGCTGCAAACCATAGACTTTGCATACTACCTGGATGGCACCTTCATGGCAGCCTGCATCGCCTTTAATGGCTTGACGATACGTCCAACAGCGCAGGACTTATGTCCAGCTGCAGTTGTTGACAATCTAGGGGAGTAGTCACTGTCATGACGCGTTCATCGCTGCCTCTCTTCACTGATGGATAAATGCTGACAGTTGACCTTCCCCAGAACTTATCAAAGATGTCTTCCAATGTTTTGATGACCACTGTACCTGTCTTCGCCGGTGTTGACTTCAATATCTGGGCTGACATTCTTCTCTCCCGGCTCCAGGCTACTGGACTTAGTTCTGTCCTTAGCTCTGATTGACCCAGTGATGCCGAAGTGAGTATCCCTACTGACGACTCCTCAAACACCTCCATGACGAAAGTTGCTAACTTCCTCATCGCCATGTTCATCATCTCCAAACTCCCCCCCAGATATGAGTATCTCATTAATCAGTATACTCAATGCTCCATCACGCAGATCGACAATCAAAGTCTCGATGAACTGCAGAGCGAGATTGTCAACATCTGGGAATCTCGCCAAGGAGCTTTCAAGGGGCCTACAGGGAAAGCACATGCCAACCGTCTCTCAGCTGTCAAGCGAAAGGACGGTAACCCTAGTTTCCAACAGCAGCAGCAGCAGCGCCCTAGTGGCAGCAGCAGCGGCGCTAACAGAGATAACAAGGGAAAGGGCAAGGGAAAGGGCAAGGGAAAAGCTCATTTCTGTTGAGGAGGTCGAGCTGGAAAGAACGAACAGGCCAAGAGACACGGCCAAGCACATCCCGTTCATGGGGATATGTCTCCCATGATGCACACAGTCACCATTGTCGACACGCCTGCTGCAATTGATTCCCGTAAGCCATTCTTCATGGAAACGGAAAAGCCTTTTGATGCCTTTTTCACAGGTACCAAAAGAGCTATCAATCTTGCACACGACATTGGCACTAGACCATCTGGTGAGACTGTTGCTACTCTTGAGGATGTCGTCATGTCTCATCCTGATCTTTCCTCTTTCACTCCTCTTACCCCTGCTCCTTGTCCCAAACGCACTCTCACGGAACACATCTATTGGAACAATCTTCAATCATCTTCTGATGGTTGGGGATGTAATGACACTCGTTCCATTGGAACGCAGACCGGTTCAGATGCCGATATGGAATGCACTCAAGAAGAAGATGCCAGTTGGAACGAGGACACTCTGGTGAACACTTCGGAACTCAGAAGTGTGTTTGGCTCCACAATGACGGAGTCAGGTGTAAAGGAATTGCAGGACACCAGGACCCCTGTTCCACTTATCAACCGTCTTGCCTTGGATCCTGCTGCCGAGATGATGGAGTGCGGAATTCACCTTGGAAAGAGATTCCAGAATCCCGAGGATTCCCTACACATCTATGGGGAACCACTCCGAGCAGCACTAAACGCCGTTGCCCCAACGGGCACACTTTCTCTGGTCCAACGCATTGCTGCAGTCCGCAGCGATATGTCAAGTGGCTCACAGCCTGCACATCCCAGTGGCATGACCACTCTATCCTTACCATCCAGCCATGTTGCAAGCCCAACACCTGGAACGACTTCAACGGGATGGGAATGGCTAACTCCTCATCTCGAAAACGAGGATGGAAGGTACGACGAGCTGCTCGATTGGCAGAGAGACGCAACAGTTGGACTAGGAGGAATGGAAATGGAGGAGGAATTACCATCCAGGGTCCCGACTCCGAGTTCAATGCCAGAACTCCGGAGCATGTCTCCGAGTCTATCCGACACCAGCGACCTCAAGTATATGTCGACTCTGCCATCGCTCAACAGGATGAGCCTCCCTACATCACCCGTAGAGGTAACCTGGTCAGACGGACTTCCAAGTCCATGACCTTCTACCCCTGCCATGGTTACTGTCAATGCCGCAAATAATTACGGTTGGTCCCTAGACTCTGAGGTGTCTGGCATGGACAATGGTTATCTCAGGTCAGATCTCACTTCAGATCTTATGAATAAAAGTACTGATGCGCTTTTTCCAGCAGCTCGTAATATGGAAGCAGGTTCTTCATGTATATATTTATTACATACCGCTCCTCTGGGTTCATCCACCCCTTTTATTTATAATGATCTGTATACTAGTCCTGGTGACAATAAATATCTATGTGCCTGTGGCACTTTGTTTTCACTATGCCAGAAATGTAAGAAGAAGAGATCTAATACTGTCAAAATTCACTTCGGTGATGGATGGTTACTTGATTCTGGAGCATCAGCGCATTTTACGTTCGACATCAATGACTTTGTTGAATTGAGTTATATAAAACCAATTCCAGTGAAAACTGCCAATGGATTCACGAATATTCGTACATCCGGAACAGTCCTGATCTCTCAACGTAAAAGAGTTATGAAATTATATCCGGTCTATTACATTCCCGATCTAAATCAACGACTCTTATCTGTCAGTCAATTCTTAAATGACAACATGTTTATGCATGGTAACTCCAATCATATCACCATTTCGAGAAATACAACATTCTTGACTTTCTCAAAGTGTATACCAGAAGAAACACTATACTATCTTCCACACAAATCGAAAATTGTCGCTTCTAAAGCCAATCTTTTGATTTATCTTATCAACTATGAGATTTTACATCGTCGTATAGGGCACCCCTCTCATGATGTTCTAAAACATGTCCAACAACACACCCTTGGCACTCCTGAATTCATCATTCCGAAGGAGCTTCCTTTGTGCAAAGGCTGTCTTGAAGGCAAAACTCCCAAACAGGCTTACCCTCCTAACGAACGATGTGCTACTCGTCCTTTCCAAATTATCCATACAGATTTGAAGGAATTCCCCACAATATCCTACCACAAGTACAAGTACATAATTGTCTTCTTTGATGATTACACTTCAGATGCTTGGATACGACTTCTTAAAGACAAAAAACAACCACTAACTGCCCCTCGCCAGTTCCTTGCGATGGTAGAAACTCAATATAAGACGAAAGTCGAACAGTGGATGTCTGATATGGGTGGTGAATTCATCAAAGGTACCTACTGAGAAATGTTACTCGAGAAGGGTATTAGAATCCTGAAAAGTGCACCATACATTCATCAACAGAATGGTCGAGTGGAGCACTTTATACGCACCCTAATGGATAAGGCACTGGCAATGATGAAGCTAGCATGTCTACCTGAATCTTGGTGGGAATATGCTGTCTGTCATGGATTGTATGTCTATCGACGTACTCCCTTACGACGACACAAATGGATAACTCCATTTGAAATGCTTGAAAAAGAAAAACCGCGTATCAATCATTTGCGAGTTTTTGGCTGTGGAGCTTACGTCTTTAAACCCGAGGAAACTCGAAAGAACAAACTCGCTTCCAAGTCAGAACTCATGACATATCTTGGTGTAGCACCGGGAGAACGTGGAAATCTTTTCATGCGTACAAACAATGTGGAATTTACATCTCCACAAGCCGTGTTTGAGGAAGACTTCTTTCCTCGATGTAAAACTCAATCTCGTGGTTCGAAACAACTTCCTATTGAGTCGTTGCAAAACAATGACACTCCTCTACCACAACCAATCCCTGACGATGATGATGAAGATTTTGATCATCGTCCTCCTCGCATCCCTTCTATAAGGAGACCTGATCAGCTTCGTGACGACAAACCTGAACAGGATCCGCCGCCTTCGTCCCCAGATAGTGACTTAGAACCTAGAAGGCCTATAACGCCACCTCCAAGGGAGACACCACCTCCTGCGGCACCTCAAAAAGTCACTAGACCAAGATGGAATTACAGAGAACCAACACATCGAAGCGAGTGTGTTAGTGAACCAAACAAACAGTACGGAGATAAACACCCCGTACAAGTTACACGTGATCTTGAACCTCAAATCGCGGCTGATAAAAGAGCAGAAGCAAAAGCTACAGTGGCCAAAAAAATTGTCCACATGTTTGGCACTTTTGGAAAGATTGCTGATTTAAGAGCTATTGAGCAGAAATCTCAAAACATGGCTGGTGGTAGCAAGAAAGCCTTTGATTAGGGCTACAATAATCTGTCTGTTTTGTCTTATTTGGCCACATATCTGTGGAGTTATGATTGATTTAAAATTGTATGTCATTTGGACAATTTTTTGAGTTGCCACTTCAAAATCATTATTGCAATAACCTGATGTGTTATACATGATGTCATGGGTGGAGCTGTACAGTAATGTAATGTATACACTACAATGATGTCATAGCTGCCAGCTGGAGCATACATAGCAACATACAGATGCTCTACAGCCTCTATGAAAATCATGGGGTCCCTCATATCAGCCCAGAAAGACAATCTCTACTCTCTCCTCCAAAATGCCCCTCCCTCTATCAAAATTTCAGCTCAGACTGAAGTATGAAAGCAGAGTGTTGCTTTTATGGGTAGAGAGACATGTTCTGATAAAGGAAACCATTGGATATAGCACTTTAGAAAGTTAATACCCAGCTGAAAAATGGCCACCTCTGGATCAACTCCCATATTATTAATGCTTTCCAGGATTTTGTTACTTAAGATGGTCATATAGTGTTTGCAATCTATCTTCCCCTTCATCTGGACCATTTTTACTGCTTACTGTTGCCCCATACCCTACCCCATCATGTCATTTTCTCTCTCAAATGTCATCATTTCTGTCACATCTTGCTGTACCATGAATTTATCTCTCTTTTCTCACACATGCTGGGGCATATTTGCCCCAAAATAATTGGTTTTGGTCTTATCTGAGAAAATAACCCACTTCTAGCCTTCTACAGCCCGGTCTTTTTACATCTGTGCAAACTTCAAGTGAGCCTTGCTGCAAGTCACTGTAAGTTTGCACTTGTTCTGTGTTTTGGAGATCGCCACAAGACGTTTTCAGGAATGTTTTGGCTGTTATAGGTTGGGACAGGTTGTCCAAGAAGAGCCTTGATGTTTCAGGCCACTTGTGTAGCAATCTGGCTTTACCAGAATGGATTTTTTCCAATCTAACCTCTTCACAAGTAGTAGAGAGCCTCCTAGGACACCCTGCTGTATTGTTCTCATTGTCTGTATTTGTCTTTTAAGCCACAAAAGCAACTCTTGGCTTCCATACTCCAGTCTGAGCTGCAATTTTTGCAGATGGAGAGGCAGTTAAGAGGAGAGAGTAGAGATTGTCTTTCTGGGCTGATATGAGGGACCCCATGATTTTCATAGAGGCTGTAGAGCATCTGTATGTTGCTATGTATGCTCCAGCTGGCAGCTATGACATTATTGTAGTGTATACATTACATTACTGTACAGCTCCACCCATGACATCATGTATAACACATCAGGTTATTGCAATAATGATTTTGAAGTGGCAACTCAAAAAATTGTCCAAATGACATACAGTTTTAAATCAATCATAACTCCACATATATTTGGCCAAATAAGACAAAACAAACAGATTATTGTAGCTCTAATTACAGGCTTTCTTGCTACCACCAGCCATGTTTTGAGATTTCTGCTCAATAGCTCTTAAATCAGCAATCTTTCCAAAAGTGCCAAACATGTGGACAATTTTTTTGGCCACTGTAAAACAGAGAGAGACACTCGGAGAGAACACCGACGTCAACAAGCTGCAGAGCAACAGGTTCCCAGACCTAGTTCTGCATCTGGAAGCACACCCCAGGGGGAGCAGCAAGCTGAGAGTGATGACTCTGCATGCCCTGAATCAGAAGAAATGGCAGAACCATGCCGGGAAGGGGGAGTATCTATAAATTTCTTGCTTATGCAGGCAATTGCTCCTGGAGAAATTGATTCCCACTTGCTTATTCAGAAAGTTACTTCGAAGAATGATGGGAATCAACCGAATGTTTGTAATATTTGCGAATGGACATTCAAAGATATTGCTCGCTTACCTATAGCTGAGCAAGAGGAATGGAAAGTTGCTTGCCGCGAAGAACTAGAGGCTCTTCGCAAGCGCGACACCTATGAATTGGTCGAAAGACCTACAGATAGGAAAGTTATCAAAAACCGATGGGTCTTTGACATCAAGTCTGATGGTCGTAAAAAGGCAAGACTCGTTGCAAAAGGTTTTTCACAGATTGAAGGCATAGACTTTGATCAAGTGTATTCACCTGTTGTTCGATTCGAGACTGTGCGCTTAATCTTCGCTTTAGCTGCACTTAAGGGCTGGCACGTGTCCGGTGTTGACGTCCGATCAGCCTATTTATATGGCTTACTCGATGAAGAAATCTATATGGCTTACTCGATGAAGAAATCTATATGGCTTACTCGATGAAGAAATCTATATGGAACAACCGGAAGCCTTTAAAGTAAAAGGACAAGAGCATAAAGTTGTCTGGCTTCTTCGTGCTCTTTACGGACTCAAACAAGCAGGACTTGTGTGGTGGAAAAGTCTTGATAAGTCCATGGCGGAACTTGGTTTTAAACGAATCATTTCCGATGCCAGAATCTTCATTCACAAACGCTATGACGCCAACAATAATCTTATTGAAAATTCTATCGTTATTGCCGTAGTCTATGTGGATGACGCTCTATTCTGTGGAGCTAACAAAACCTTAGTCTTATGACTCGAAGGAAACTTTATGAAGAGATGGGAATGTGGGGATCTAGGCGATGCCAAAGAATTCCTTAGGATGAGAATTACCAGGAAAGGCAGCAAGGTCTCCTTAGACCAGTGTGCTTATCTGGATAAAATCCTAGAGACATATGGAATGCAAAACGCAAAAGTTTCTGCTACCCCATTACCCACCAATTATCACCCTCTTCCTCTTCCAGAAGACGCTCCTGTCAACTATACTCTTCGACAAAGTTATCAGGAGATAATCAGATCCTTACTTTACTTAATGTTAGGAACATGTCCTGATATTTCCTTTGCTGTCACAAAACTTGTGCAATTTGCTGCAAACCCCTCACAAGAACACTACAATAAGGCGAAAGACATTTGCCGTTACCTTGTTGGCACTAGAAAATATGCTCTTGTGTACAACGGTCGAGGGGGAGAAGGCTTATCAGCCTATACAGACTCCGATTGGGGATCAGATCCTGGATCTCGCAAATCTCAAACTGGCTTCTTTTTACAATTAGCCCAAGCACCATTTAGCTGGACGTCTAGACAACAAAAAACAGTTGCCCTATCTTCGACTGAAGCTGAATACATGGCACTTAGTGACTGCAGTTGACTCTTCTCAGTGAAATCGAATATCCTCTCCACGCTATTCCAATTTACAGTGACAATCAGGGATCAATTTTTATTGCATCAAACCCTGTCACGGATAAGCGAACCAAACACATTGATATTCAATATCATTTTGTTCGAGAAAAAGTCATCGATGAGACAGTCAATTTATTCTTCATTGAAGGAAGCAATAACCCTGCAGATCTACTCACTAAAGCTCTAGATCGAGTAAAGTTTGAGAAGTTCAGGAAACAATTAGGACTTCAATTTTATAATTGAAGAAAGTCCTATAAATCACATCGAAAATATCGAGGCACTGGATCCCTTCCTTCCATGGCTGCTTACAGCGCCTACCTATGCTTACACACACTACCGTGCAGCTTAGCAAGGGGGAGTGTTGAATTGGCGCATTCAGTTGCAGCCATCAACGTCATCTATGTAGAACAATAGTAGTAGTTATAAATAGAACAATAAGATTATATAGACAATAAGTGTAGTATGACAATAGTGTACGAAACCAGCATTGTACTATCAAGTACAATAGAATCTTATTGTTACTCTAGTATTAGTTTACATGTATTTGTACCTCCTCAAAGGTATATAAGGACTCGTAGATAGTCCTCCAAATAACAAGTTTTATACTTAACCCACATTGCTCTACAAGCCTCTAACAAGCCTAACAAGCTATCACTTATCCCCAGGTAAGTAGTGTAGTTGCCATTGCGTTTAGTAGTGTACAGGACCGTACCATGCCTGCTTAACAGTCTACAACATTGATGGGACCCTTAACCGAGCAGGGCGTATAGATCAGTTCTGTCAGCTAGCTATGACAGCAGATGGACAGGAGGCATGGCTAGATTTTCTGGTTATGGACTTAGGCGGAGAAGACGTCATCCTGGGTCTTCCCTGGCTGCATAAGATGAACCCATAGATTGACTGGACAGGTGGCCGGCTGCAAATCCCTGTAGCACCGCCCCCATCAGTGGAAGAGATCCCTGATCAGGATCAGTTCGTTGCTACCAATTTTGGACCAACCTCAAGGGAAAATGTTGTCCTGGAAGGCACAGAATCTGAACCAACCCTGTCAATTCCTCAGGGAACACATGCACCCATAGACCAACCCCCGGATCTGACAGCAGAAGAGGAGGAAGAGGAACCCCAAGTATATCGCATTCACGCTAACCGGGCTACAAGGCGCTCCTGGAAGAAAGCAGGAATCCTTGCTGACACTGGAGAAGAAGTCTGGTGTGCTGCAGGGTTCACTTACTCACAGCAGCTGGCTGAAGAGGCAAACCGGATGAAACCGAAACAGTCGTTTGAGGAGATAGTCCCTCCTCAATATCGGGATTATTCTCAGGTCTTCTCCGAAGCTGAGTCGGAACGCCTTCCTGCACACAAACCCTGGGATCATGCTATTGAATTGGTACCTGGAGCACCCGCTACCCTATGAACCAAGATCTACCCGATGTCCATCAATGAACAGCAGGAACTCAATCAATTCCTTGACGAAAATGTCTGCAAGGGATATATCCGGCCCTCCAAATCCCCTCTGTCCTCTCCAGTCTTCTTTGTGAAGAAGAAAGACGGGAAACTTTGGTTTGTTCAGGATTACCGACGCCTAAACAAGTACATTATTAAGAACCGCTACCCTCTTCCCCTCGTTGCCGACATAGTCAGCCGCCTTCAAGGTGCCAAATACTTCACCAAGTTTGACATACGTTGGGGTTACAACAATGTCCAGATCAAACAGGGGGACGAGTGGAAGGCAGCATTTGCAACCAACCGAGGACTCTTCGAACCTACTGTCATGTTCTTTGGATTGACAAACTCGCCAGCTACTTTCCAGGGCCTCATGAACTCCATCTTCTCAGACTTGATTGCAGCAGGCAAGGTAGCAGTTTATCTGGATGACATCCTGATCTTCAGTGGGACTCTGGAAGAACACTGAGGAGTGGTTCGGGAAGTGTTAGCCAGGTTGAAAAGGAATGATCTGTATCTGAGGCCAGAGAAATGCGAGTTTGAACGAGAGGAGATAGAATATCTGGGGCTGATTATCCGGGAAGGGCAAGTTCGCATGGACCCAGTGAAGGTGGCAGCAGTACAGCACTGGCCAGTTCCCCGCAATGTCCACAACGATTCATAGAGAACTTTGCTAAAACTGCTCAGCACCTGAACGACCTCACTCGTAAAGACATCTCATTTAATTGGGGAACTCACCAACAGGAAGCCTTTGACTCCCTTCGAACAGCCTTCACGTCTGCACCCATTCTTACACTCTGGTCACCAGATTGTCCTACCCAAGTCAAAGTAGATGCTTCAGGCTTTGCGACAGGAGGAGCTCTAATGCAGATGTTGGAAGATGGTCTTTGGCACCCAGTAGCATTCTGTTCTGCATCCATGCAGTCAGCCGAATGCAATTACGAAATCTATGACCGAGAGATGCTGGCTATTATCAAGGCACTGAAAGATTGGCGGAGTTATCTGGAAGGACTACCACAGCCCTTTGAAATTATCACAGATCACTCCAATCTAGAGTTCTGGTGAACAGCACAGGATCTTAGTCAACAACAAGCAAGATGGGCCCTGTGGCTATCATGCTTTGACTTTCGACTGATCCATTGCCCAGGCAAAGCAAATACCCAAGCAGATGCCCTCTCTCGCCTCTCCTCCCACCAAGTAACAGACCGGGAAGACAATCTGGAAACCACAGTACTCAAACCAGAACACTTTGTAAGGCTCGCTGCCACTACGCTGGCGAACCCTCTAGAGGAACGAATTTGTCAGGCACTGGGAAGAGAAGTGGAGGTGTTAAAAGGACTAGAGCAGTTGAAGAAGGAAGGATTGCAACGACTGTCCGATGGTTTACCTGAATGGGAGGAGGATAATGGATTGGTATATCACAAGGGGCGAGTCTATGTCCCCCCAAATGAAGACCTGCAGAGGGCAATAGTAGAACAATGCCATGACGAACCATCAGCAGGACATCCAGGACTACATGGAACACTTGATTTGGTAACCTCACACTTCTGGTGGCCCACCATTCGCTCTTTTGTGGAGAAGTACGTGGAGGAATGTGATAAATGCGCCAGGAAGAAGCTGCAACATCATCCACAAGCAGTAATCCAGCCTTTGGACGTACCCTTAGGACTCTGGGAAGAAGTTGGAGTCGACCTCATTACACAGCTATCATCCTCACAAGGCTATGACGCAATCCTGGTCTGCACTGACCTCTACGGAAAACAAGTCCACACCCTTTCCTGCACCTCTAATATCACTGCTACTGAAGTCGCCGACCTATACTACTGAGAAATCTTCCGCCTTCATAGCCTCCCACTCCGCTTTGTATCAGATCGTGGTCCACAGTTTTCAGCGCAAACCATGCGTTCTTTGTTGGACCGACTCGGGATCAAGTCAAGCCTTTCCTCAGGCTACCGACCCCAGACGAATGGACAGACAGAACGAGCCAACCAGGAGGTGGAGAAATATCTGCGCCTCTACACCAACTACAGACAGGATGATTGGGTAGAGCACCTTCCTATGGCCGAGTTTGTTCTGAACTCCTGCACACACTCCACACACGGCATGGCACCTTTTGAGGTGACTTATGGCTACCTTCCTCTATTCAACATACCGGTAGGCTGGCGCACAGGCATTCCAAACGTAGAAGACCGTCTCGAAATCCTAAGACAGGTTTGAAGAGATGCAGGATCAGCACTACACCTGGCTAAGCACCAGATGAAGGAAGGATATGAAAGAGGGAAATGGAAAGGACATCAGTTCAAGGTCGGGGATCATGTCTGGCTGAGTGCAGAAGACATCAACTTGAAACTTTCAAGTGACAAGTTGGGGGATCAGCAACTGGGACCATACAAGATTGTAGAGAAAATTGGAGATTTAGACTATTGGTTAGACCTCCCTGAAACTCTTAATCGCCTGCACCCAGTATTCCATGTCAACAAACTCTACCCCTACAAGGGTAATCCAGTGAACGGACTTTTACCTGAGGAACCAGAGCCAGTATACCTCAAGGGGGAGGATGAGCCTGAGTACGAAGTGGACACCCTTCTGGATAGCAGGATACAATGGAGGCGACTGGAATACCTTGTCAAGTGGAAAGGATATGATGACGGTCACAACTCATGGGAGCCAGTTGTGAATCTCAAAAATGCGAAGCGTAAAATCACAGCATTCCACAAGAAACACCCAGAGGCAACAAAGACCTGAGGTTCATCAAGGACAATGAAGTGTAAGAGGGGGGTAATGTCATGATGTCTATATTTGGTACTATTTATTTCTTCTTATCTCCGTATCCTCAGACCTTTACACCATTTGACTCTTGTTCCACATGCTACGCACTGGACCTTTCATTTCTCCGATACAGCTTTGATACAGCTTCTTGACAGCTTCCTTTACAGCTTCCTTTACAGCTTTCTTTACAGCTTTACTTTTACATATATAAACCCCGCCCTGACACCTGGTTCCCCATCTTGACCTCTTCGTCGTTGGGACCAGGTGTGTATTCCCCTTTTCATTACTTCTTTCACCTTTACTGATGGGCACTGTAGTTCCAGTACTTACTGCTGTCTGTTAGGTATTTAATACATTCTTCATTGTTGGGACCAGTTCCAGTACTTACTGCTGTCTGTTAGTTGAGTCAAGCCCGTAGCTCCTCGTTATCGCTATCTAAGTGCTCGCCTCTTTGTGACAATCTTCCTATCTTTCTTAACCATATGGTACCATTCTATTTTTATTTACTTTTCCCATCCCTCCGCATTCCTCATATATACTCGAGATATCTTGTAACTGATTCCCCAGTTCATTCACTTTGTCTCCACTCCATACTACTACTACGCAGTGTAGAGCCTAGTCAGCTTACTTGTCCCACTTCCTCTCGATATCTTTCTCAATTTATCTATCTGTATCTGCTCTCTTAGTGTGTGACTTGGGTGGTTATTTGACACATAGCCAGTGACTGCTCCCACTAATCCTCTCTTCCTTCCAGATTCAGATATGGAGGATATGGTAAGTCTCATTTTATTCACTTTTTCCCCACTTTTTGGACTCATTCTGGTTGTCTAGGTGCTGTCTCCTCAGCCTCCATCTCATAGGCAGACTCACTCTCCCTTGGCTACTGCTGAGGTTGAGACGAGTGTCCTGCCTCCAGATTCAGATGCTAGCTGTGGTGCTGAGGCCTCGAACCTTCCTGCTGTTCAGGGGGCTTCACCCTCCCAAGGTTCAGACATTCTTCTGGGGCTTCAGAACTATGACAAGGTCCAGGCTTGGGCTGAAGACCAAGTTTGCAACTGAATCTGAGTAAGTTTTTGTCTTTGTTTTTCTCCTTTCTTTATACTTACTGGGTTAGGTTCCTCCTTTTGTGCTTGACTGGTTGAACAAGCACACATTCAACGATCCTGGGTATTACAATGAGCCTACCACTTTTGATCATCCATTTGCCTCCTTTGTCGTCGTCAAGAATGTTTGTATTGGCCTCCCTCCTATCCCATGCCTCTAGAGGGGGGAGCTTCAAGTTCCCATGTCCAGGTAAGTATTTTTCCTTTCTTTATATGCTAGCTACTAGCATATTTATCTTTCTTCTTTAGTTGGCTCCAAATCCTCCTACACCTGTCCCTCAGTATGCATATTCGAATTGAATTTGCACTTTGGCAATGGTTGAGAGTGAGGGGTCTCATTCCGCAGAGTCTAGCCTCATTTCCAACCTCAGGCTTTTCGTCACTGCCTTGTCAATACTTTCCAGGTTCCTATCCCTGAGGAAGACAACAAAGATGATGAGAAGCTCAAATTGATGTATCAGCTATAGCTGTAAAACTTTTAAAAAAATTGTCATTATCTTAATGTCTTGGCAATTGCAAAAGTCAACGTTAACTTTTGGCAGGTTAATGTCGACTTTTGCAGGGTCTGGAGGGTGGCCAAGAGCTTTCCTAAATGGGACAAAAGCTCCAGAATCTGTAACATATGTCACAAATGTGACAAATACTTGAAAATGTGTAACAGGCTGTCACTACTCCTTTTTGTGGTGGGTTGGGGCAGGTTTTTCCCATGCCCCTTTGTCCTATAATTGTTGTAGCGGCCATTATGTGGCAAAAAATCTCAAAAAATCGAAACAAATAGTGAAAATATTCATACCGTTGTTGTGATGATATAATACAGGTATGACTAGTGGAGGTCACTTTTACAAAAGTATAGCATATAGCTTTTACCAGACCACTTTTGCAAAAGTATAGCATATCACTTTTACAAAAGCAGTGTGAAGGTGTGCTACTTTTTTTAAAAGAGGTATCACTTTTGCAAAATTGTAAAAGTGATAGCTTTTTGTAAAAGTGGTAACTTTTGACTAAAGGTGAGTGCAGGGCACATTGTGGTAGGGTACAGGGCATTTCCTTTTGGGGAAGAATGGTCAAAAAATGCTAGAAAATCGGATTTTTATTCTGATGGCTGTTTGCAGTGCATGGAAGCTGCTGGAGCAGTGCTAGTGATTGTTTCCCATGGCCCAGGGTTGGGTGGGAAGGTACCCATGGTCAATAGCACTCTAAATCTGGATTTGGAATATGAATAGAAGCTGTGGCTGAACCAGAAAACACAATACATTTCCAGTGCTGGCAATTAAAAATAAATTAGGCACATCAGAGAGTGCATCCTGAGTGGCTAAATCATAATATCAAATTATATTTGCAATATATGTAGTGGTTTTCAAGATATGGCCAAAATACTGTACAAATATGGCAAAAGAGCAGGATGGGCACTGATTATTGTGGTAAAACAGCTCTTATTGTCATGTGGGTTGGTATGATACTACATTGACACTTTCCAAATATGGGGATATAGCCCTTTCTATTAGATATTCAGGTGTTGGGGTGCTATGTCCAAAATACTGTCCAGAAATAGCAAAATTTGAAATGGCCGTGGACACTACATAATATATCATTGGATATATGTATAAATATCTGTGCTGGAGTACTTTGGCTCCCTGAATCCGAATTTCTACTTGGATAATCTATATTTACAGTGGTTGCAGTGCTATTTCATATGTACCCCTAAACAAAGGTATCTGTGGCACATGGATATAGCTGGTTTATAAATTTGTGTGAGTAGGTAGATAGATGTTATTCAGTGTCCTAAACACGAATATGTAGTTAGAATTCTCATATCTTCGAGATCCAGGACTCTATTCTAGGTTTATTTCCTGAAAAGCGAAAATAGTACTAATTTCCTGGTTGCGTGAATTCTGCGTGCCACTCCTGCGTGCCACCTGCGTGCCAGTACCTTACCTGCGTGCCAATTAGCCGACCCCGGAACTAGGCGAGCTGCTGCGACACTCCTGTCCCCATTAGGGGTGACTTCCACAATCAGGCACGTAGGCCTGATCGCAGTCCGTCCATCTACCCACTGTCTATTTATCTGTAGTATATGTACATGTATAGGATGTATGTATGTAAATACTTTTGTAACGAGGTGTAGTTTACTAGTACATATATCTAGAAGTGAGCAAGAACCTCGAGAAATCTCGACTTATAATCAAATTGAATTAATTCTGCTCCGACGCTCTGATACTCCTATCCCCATTAGGGGCGACTCCACAATCAGGCACGTAGGCCTGATCGCAGTCCGTCCATCCACCCACTGTCTATTTATCTGTAGTATATGTACATGTACAGGATGTATGTATGTAAATACTTTTGTAACGAGGTTTAGTTTACTAGTACATATATCTAGAAGTGAGGAAGAACCTCGAGAAATCTCGACTTATAATCAAATCGAATTGATTTTCGTTTGACTTTCAGGGCCGCAGCTGCAAGATCGGGCCTTTTAATCTGGTAAGCGTCCAAATTGATGGCCAGGTCAGGCAATATGTAAGGCGGGCATATGCGTTTCGCTTGCCCTTTCATTCATTCTTCCTCTCCCTGTCCCTCTGTAAGTGAAGTAGTTAGAATATATCCACTGTATCACAGCACTTAGTGAATGCTCTACCTGTACCTTTCAATAGGGCTCTGTCTATTAGGGAATATGGATTTGAAGCATCTGTTAAATCCCCTGCCCAATTCTGGGTCCAGTAAAGGTACAAATGTTCCATGTAATCATCAGCTTTGCCCATTCACTAACAAGTTAATTATCAGAACCATCTGGAAATACTGAAAACATTTCTCAAGACTGGCAAAATGGTGCTTATCATTATAGTAATTATAGATCTGTAACTGAAGAGTAGTACTGACTTCATCAAGACATTGATTGCCAGAACAAGCAGACTGCTTTCCAAAAAATCCCTGTCTATGAGAATGGTATGTCCCTGATAAGACTGTTAACCCAGATAAAATCTCAATCTTTTTCATTCAGGCAAGCTCATTGCTTTTGACATGATTCCATCTCAAGTTGCACATGCATCCATAAAAGTGGATCAACCAACTGCAGAACCAATGAAATTATCATTGGATGCCTTTAACACTGATGTGATTCAGCTTCAGCTCTATCGCAGTGGTATGAAACCCAATTAAACTTGACACATATCCACTAAATTAAGTACTTTTGCAGGTTTTCTACAGTCATCCAATAGCACATATACTCCACAGAATGCTTTGGTGGCTCCAGGATCTGTGTCTGCATTTTTGCAGCCTGTGGCAGGTTCATGCTAATGCATACATAAAAAAAACAGAGAAACTTAATTTGGTACTCCTTGTAGAACCTGGGCTTGTTTCAAAAGCCAATGACCACTCTGCTGTTCCAATGATTCCAAAAGCACAAAAAGCACTAGCTAATATATGTATGTGTCCATCTTCAAATAATAGCCCATGTATTTCCTGACTGGTGTACATATGTAGCTGCACCAGATAAGACCAGAATCTCCACCATGGCAGAGACCCAAGTGACCAAGCCTGGACAAGGTATGCATAGTAGTCTGTATGGCTAGTCAAAAATCTAATATTGTTCTATACAGGTCAAACTCAACCTCCTCATCCAGTCAATAATCAACCACAACCAGTGGTCCAAAACAATGTCAAGGAACCACCCAAATTCACTTGGGCCAACATTGATCTCACCTGGCCAGCCAAACTCACACCATTTGTACCAATGTCTCCTCAGCCAGCAGCTCAGTGCCGCAATGCACGTGATGCTGGTATTACATTCACATCTCTAGAGGATGGTCGTTTGACATGGAATGGCTGGCCAAATGGTCCCTTTGCACTAGACCTTGATCACACCCAGTTTCTGACCACCAAGAATCTGGCCGTACAGTGGCCCATGCGGACCAATAGCGGAAGTAATCGCAAAGGCAACTATGAGTCGCCTTCAATGGAGGTGCTATGGTGTTTTTCGTTGCCAAGATCCCCAATGTGGCAATATTGTTCGCCCACAGACCAGCACACCAATTGATCGCCAGCTTGGTGGGAAATGTGTCTGTGGCTCAGATTTCGACCATGTTTCGTGCCCTGCTGTGGCATATTTGATCACTTATTCCCGTATCGGTGATGATCACACCACTCAGAAGTACCAATACATCAATGGCTCTGAGCCACACAGCCATTCACAGTTGCCTACTGTTCTTCATTTCACTGCCAAGGAGGAGGCCAATGTCACAGAGCTTGTCAACACACACTACAGCAAGAAACCGATTCAACTTCTGGTTGGACCCAAAACTGCTACTGGTCATCAGCCTGGTGCTGCAGCTCTTGCCCAAGCAGCTAACAATCCTGATTCCTGGCGATATCGCTTGTGAAAAATTCGTGATGCTCACAAATCGGAAAATGGTCACACCTTTTTGGCACAATTCAATCATTGGAAGCAAAGGCATGAGGGGTATGTCAATGTCCATATCAGCACAGTTGGCTTTGATACCATCACCGTCATTGCTTTCAACACTGTGTGGATGCAGGACCAGCTTTTGCCCAAAGCTGAACTCAAAGATATCATTGTGCCAGTGGAAGGATTGCTGACTGATGGGGCACATAAATTCTGGTCTGCACCAAATGCCATCCTTATTGTCACAACTGCTTTCTCTCCTGTCATTCACATGTGGGTGCCTGGAATGTTCAGCTTCTCAGACGGTGCCACTGCCAAGCATTACCAGTATCACTTCATTGCGGTCTTTGAAAGCATTGCAGCGGCAGCTTTATCTAAGGGCATCGAGATCCAGGATGAAATGTTTGCAATGGTAAATAAATTTCCATTTGGTCACATATCCACTGATTAACTCTGTTCAAATAGGTGGTAGACTTTAGCGATGCACAGCGGCGTGGTTTCAATGAGGCTTTCAAGGAGTTTCTGGGCCAGGTTGAGGGTGGTAAACGCAGCCCTGAGGAGTTGGAGGAAGTGGCAAAGGGATTATTGAAGGGATGCGAGTATCACTATGACAAGTCAGTCACTCAAGCAGCAAGGATTGGAGAGGTTGTTCCACCAGAAACCGAGGCTGCATTCAAGACATTGTGTCGGATGCTCAGAACCACCAATGATGCTGCCGAGTTCCATGACACTATTTCTCAGCTTCAGAACAAATGGCCTGACACTGCACCTTGGCTTAATTGGTGGTTGGAACCAGAGCATGCCTCCATGATCTTTCCAGTGTGCCGGACAATGGATCCAGAGCTGGTGTCCAGACTTCCTAGTACTACCAATCCAGAGGAAGCTATGCACCCTAAGATCTATGAGATTGCTGGCAAAGGTCAAGACATTGTTGATGGATTTGAGGGTTTGGTTATGGTTGAGAAGTATCATCATAATCTTCATGATGTGGCCTCTGGTGAGTCTTTTGCAAATTGATAAAATTTGACGCAAATTCAGATTTTCCAATATAGTGGGTGCACCTATACGTTATGGAACAGGAAAAGGCCTTGGCAAATCTCATCATCAACAATCAATTACTTCGTATTTCACACCACCAAAGCCTCCGCCATCACCCTTCAAGCGCAACCGTTCCAATATCAAGGAAGGCCGAGGCCCTGATACCAGGGCTGATTTCCATCGTGCAAAACAGTCACACCAGGTTGCTTTCGCAGACGACACAGATCATGATAATTCAACTTTGCCTACAAGCAAGCACACAAACAGCATCACATACAACAAAATCACCTCTCCATCCAAAGCTCGTAACATTTCCACTCCAGTCCTTTCTGGTATCAATCTCAAGAGTACCAAGGAGCTGGCTGGCTTTCCCTGGAACAACAACTCCTGTTGGCTTGACACCACAGTTGAAATGCTTCAATGTGCTTTTCTTCATTATAGCTCGTGGGATGGCTTTGCAGAAATTGCTGGTGCAGAGCTGGAATCAAGTACATGCTCTCGTCTTTTCCCTCTATTCAAACTGCTGAAAGCACGCAGGGGCTGGCCATTGTCCACATTCCCAGGCTCCAAAAGTGGTACTGGAGTCATTGGACTTGCTGCATTACGTGATCGATTTCGGGACTATCTTGATGAAGAAAAAGTCTTGCCTTTTCCAAAGTACAACTTTCAGCCAGGTTGGGTATGTGGCCTCAATGAACTTTGGGATCATGTTGGCTAACTACAATGGATATCTAATTTAGGATTGGTTTGATCAGCTGCTATCCAGTTCACCACTCTATCATCACTTCTTTGCTCCTGTCAAACAAACAGTATGGAAATGCTCAACAGCTGATTCGACTCATTACAGGCTGGAAAAGCCATGAGTTCCATATATTCCTATCAGTGAAATGCACCCAAACAAATTCACATACTACCAAGGATCAGTCAAAAATTGGCTACAGGAACGCACACAAATTAAAAGGGCTATGAAGAGGGAACCAAATCCCATGTGTTGGAGACAGGGAGCAGTTGATGATGAGCCAATTGCCTTTTGTGGAGGAAAGCCAGTGGAGATGGAATTTTGGACTTCCATTCCCATATTTCTTCTTCTGGAGCCTCAAGTAGAGACACAGTCAGCAAGACCCCAGTGGGATTTTCCCAAGACAATCCATCCTCTCACTCTCTCTGATGGAAACTTGCATGGAATTGTTTATGAGCTAGTTGGACGTGGATTTAGCAATGGTGGTCATTTTCTCTGCCATAACCTGATTCCAACTGCCCGTGGTCCCTCTGCTGTTTTTGCCTATGATGGAATGCTTCATCATGGATATAGCCAGCACCAACGGGAAGGTGCTCAAAGGCTGATGTTTGGACCTGAGCCGGCTTGTAGGGCTGGATATTCAACTTGGACTTGTTTATATGTGTTGAAAGGTGGTAGGGAGGCTCAGATAAAATTCGAGGAGAAGCAACATGAGCACGCACACAAATATCTGGGTGTATTGCTGGAGGGGAAAAGCACTCCTACTATTATTCTTCCAAACTATAAAGAATTGTCAGCAGAGGAGCGAGGAAAATGGAGTAGATCAACAACTTCAAGAGAATTTGAGACTGCCAAGAGTGTTGTAGCTGGAGAAGAGACATCAGATGGAGCTGGTGTGGAAGCTGCTGAGGAGACTGAGAGTGATGTAGCTGGAGAAGAGACATCAGATGGAGTTGGTGTGGAAGCTGCTGAGGAGGCTGAGAGTAATGCAGATGTGCAAGCTGTTGAGTCTGCTGAAGAGGGTGACAATGATGACTTGGAGGTATGTATATGATTCTTTTTGAATTCAAAGCCACATTTTTGAGAAATATTGTTGAACAGGAGCTAGTAGAGGACTTCAAATTTCGATCAGGTGTCAGACATGATTTCAAAACAATGGAAACATTGTGGCAAGATGAGGTCAATTTGCATATTGATTGATTAATAGACTCACTAACTTAGTACATACAGGTCAAAGCATTCACTCAGGACATGGAACTTGGGGCAAATTTTCTCCTACCTAACATAAAACTTGAGGAACATGATATTGAGAATCTCAGAAGTGGTCAAGTGGGCTCTCGCATTATGGATGAATACTTTTCAATCTATCATGAAGAGACCAGAAGACGGGGAGTTTATATCTTGCCAGGGATAGACAAGGACAAAAGGAAAGAATCAAGTTCATTAGAACCAGAGGATCAGCAGAAAATGTTTTATCAAATGGCTGAAAGCTGCGGTGTAATATTCTTTGTCATAATTATGGGAAATATCACTGATTAAATTCATTTAGCTATGGGCTGATCGACATCCGAAACTTATTGTGCTTCCAATGTTTTCACATGACCATTGGATTCTAGGTATTGCAGACCTCATGGCACATAAAATCCAGGTATACACTACATCATCCATGGATGATAGTGCTACATTTTCATCATGGAGAGAGTGCCCTTATCGTGACATCCTCAAAGTAAGTATCTGGAACTTTTTCTCATTTGAAACAATAGACTCAATTAATTTTAGATAATGAGGTCTTGGATCAATTATGGATCCAAAACTGTCCATGATTTTTATCCTGCTTTTTCTAAATGGAAGGTTGTATCCCATGTAAGTTCTTTGACTCTGTGTATACATTATTTTTTGACATGGATTTTTCTCTGAAGTATCACTCTAGTCATCCAGATCTGATACTAAGTGGTGTCTACATCATTGGAATTACTCTTCTTGTGGTGGTAGGAGGTTGTCAACCAGATCAGATTGCAGACATTCTGCTCCCCAAAATGCTGCCTCTGGTAAATGCAGAGATAATGAGCACTTTTCTTGATTATGCTATTAGAGTTCCACCATTGCAAGAAGCTGAAATGAGCCAATTTAATGTGTAAGATCACATTTCAATTTTATGTTCACCTCCAAATTAAATGCCCTGATTTTTTCAGACAACCAAACCTACTGGATACAAGGAGAAGCAAAAGACTGCAGGCAAACTTAGATGTTAAATCACATCCTCCAAAGATGCAAAGAGGGGAAAATACCCAAATGTTTAAATGGGGAAAAGGATCATACTATTGGGAAGAAATCAACAATGATTAAAGGTCCTATTACAGGTTTCCAAGCTCTAAATTACAAAAAAAACAATATTGTAATGAAGTATTCTGCTATTTAAAGCGATATTTTACATCTAAGACACCAAGAATAAGAGTCAGTGTCCATGTCAGGCAACAAGGCAAGTAACAGTATATGAGTCAATGTGTGGGTTGGTCAGTGGAGATAAGTATTAGCAATAAGTATGGAGGATTATCCTCTGAGATGATGGAAGATAATATTGCAGTCAGGGTGCTTAACAATAATTATGTTGCAAATGCAGTATCTGGGTTGCATCTCGACTAGACTCACAAATTGAATGAAATAGTATAGTACTTATACTGGTTAGGATAGCTGTAAATTAACTATTTGTGGGAAATGGAATTAACCGGGCAAGCTAAATAAGTTGCTGTAAATATACTGGTTTTCGTCTACGAGCTTCCTTTCGGACTTCCTCAAAAAGCTTCTTTCCCTTCTCCTTATCTGCCTTGGATTCCATGACACGTATCAACCAGCTGGGATGAAGCACCAGCTGAATATTTGTCATTCTCTCCTGCCTGTCACTTCCAGTGAACTCAACACCACGAACAATAAAATGAGACTCTCCACCAACAACACAATAGTACACTTGTCGAACAAGCAAACCTGTGTGTCCACCAACAATGATGACCATAAGTCCATGCTCAGTACGGGCAGAAGGCCATTGAAGTGGACCACAGATATTGGCTGGTGCAACACCAAGACGAGGTGGGCGCGCGTTGAAAATAACACCATCTGATACGTGAACCCAGGCCTTCATTTTCGGCTCCAATAAGCTGACTTCCAAAGTCAACCCATTTAGACGTGGATTGAGAATCCAGTGCTTGTAGAAATGCTTTGAGAATAACATAAAACATAATAGAGTAAGTACTCACAGTGATTTCATGTTGAGAGTCATATTGGTCAGGAGTCCATGGAGCAGTGGCAGTATCAAGGCTGTCAACGTCTGAAGGAATGGGTGTAGTACTCCGTGGAACATTGACTGGAGCAGGCCAGCATTCAGGGGAATAAGGAACTTCACAAGGCATACAACAATAATCAGGCCGTAGTGAATATCCTGTGTGATAGTGCCCTAGCAGATCAACATCGTCTAGTGGCTGAAAATGACTGAAAGAATGATAAGTTACACAAACATCACATAGAGTGCACACTTACTCGACATGACGGACATGATCATAGTCCAAGTTGATGCTCGGACAGACCTGGGTGCCAAATTTCTGAAGCTCAACACGAAGTTGCAAGCCACTGTAATTTGGAAACGGTCGAACGTCGCGAACAATACCTCTGTATCCCTTCTCGCTACCCTTGACAACATAGACATGCTGTCCAATCCAGGGCGTCCGGCCAATATTCATAGATAGTATGTAACTTGTTTGAGAACTGATTTGCGATAGGAAGACAAAGCCGAGAGAGAGTGAAAAGGATGAAAGAAACTGATCGATGAAGCTTGCTGATAATTTCCGATGCGTCGGGTATTGGCTGGTCTGCACCTGACCCGCACCTGGCCCGCAATGATGTCATATGTGCGGGCCGCCCCGATAGATCTGCGGGTCAGTTCTCGGTGTGCGTGCCACTTTCCGAGTCATACATGTACAAAATTCGAACTTGCAAGAGTAGATACAGGCCTTCATACTTATACTATTCATCTTCTCATATTCACATATACATATCTACCATTTATATGTTTTGACAAGCAGGGATTAGCCCGATCGAAATTGAAAAAGAGTATGTATTAATAGTGTTTGCTAACGATATTGTCTAAGAGACTCAGAAAGTACATCAGACTACTTAAATAGAGGATTTTTCATTGAGATATCCTTCAGAGTGCATTTCTACGTAGTGGAGGAGGATTCGAACCGATATTTCGGCGGCACGCACATACACAGCCACTGACCCGCCGACCCGCAGGGGTGACCCGCACAATTCTACACACCGGTAAACGGGTCATATATTGTCCTTATACTGCCCAAGTATCAGTTTTGATAACTCTGGAGCTGGAACGCAAGTGGCACATATTATAATTCTATCTATTATGGCGCAAATATTATTTTCGACGCGTTGGGGACTGGCACGCAGATGGCACGCAGGGCGGCACGCAGGTATATGTGACCTGCGTGCCGGCCCGATCGATCTGCGTGCCACCCGATCAATCTGCGTGTCATCCGATGGCTCGGAGTGTATGTCGACAGGCCTGCGTGTCAGTTTTTGAACACAGGAATTGACTTGAAAAGCTCATCTTGGATTGAAAATCAAGGTGTAGTACTCATAGTTGATGATACTAGGCTCAAGATACATTATTGAGATAAAATTTAGGCCGAAATGAGCCCTTGGAGGCATTATTGATGGTAGTGAGCTATACATAACACTGTATTCCCATCCGAAATCGAAGAATAAACATTACTAAACGTTCATGTCCTGCAAAAGAAGTGAAATTGTGCTCATCTACAAAACTTAAATACATGGTACTTATATACAAGTGACACGCAGGCACGCAGGTACTGGCACGCAGGCACGCAGGCATGGCACGCAGAATTCCACATACCGCTAATTTCCCCTTTCTTTGGGACATATATACTTCCATTGGCATCTGCTTGGTGTTATGAATGATTCATTGTCATTAAATATGCTAATTCCTTGATAATTGTGAGTTTGGGAGCCATTACTGAAAACCTTGCTTAAATATAAGCTTAAAGCCTACATGTACCACTCTATGGAACTTACTCTGACTTTACTCAGCAAAGAGAAGGAAGAAGCAAAGAAAAAATGTGCCCAGGACATTTGCAAGAAACTTGCTTGCATTCTATTAATTTGTTCTCTCACAGAATTGAATAGTGCACAAGGGGAACCCAGGATTGCAGACTGGTACACTCTGGGGGCCAGTTGGTCAAGTCATTGAGGTTGTTAAAAATTTTTGGAAGTGTGAAATTTTTTTATGGTTTACAGTCTTGTGTCAGTGTAATTATGGGTCTTCTTTGTAGTTCTTGTCATCCAGAACTGTCTTGGGACATGATTGAGCCATTTGGCATACATCTAGTGAGGTTGGCATCATATGTGGAGTCAGCCCAACCACTTCCTTAAGTGGTAAAGACAAATGAGATTGTTCCTATTGGCTGAAAATTTCCAGGCCTGTGCATAGTAGCCCTGCACACCCCAAACATTTTTGTAGTGCAAAAATGCATTTAAAAAATGGGTGAGTGCCTTGGCCCAGTAGTATATCAATATGTACCTCACCTTTCTTCCCTAAAGTATCATCAGAAATGCAAGAACTTTCACATTCTCATACTGAGGGGTTGGGTTTGCAGCTAGGAAAGTGTGGTTGTCATTAACACTGATAGCAGAGCAGTACCAAAAGGGATAAGTATGGCATGGCTCTATCACATTGTGCCTTCCATGAATAGACATACCTTCCATATTTAGTAGGCATAGTGGGTCAGTCAGGTCCCAGAGGCTGTTAAAATTTTTTTCAATGTAGTGTACAAAATCAAAAATTTCAGTCCCCCTTGATAGTGCACCTACAGCGGCATATACTGGAGACAAAGACATGGACAAGAAAGCTTCTTGATGATCAATTGGATGTGCTATGATTCAGGAAGGTTAATGGCATTCCATCAAAGAGTTCCATCAGCAAGGTGGCATTACTACAGGCATTCCAGGAGTACAAAAAATAGCTTGCAGAGCTAGGGAGGATACATCCTGACACCTTGGGAGAGTGTGTACATGCAGCTGAAGAGCCTAGGCCATTTGAGGACAAATTGGAAGCAGAAATAGATGTGGATTAGGGCAGTAGTAGTGGTAGTTATTAGTGGATTTCTAATTAAATAGATTTGAGTGTCTTTTCATGGGTCAATTTCCAAGAGATAGACCAAGTACAACACTTGTAAGTGAATGAACCAGTGATTTTGACATGGAGGATAGGACGTGGACAGGTTTTGTGGTGGCTATGTGCTTAGTCATGGGCCACCAGCCTAGTGTGGATTGCCCACCTCCACTGAATAATTAATGCAAAGAGGCTTCAGGCTAAATATGGTTTATTGTGCTAGTGATTTCACAATAGAAGCATTACTGAAATGAAGTCTTTGTGTACCCATCACACATCAGACCATCAATAACACTGTTGCATGACTCAAGCATTGAGAGAAAAAAGACAGAGATGAGTTGGAAAGTCAGAAATATTGTACTAAGGCTATAGAATAGGGAATCAAAAAGGCCTTGAGGCTTATCATGGGATATGCCTTCCATATGGCACATTAATGTGACCTAGCTACATTTCATACTGATGTAGAAGGCTATGGAGTACAGGAGAAGGAGTGCAGTCACTTCTCAACTGAGGCACCCTGATTAAATGTGACTAAGCTGCAAGCAAGCCAGAGCCAAGTCACATGGAGCTGGCTCATTGTTTGCATGACTTGGCTTGGCTAAACATCGGCTTGGCTCCCAGCTTAGCCAGAGTCAGTTCAGTGGCATTGTGATGTGTGGCAAACTATGAAAAATGAACAGTTCAGTCTTTGCTGTGATGCATGACTGAACACTTGGTCGAAACTATACAGTACTGTCCAAGTACTGTCTGTCTGTTTTGAATAATTTCGGCATTGTCCAGTGCATGTTCGTCTCCTTGGAAACAAGGAAGCAGACCTGAGCAGACAAGGAACCTGGGTTTGGGGCAGAGATTACTAAAGTTCAGAATGCCTCCTTTAGCATTTAGGTCCTTTCCTGAGAATCCCCATCATCCCTCGTCCTCCCAGCTCCTGGAATTCTTACACATACGCCCACAATGTCAGATAAGAAGCTACCCATGGACAAGGAGGGAGCACCCCCCTCAGACTCATGAACATCACTGGAGTATACTGATGAGGAGGCCAGAAGAGCTGTCTGTAGACTAGACTATGCAATCTTACCTGTCATGACTCTGTACTACCTTCTTTCGTTCTTGGTGAGTCTTTCTTTAGTCATAATTCATCTACATTGTTGAGCGTTTCCTCAGGATCATGCCAGGAAATGCCAGAGTAGCAGGGCTCCAGCAAGACCTTGGGATGACTGATCACCAGTATAGTGTTGTACCAGTTCAGCTACAGTCCACTCCAGCTTGGCTCTTGCAAAAAGCTGAAAAATCAACTCGACTCTGACTTGAGTCATTTAGAGCCGGTGCAAAATCACTTATGGCCAGGAAATTGGGAGAAGGTGTACAGTGTATGGCCTCAGACCATTTGGGGTGTAATTGTAACCCTGCAAGGTATGCAACTCCACTCTAACCTTACTCAGGTCTATGTATTTATGAACAGGACTTGTGACCTCCTATGCTGGACTTGTCGTTGCCAGGGCTATTCTTGGAGCTATCGAGGGTATGTTCGATGGCCAGTTCCTTGCTCTACCTTCACTCTCGCTAACTTCTTTTGGTTTATCCTAATAGGACCAATGTTCCCTGGAATTGTTCTCTATTTATCAGGATTCTATACACAAAAAGAACTGTCCATTCGGTAAGGAATTGCCTACATTGTTTTCTACACCTAATGTAGTTGATGTCTTCTCCTGACTTCAGCGTGGCTGTCTTCTTCTCATCTGCTTTGGTAGGTGTTGTTTTGTTGCTAGTGCTGAAAAGCTCTGTTTGACTCAGGCTGTATATAGCTTTCTGATGCTTTCTCCAGGTTGCTTGCAGCAGCTATCGTAAATATGGAAGGAGTTGGAGGAAAGGTATTCTAATCATCGTTCCAGCTGTAGAACACAAGATGAATATGTTTTTCTTTCTACTAAAAAAGCCAGGTTGGGCGTGGATATTTTTCTTGGTATAGATCTTTCACCATCTCTGTAACAAGACATTAACATCATTGACATAGGAGGGCATTTTCAGTGTTTTGATCAGAGTCACTGGCTTTTTTGTCACACCATCAACTCTGCATGAAATCATGACACTGAACCAGAGACAGGAAGAGTATGTGAAGCATTCTATATATTCTCCTTTGCAGTGCTGACTGTGAATGTGAAGGATCATCATGGAAAGGCTACAGTGTGATAGGCCCTCAGTAAACCCAGCTGATAGCTTCAGTTTCCGAGAAGTTATCCTGTTCTTCTCATCTTCGCAATATTCTACATGGTTGGGACGAACCTTTACAGTCTTGCTTTGTTCTTACCCTCAATCGTCAATCAACTAGGCTTTGGTGCAAACGAATCACAGCTTCTTAGCATGGGTCCTTTTGCAGCTGGATTCTTTATGACTTGGCAATCCTCTGAACATCATCATTCTTCATCCAGTGACCTTCGTCTCTGCATTTGCGTCTGATTGCTTTAATAAACGCTCAGTGCCAATCGCTTTGCTGTATTTGTTGTCGGTGATTGGGTTTGCCATGTACTTGGGTGAGCAGAAGCCATAAGTCAATCTTACTTCCTGCAGGGGTCAAGGGTAAATGGAGTCACTACAGCAGCCTCTTTTTTGCAGTTCCAGTACATCTAATGTTTTTAGGCATTTCAACAACTCTGTAATAACTCTTTACTTCCAGGGCGTTTATGCTGCTACACCTGTAGTCAGTGCATGGATGAGCAACAACTCAGAGCCACACTATAGGCGTGCCACCAGTATAGCTTTTGGATTCATTGCTACCAACTCAATGAGTAGTTTTTCCTGCATTTGACTTGCTTTACCTATGAAGCCATTCAGGGAGGTATTACCAGTACATGGCTTTACCTGAGCAAGGAGGCTCCCAGATTCAGACGAGCTACTATCATCAATCTCATATTGTGAGTAGTACTTTCCCCCCTTCTTTTGCATGTCATTGACACATGATTGTCCATCTTCCAGCTCCATCTCGATTATTATACTGACTGCTGTAAATGCTCTGGTCCTCTCTCGAGCAAACAAGAAAAAGAAGGAAAAGTGAGACCCATACTGGTGCCTTATATTGACAAGAAGACTGGCCAAACTGGCGATGGTGGATTACAGGCCTGGGTGGACCTTGGCAATAAGCATCCTGATTTCCATTATACTACCTAATCTTCAAGGATAACAAGTATGACCTTACTTCAAGGTAACTTCTGCTAGCGGTGGATACCAGGCCAACACACTAACATTGATACTACACATTTGTTGCACTGTACGTCCACATTACTTATGTTCTAGCTCTTGCTATGTATACTGTTTGTATACCATACCACAATTACTTTATCTTCCCAAAACATCTCTCTACTGATTGGGTGTTATTGCCCCACCAATGGGGCATCACAGTGCTGTTAGTTCCAATGATCACAAATAATACTAGGAGATTAAGATTGAAGCCAGTATCAACTATTTTCATGTGAGTCACTACATGGTGTAGAAATTCTGCAGCATTTACAGTAGTTAGCAGTGTGCCTGTCTGCAGAATCTATGGTAGTTACCAGGGCCTCCAAAGCATAGACTTTACAAGTCCTATTTATAGGACGAGTCTTATTGTGAGCTCAAATGGCCGCATTTTTCTAGTCTGAGAGTATATGTGCCCTTCTTGCACCACTGCAGCATTATTACATAAGAATGTATCAGCATGCTGCTGGCAAAGCGAACACTACTATGAAGGACTGCAAATATTAGTGAACGAGCATAATATACACTATTATTGAGTTCCTGTAGAAAATTGGGATGTAAGACTGGTCGAAACAAGGAAGAAAGCCCTCAGGAATTGTAGTCACCAAGTAGTCACATAAGTGTGACAAGTGTGACTCTAGCTCAGAGCACACGGCTTGCAGCAGTATCTCGAAGTCCTTGAGCTACTGAAAAGCCTCAGATATGCCTCTCAGATTCCTTTATTTGTCCCAATCAGTCCCAATCAACCCAAACCAACATGAGTTTCAATGTGTCATGTGGTATGCACATGTACATTCTTATGTAATAATGCCACAGTGGCGATGCAGGGGTCACAGTTCAAACAGACCCAACCAAGGGTTGGGTCTGTCTAGGAGAGACTAGCATTTTTCATATCCTGGGAAAATATATCCTATTCTGTCCACTCAGCAGACTTGGCACCAAGCTTCTCTGCAAATTCTGTCAACTTTCGTTGAGCAACAAACCAGTGACCAGTGACCAGTGCCCAGTCCATGGCCCACATCTACCTCTTCAGAGTCTATTGCGTTTTGTGCAATGGGATGAGGACTCGTACCTGCCGCTGTATACAGTGGCCCACACTGACATATTCCCTGTATAGTGTACTGAACATTATGCTGCATCTCTCTCAGGCCATTACCACCAGTGTACTCCACATTGAACACAATGATGAGCATAGGCCTTGGACACCATCCCTTGGCATTCAATGTTCTCAAGGCAGGATTTCCTATGAACTTGAAAATCCCATAGAATCTAGGATCAATCCATTTCTTCAGGTGCAGGAGATTTTTCCAAGGAGGATTGCTTTCGGAAACTTTCTGCTTTGCCTTACCTGTTATTACTTCACCTTAACTATTGTATACTTCCAAATTCACATTTTCCAAACCTCAAACATGTGCTCAAACATAAAACATAGATAAGTAGAGGGTTTATTCAATGTAAGCTGTGAGGACATCAATTAGTATCAGTACTGTTCAAGCTTCTACAAGTAATTACATTGTATACAATGATACATTTTTATTGAACACTCAACTCAGACAGCCATTTTCCTGAAGCCACCTGGAAAGGAACACTTTCTCATAAAACAAAAAAAAAAGGAGACTTCTCAGACACTCATTCCTGCAATCAGCAGATCCAGCACAAGATCCAGCACGTATTGGAGAAATCCATTGAGGATATCAACTGTTGTGGACAATCACCACATTCTGTAAATTTTGTTGGATTTGTCCCAGTACCTGCAGGTAGCTGGGTATGGATACCTAGTACCTGTAAGTAGCTGCAAATTCTTCATCCATTTTGGTCAATGCCCAGGAATCTTTTTTCTCAAAGCCAGATAATGCCTGGAATGAGCCACTATCACTTTCTCCTGACACAGCCAAAAAAAATAATGAAGAGTTTCGGCCAGCCATATGGCATGGTGCAATCCAATGGCAGATACAGCACAAGTTCCAGCACAGGGACAGTACAGCATGGTATCCAGCAAGGATATCAGCTCTGCTGGACAATTGCTTGGTCTCCTTTGCTGGATGATAGATCACAGTTAGACTGCAATGATGACACACTGTCATCAGAATTTCAATTGTGTTGAATTACAGTCTAATTACGGTTGTTTCAGTCTTACAGCACTTGACTGTCAGTGCTTGGTCTACTATTCAAAGTTGATGCAGTTCTTGATACACTGTTTGAGGTAAAGTATCACTCCCAGAAGCCTCTCTGAAGCCCAAATGTTCAAAGAGAATAAAAGTTGAATAAAAGTCATACACCTCATGATAAGATTCCCACACATTTGTGGGTGCTTAGCACACTATCTCAGTTTTTGTGACAACTTATGGTTGTATCACCAAAGCATTTTTGACCTTGGAGAAGTTCGGTAAAGTTTTCAGATATGTATCAGTATATGTTGAATATTTCTTGGGGTGCTGTACTTCATTTTGCGAGAGATATTTGCCTGTTGACACAAAACTCTCAGAAAATGGTCAATCTGGGACATTCGTCTTGGATTCGAGGTACCATTTGGTTCTTTAAAATTCATCAAAAAATGTAAAATTGTTCTTAGTAGCATACTAAATAATGATTCAAGGTTATCCAGATGATTCTACTACTAGTTGGAACTCGTAGACTCACGAAAGCACTTGTGATGCATAAACTTCAAAAAAGTGCTTCACCCAAATACTCAAACATATACATCACTTGCTAGACTCCTCGAAGTGTATTGAAACTTCGCACATAGACAGATAGTTGAGTTCATTTTCATGTCCAGCTCTTATTTTTGCGCTCTGGCAGTGATCTTAGTAGTTCAAGCCAGATCATAGTATTGAGAAAGCATACGAATGTTGAATCAACGACGAGCACTATAGATGCAGCAGGTTTGCACTACTTATATTCATCTAAAGGTCAGCTAAAAGAGTTTTACACAGGGTAAATATGCCTACCACTGGGTGGAAAAGGTCATACGCATTCTAGAATTAATAACACATGGTCGCCACTTTCAGCCACAGTGGCTACTGATTCACTGCAAATTGTTATTTGGTGCCCAAAAATCATTCCGAATTCAGACGAGGGATTCTTATTCTCTTTATAACACTCGCAACAACTGAATACATCACTTCTATTCTTGTATATACACCAAACAGTATCAAGCGGGAAGAATGGCTAGAGAATGGCACTGCAAGCTCAACCTGCCCAATTGGTTTTGACGTAATGATTCGTGTAATTTGGGCTCAATCATGGCATAATGTTTTATGCAAGCATATGCATCCATTTGAATGAATATGAACGGATGCATAAGACTGCAATGGTGACGCAGCCCAAAACAGCTGTGCCTGGCCCTGAATTCCGATTGATGTGACGTGATGGCATTTTCCGAAGACCAACACAAGCTATGACCCATGCTTGAGATGGGCAAGTTGCAGTCCCTCAGGGAAATGTAAACCTCATGCTACTTATCCTAGGCATGGAATCGTATTTTCATAAAAGCATACCATATGGCTACATGAGGAAGTCAAAAATTGGAACCAGCGCGGTGCACCACTGCATGGCAAAAGTTGAATGCAGAATCCTAACTGACATCCAGTAAAATTAGAAACACTGACTAATGATGAGCACATGTTATTCTTCAATAAAGGGCACAGGTGAGTGAGGCATTAATCAACAGAATGATTAGCTGAACAAGGCTGGACATTGTACTGCATACTGTTGGAAAGCATTCTGGTTCAAGCAGATCCAGTACTCTGCCTATAATATCCACCATTCAGCACTCCTGGTCTCACTGGTGACTACCACAAATTCTGCAGACAGGCACAGTGGTAATTACCAGGAGTAAAGTCCAGAAAATCTACATGGTGGACTCTGTGAGTAAGAGTTCAGACAGCAATCAAAATTACACTCACAAGCTGCACTGCTTATATAGGCCCACATTCTCCAGAATTGGTATTTTTTTCTGTATAAATAAAAGTTGAACACGAAACCCAAGAATCCATAACAGTAGGTGTAGGTATCATCACTGAATCATCCCTAGAAGCCTTAGGACTTGGCATTGATATCTGAGGGATCATAACACTCAAAGGAGCCAGCATTGTCATGGCTGGTTCAGTTATTCTGCTAGAAGTAGGCCTGTCAGTAAAGAAGGGGCATAGGGAACTCCTGTGTCAGGCATTTGCATTCTTGCAGCTGTGATCGCAGAGGCTTGGCCATGTATCACTGGAGATGTATATTGAGGAACATTAGGATTTGGCATGACCATGCCCAAAATAGCAGAGCCAGTCTGTGCCATTGAAGCTGAGGGATAATGGGGAATGGAGGCTTCAAAAATAGCAAAAATGGCAGAGGTGATTGAAGAAGTAGACATCCCAGGAGCAGAGTATTGTGGAACACCCAGCTCAGGCATTTTATAGGCTGCTGGCGTTATTGCAGATTCTCCTCCTTGCATTGAACAAGCAGAATTGTAGTGAGAAATAGTGGTGCTAGGCATAGACATAATGGGTGGTTTCATGACCAACTGAGTTTGGCCTGGATTTGCATAAACATCAAAACTTCCAGGAGCCTTTAGGCTCCTGTTTCTTCTACTACTGGACTTTCCACTGGCACTAGTGGCAGATCTACTGAACCCAGGAGGTAAACCATGTATAGGCACAGGAAGTGATGCTATTTGAGTACAATCTAGGTGTCCCCATGATGCTCCCATTTGCACTCTCTCCACTGCCTCTACCAGAGCTTCCATTACAAGCAACAATTGGGAAAGACATGAGATTGAGCCCTGTTCCAGATGATAATTAGGACCTATACCTGGGGCCAAAGGCACTCCCAGAGGCATTTCCCCTGTTACTGCCCTGGGTGGTGCTTCATTGCCATTGTCATCAGAATACTCATCTTCATCATGCTCCAAATCATCAGACATATCCTCATAACTATGTCTTCTCACTTTCTCTCTGGAATAAATAGGCTCTCCTGCAGCAATACCCAGGCAGACACCCTTCCCCAGAGCACCCAGCTTTGCAAAGTCTGCATAACTGCTCATAGACACATGGCCATTAGCCACAAAGCCTCAAGGAAGCTCTTCATATACTCTTGGAGCATTCTTCAGAGCACTCTTGAGTACAGTGCTGCTTCATCGACCAGGAATGACTGGTTCTTCATTGGGATTTGGTTCTGGGGCTATCACGTCCCTTGGAGCATGATGAGGACTAAGGTATCCAGGTTCTTGTGGCTGACGGTCATTGTAGTAATGACAGTGACTGCCATCTAGGGCAGTATGACCCGAGTCTGATGAGTGTGGATCAGAGGGTGCAGGCAACTAAGAAAGAAGAATATCAGACCCAGTCAATGTCAACATGATTGTGAGAATGTACAGGGCTTTCAACCTGTATCTGAATACTACTGCTACCTGTAGTCATCAATGATTGTTTTCAATGCAAATCCCCATGACCTGACCTGGATGGCGGTTGCAGATCTGAGATGATTTGGAGACTGTAGAGGATTCAGTTAGAAAATGCATGCCTGAAAAGTTGTAAACCAGACACACATCCAGGAGGCTCCTTCACCACTGATCTACAGAGTGAACCAAGCTCGGTCCAAGACCACCATTGGGTGTACCCTCCCTTGACTTGTTGATAGTGCTTAATTTCTGCTCAAATCCAAACACTCCACCAGGTCTGCTACTGGGACAGCTGCCTGGCCTTGCTCCATCAGACCCAACAACACCTGCTGTTACACTGGGGAAATTCCTTAGGACATTAAATGAATAACCAGTCATAGTTGATGGTGTCTCAATTTCAGGTGAAGATCTTGTCATGCTGCCCAGTGGAATGGGGCTATTGCTTGAGGTTGTTCCAAACCTCTATTGGCGTCATGATAAAGATGTGGTGCAAATGGAACCCTGCCTGCAGACAGAGGTGTGTTTGCAGATGGGCCCAATGGAATGGAAATACAGGACACAGGTGATATACCATTGGGAAGAGGCACATCTGGATACCTTCCAGATGCTGTAGATTGCAAGTCTGAACATGTTTGGAGCAGTGGCACTGGTGTAGATACAGGGGGTGCAGGTTCACCACCAGAAGGGGCTGTCAAAACAGTTATGTTCAGAGGTGGTACACCTGCAAAGTTGATTATTGGGAGTGGTAGAGACAGCAGGTGGTCATGATGTGATGTGGGCATGGATAACTAAGGAGGTGAATTTGGGCGGTCAGAATGATGAGAAGAGATAGCAGTTCAAGGAGGTGTATTTTCAAAACATGAGAGCCTCCTTCAGAAGTGATAAGAAAACAACCTGTTGGTTTGCTTATATAAAGTGACTTTGCTCAAGGTTGACATCAACTTGCCTTAAGTGGGCCAGTGAAGCTCTCCCTGGCATGTACAAATCTGACAGGCATTATTTTTTCATTCCTCATTAGAAAAAGTAACTTAACACACTCGTCGTCTAGTAAGAGGATATAGTAAAAGTATGTGTCATCATATTCTTCTGAGGGAACTTTGCTGAAATACATGAAAGAAAAAAGAAGAGAGAAAAAAGAGATGAAAGAGGCAGAGAGTCCAAAATTAGATTAATGATGTCATAGTTCAACGGGATGATAGAGACCTCGTTGAACTGTTAGATAAGCTAGAGGGCCACAAAACAATTGATTTGATGCAGCAAAGTAAATACAAGTACAAGAATTGGAGGCTACAGAGATTACAGAGATTAGTTCTAAACTGAGGAGTCTGAGTCTGGACTCAACACCAGAGCCAAAGAGGGTAGTGTCAAACAAAGCCAAACTACTGCTTAACGGGAACTGGGGCCTGTTAGACGCGGAGGTGCCAAACAAAGCCAAACCACCACTTAAATGGCGAAAAAGGGGGTCTGACACCATGCCTGGGAAGGGCCAGAACCCGATTTGGTTCTGGCCAGAACCTAATGGGGCAATCAGACAAATAATGATTACACTAGCTCCAAAAAAGGTTCTGTGACAAATAGTGATTATGCATCGGCTCCAAAAAAGGTTCTGTGACAAATAGTGATTATGCATCAACCCCAAAAGAGGACAATAAGTAAATACCCGCAAAGACTGCTGATTAATAATCTTTTTTGCCGGCGCAGGCACTTGATCACTTGATCAATAAGTCATGTGCAAGTGACACTTTTGCGCACTTTGTCCTTTGAGCCTCTGCGCTGCGTCATTTGAGCCCAAAAATGTCAGAGAAAAATACAAGGGGTAGGCCGCTAGGTGTTCCAAACAAACCTGGCCATTCTGCAGGTGGAGCTAGGCCCAATGCAGGCCGTAAACCATCA
The DNA here is from genome assembly GCA_013368315.1 of Tetrapyrgos nigripes. Taxonomy (NCBI): domain Eukaryota; kingdom Fungi; phylum Basidiomycota; class Agaricomycetes; order Agaricales; family Campanellaceae; genus Tetrapyrgos; species Tetrapyrgos nigripes. The sequence goes on from JAACJM010000117.1 coordinate 82,199, forward strand.
CAATCAGCCACAAGTTCTAATAAAAATAGTGGAGGAATACCTACAAGTGTGTTCTGTTTCATTATGATATTATTACTTCTCATTAGCATACTCTTAGGTTTACCCAATGTCAGAAAAGACACTAGAGGTGTCTTCCCCATCTTCAATAGTAAGTAATCTCATATGATTGCTGCAAGAATGACTCTAACACAGTGCTCAGTGGCAAGAAAATCCCAGTATGTTTGATTCAGCTAATAAATTAAGATTTATTGAGTTGAGTGTCCTTCTTAGGGATACATCATCTACTCAGGACAATAGTACTGCAAATCCTGAAGCTGGTGGAAGTAATAGTATGTCTGATCTTTTGTTTGATCTCTAGCAATTATACTAAAACTTTCTTTGTAATTATAGTCAATGAATTTGACCCTCAAAGGCCATTTTCTTTTCTTCCAGAGAGTACTTTCTCTGAGAGTCTGCACTCTGCCTCAACAGATGACCAGGAAACTTCAGGAAAATCTCCTGAAGATGATATTCCAGCTGATGATTCAGAAGGAATTATCACTACATATCTGCACAGTGTAAAGGACAGATTATCAAAGTCTCTGACTGGAGATGTTATGCCATTTTGCTATAGAGAAAACTCTTTCTGGGTAAGAAAGCCTGATCCAATCTTTGCTATGAGAAATGCAGCAAAAACAGATGAAGGCTTGAATCCTACACCCTTATATTTACCAGATGTGTTCACATGGCTTCCACATACAATAGATCGAAGGCCCTTGACTTGCCAGAATAAAAACTGCAACAGATATCAAGATCCAGAGAAGCGTTTGAAGGACAAGGGCTGGCCTGATACACCAATTGCTAGGAAGGTGATAGGGCTGGAGTGTAATTATTATATTATGACAAAGAGGTTTCACTGTGCAAAGGATGCCTCTGGAGGCTGTGGCCGATCTTGGATGCTATATCATCCAGATATCTTGAAGCAGCTAGAGCCTGCATTAGCTGATAGATTTCCAGCCTTTCTTACACATCGCAGTGCTATTGACAAGACTTTGCTTGCATTGATCAGGGCTGGCATTGTTCATCATATTAGCTCAAGTGCATGGGAAGAAATTCTCCAAGAGTTGCATGTTAGAGAGCATGATATTCGAGAGCTGTGGTATCTTCAAAGTATACAGCATGAAAGAATGCTTGATGCAAAGTGGCAGAGACCAGTAAAACAATATCGTCCATTTTCAGCATTTAATACCAAAAGCCAATATGCTGGTTATTCACCTTCCAAGAAATTCATAACTAATGTGTATTTGGACTTCATGGAAAACATCAGAGTTTGCCTTGATCAATGTGTGTCTGCATTGCCAGGATTGATTTTACAGTGGGATCATTCTTTCAAAGTCCCATTATATATGATGCACTTGAATGGGATTAAAATATTTGTTGCTCTGTTCACTGTCCTTAATGAATTTGGACAAGTAAGATATCAAGCATTTGTTCCTACCAAAAGTTTAGTCCACATTCGTGCAGGCATGGAGGCAATTACAAAGTCACTTCAAGACCATGGACACCCACAACCCATACTTGGTTTTACAGATAATGTAGGAGCTGATATAAGAACATTTATGGAATGCACTCCCTCTCTAGGCAAAAGTGTAAAGCTAGTTGATCCAGCTGGTTTATTTTCACATTTGCCTCAGATGGAGTTGCCTCCTAATGTATCACCTATCCTCTGTAAAACAACTTATGAAATTGAAACTGCTTGTCATGGAATTTTGGAGCTGCTCGATACTGAATACAATGTTACTTCAACAATAAATCTGGGATTTGATATGGAATGGGAATATTCAACTGGTATTGGAGGGACTGGATCAAAGAAGACTGCTATTATACAACTAGCACTGCCATATTCTGTGTATCTGCTGCGTGTTTATTCCTTGGAAAAGCTTCCTGGACCACTTGAAACAGTCTTGAGATCAAAACGCATAATCAAGATAGGAAGAAACATTGGAGCAGATTTTTCAAAGCTTGTACAAGACTTTAGAGGATTTGTTTTACCAAATAAGACTGGCAATCAGTATGAGGGAATAATTGAGCTTGGTTCCTTAGCAAAACAAAAGCAGATTACTTCAAATGCAAACACATCTCTTTCAACTCTTGTGGCAGCTGTATTTCAAAAGAATCTATGAAAAGAAATCAGACCATCAGAATGGGGGTCTGCTATTCTTACTGGGGAACAGATACAGTATGCAGCTCTAGATGCATGGATTGCATTACAGTTGTATGATCACATCAAAGCATTACCAGATACTGGAATTCCTCTAACTGCAGCAACTCATGTAGGCCAACTTGTCAGTCTCTTTGTGAGGCAGCAAGAGGTTGCACATGGAAAGATTGTAGAGCAGCCAGACAGTATAAGTATCAAGCAGAAATTGGAAGGGGAGATAAAAGATGTAGATATCAATATCAACAAAACCAGGACCCGGGCATTGATAGAGATATTTGAAGTACTTGCACCTGCGTGTGTTGTTGCCCATCATAGAATGCCACTGTCTGATATTCAGAATGGTCAAGAGAAATTTTTGGCTGTAGTTAGTATATCTTCACTGAGAAGCTATACACCAAGATTGAATACAATGTCAGAGGAGATCATTCCTAATTTACCAAAAAATATGGGCTCCCCTACTCTAATCCAACCACCACAAATCCCAGATATCATTCAGTCAACCATAGAGCATTCAGATTTGATTCAAAGTGGTACAGCAATTACAGAACCAGAAGATGAAGATGAGGCTGATCAATTCAATGATGACTCAGAGGATGAAATTGATGAAATAGTCCAGGAGAGTAATACAGCAGTGGTTGAAGAATTGCCAGCATTTGCCCAAGGGACTACAGATGAATATGACACTCGTATCTTGGCTGATGTTTTTCATGAGATTCAGAAAGTAACCAAGACTATTACAAGGAGACATACACTACATAAACGCTTTGCAGCAGCTTTTAGTGATACACTTCTGATCCCTGATGAAACTGATAAAAAGGCTGTTGAGTCTGTCCTAGCAAAACAGAACCTTGATTGGAATACAAAGCGGGCAAAAGATCCTGACTGGCTGTGGAAACGTGTTCGCAGATACATTCCGCGCAAGGAAGTTCTCTATCCAATCTTGAAGGAATTTTTTGAATGCTGGGGAAATGTTATTTGTTCAGTGCATAAAATTCCCCTTTTCAATCAAGAAAGCTGGAAAAAGACCAATGCAGTTTTGCAAGATGTTCAACAAGGATGGCTCTCTGATCCTGACTCTATACCATTATATGTTGTAAATGGCTCAGATCAGAATGGTTTAACACTTTACCACTGCTTAAGAGGAACCAACTCTGTTGAAGGTGCAATTCACAATCCAATCCGCAGAGCATTTGCTGCACTGAAAGCAAGTCCTGAACTGGCAGATGCCCTGACTGCTGATTATCGACATCGCCACAACACCAAGACAGAGAGCAGGCATAGGCATAATACAGTATACAAGGGACATTTTGACCCTTGGCTGCTACATGCTATTCAGGAGATTAGAGGGGATATACAATGGACTGAGCCCCTTCCTAGCAATAACTGGTCAATGGCAACTACAGACCCATTAAGCTTTACTACATCCTCAGAGCAGTTTGGCATCACTAGAGTTCCTCCTGAGGTTCGCAGTGAAATGCATTTTGGTATTTCTCCAGCTTATGAAGAGCATAGCATCCAAATGTTCTCTTATTCCATTGAGTTATTATCTATGGCAAGATTATCAGGAAAGACCAAGAATGTTTATGATTACCTTGCCTCAGTACAAGGAACTCAGTATGCTGTTGTGCCACTTCATACTAAGGAAGAATATGAATTATTCCATAGTTCTGTGAAGAGTGGAGGTGAATGGTCTGCAGCTGTAACAAAACCAAATTTTTCTGCAATGGTTAAATGGTGGTCTGGAAAGGCAAAAGGGTCTGAAAATAATGTGTTTTATAAGCTACCAGAACATCTGGAACATTACTATGGTATATGGGACCAATATCGCAAGACAAGGCAAACAATGATTGACTCTCAGGCTCAGCGCCAGCCTAATTTTGATCGCACGCATGCTGCATCTTATATTTCGAAAACACTTCCAGCAGCACATTATTCACAGCCAGGAGTCATGCACCAGCCTGATAATGAAGCAGAGATGTTGGATCAGCCATCCATAAATGCAGAAAGCTCAGAATCACACATCACTCCTGAGTTTACATATTCACGCTCTGCCAGTCCTCTATTTCTGGAACAATCCTCCACAAATGTAGATGTTCCCATGAAGGCACCATTGCCTACCTTTAATGACAGAAAGCGTCAATTTGAGGAGATGTTTATAGCAGATTTACATGAACAGTCTATGTTTGCTAGTGGATCCAGCAATCAGACCCAAGCATATCAAATCAATTCTGGATATCAACAACTTCCTGCTCAAGCCACATCTAGTACCTATCAAGCAGCCCCATATCAGGCCTTGCAGATTGTACCATGGACAAATGATAATGCAAAGAGACAAAGAATATGTGCAGCATGTAGAAATAAAGGATGTCCAGGTGAAAATAACAGAGCAAGATGTATAAACCAGGTATGTTTACTTTAGTTTAATTTCAATTCTAGGCTAATTAAGGTTAGGGTAGCAATAGTTGACCTACTAGAATTTGAGAGATCTGTGAATATTTACTTGTGAAATGTGTATTATAATATGAGCTATTGGTGAATATAGATTGCTTATTAACTATTTGATTATATGATAATCTTTATACATGAAAATGGTAAGTTGAAGAAGTGCAAAAAAAGAGTAAGGAACAGACAAGGATTGAACTCTTGAAGAGTCAAGATTAATAGTTATCTAAGCAAAGGAGGCACTCAAACCACTACACTACATGACATTCATAAGGGTTCCACACCTGACTCTCATAATGACCGAGTCTAATTTTTGAAAAAGAAATAATTTCCCAGGCATGGCATCAGAGCCGAAAAAGGTCCAATAAAGTACGAACCTCATTACATTCGGATTCGTAACACCTCCTCCGAGCAGCTTCTTTCTTTACCACATAGACCAAATGGCCCCTCTGACAATCTCCTCCTCTATGAAGCTCTCCACCGGTACTTTACATCCCAACTCTCCCTCAAATCCGTAAAGCAACGACTGAAGGACTGCTAACAGGCCAGGAAATGCCTTTCCTCGGTTTAGGTGTGTACAGAAGCGACGATACGTATACTGCCTGTGAAGCTGCTTTGAAGTATGGATATAGGTGCGTGCTTGAGCTCTAGATCTTCATCGGTATCCTAAAGTCACGCGTTACGATGCTAGGGCCATCGATACTGCTCAGATATATGGAAACGAAAAGCAAGTAGGTGACGCGGTTAAAGCGAGTGGGATTCCTAGGGAAAATATCTTTGTTAGTGAGTCTAGACTCACTAACACTTTGCGTTAGGGATAGGAGGACTCGTTTTGACCTATTTATCTATTTTCTGAACCACGAAAGCTTCCAAAGTGTGGTACGGAGCTGAAAAGACAACCAATTCGGTTCAACAGTCTTTGAAGAACCTAGACCTTGGTAAGTACAGCCTAGGTTGGCGTTGGCGTAAACGCTAGACTCCTCGACTGGGCATAATCCGGAAGCTGTACGTGACGATGATGCTGACACGCTTGTACAGGCTATATCGACCTCTACATAATTCATAGTGGTTCCTGGGGCAAAGACGTCCGTCTGAAGACTTGGAAAGCCTTAACCGAGTTCGCTGGGCCGGATAAAGCTCTCCGTGCGATTGGTGTTTCCAATTTGTAAGTACATACATACGACGACGTCAATCGCGATGACTATGTCCTGTGTACCATGTCTATAAGCTGATAATTCATCTTGCCAATATCACCAACAGCGGAGTCAAGCACCTCGAAGAACTACGTGAAGCTGGATTACCAACGCCGACTGTGAACCAAATTGAAGTGAGTCAAATCGTCCTTTCGTTCTCGCTACTCTCATCGATATCTTTTCTATGTATACGCGCCCGTCAGCTTCATCCTTTCGACCAACAAAAACCTATCGTAGACTATTGTAAACAGCATGGCATTGCCATCCAGGCTTTTTGCCCTCTTGTACGAGGTGCATTTGACGATCCGACTCTTCAAGAAGTTAGCAAGGAGGTATGTATCCTGCTTACCATATGCACTCTGAAATTGGTGACGATCTAAGAATTAACGATATCAACGTTATAGTACAACAAAACCCCAGCTCAAATCCTCGTCCGGTGGTCTATCCAGCGAGGGTGAGTCGTCTGCTTTCACTATCCTTGTCCCAATTTCTGAACTAGGTTCGATAAATTTGACAACCGTAGCTTTGCACCCCTCCCCAAATCCTCACACCCAGACCGTATCAAATCCAACGCCGACATTTATAATTTCGAACTTTCGGACTCGACGATGGCCAAGTTGGATGCTTTGGATCGTGGGGATGCGGGTGCGATAGATTGGAATCCTATTTATGCAGAATGAGGGTATAAAGGGATCAAAGGACGAATAGAGAAAGATTTGGGAAGGATTGTATCAGTAAGTAGTACTTGTTGTGGACAAACAGGCCGGAAGGAATCTAAGTACTAGTAGAGAGGAATGTAAGACTATGCCATATCGAAGTAACTAGATTTCTAGATCTGTACTCCAAGTCTTGACGATAACACAACACTCCGAGTGTCTGAGCGAAACAACGTGGATTCGTGGAAGTACTCGTACCAATGATGGACTAGTGGTGTTCATATATATGCATCTTTCATCAACCTCTGAAGATATCGGAGCAGCGCATGTATTAACTTCAATATCACGGTTGTATAAGTACGGCTGAGACGTATTTGTTTCATATTTTCTATAGAAATCTCTCTATCCAAAGAAGTCAAAAGAATGGGAAAACGATCAATTCCACTACTAGCACTGTTGATTCCCTCTAGCCGACTTGAACGGCTAACCTCGTCAGAGTACTCTCAAGTCTAAATAGATGGATAGGATACCCCGCTCCGGAAAAGGGTTCCCAATATGGGGGTACTCTCCGTTGAACCATGGCATACTAGTGACGCGCTCTACCGACTGAGATAAGAGGGGCTCATACACCTGAAATGAGCGCATTGATCTCATGTCATTATCATGCCTTCATTTCTTTGAGCCCTTGAGGGACGAGAAAAGAAGTTTTTCTTGCTGTTTTGTTTGCTTATAAAGAGACTTTCCTTGAGGATGACATCACTCAACACCCCAGTTCTTTCTCTACCACATCGACCAAATGGCTCTTCTGACCATCTCTTCCTTTATGAAGCTCTCTACCGGTACTTTACATCCCAATTCTCCCTCAGATCCGTGAACCAGCGACTGAAGGATCGCTATTGAACAGGCCAGGAAATGCCTTTTCTCGGTTTAGGCGTGTACAAAAACGAGGATGCGTACATTGCTTGCGAAGCTGCTTTGAAATATGGGTATAAGTACGTGCTTCAAGTGCTTTCATCGTCACTCTTGCATCGGTGTCCTGAAGTTACGCGTTACGATGCTAGGGCCATCGATACTGCTCAAATGTACGGGAACGAAAAGAAAGTGGGCGACGCGGTGAGAGCGAGTGGGATTCCGAGGGAAAGGATCTTTATTAGTAAGTTTTCTCGACTCGCCTTTGCGTGAGGACTAGTAGGAACTCATTTGAACGTGTTTATCCGAACTCTGAACCTGGAAAGCCTCCAAAGTCTGGGACGGAGCTGAAAAGACGACGAATTCGGTTCAGCAGTCTTTGAAGAATCTTGACCTTGGTAAGTACGTCTGATTCTTTACCACACATTCAATCATGACTCCTCTTTGATGTCACAGGCTACATCGACCTCTACCTCATTCACAGCGGTTCCTGGGGCAAAGACGTCCGTTTGAAGACTTGGAAAGCCTTAACCGAGTTCGCTGGTCCGGATAAACCTCTCCGTGCGATCGGTGTTTCTAATTTGTAAGTACACACGAATTTGAAGGCGTCGGCGTCAATCGCGATGACTGTGTCCTGTGTACCGTGGCTATAAGCTGATATTCATCTTGTTATCTATCTATCTGTCCATTCAACAGTGGAGTCAAGCACCTCGAAGAACTACGTGAAGCTGGATTACCAACGCCGACGGTGAATCAGATTGAAGTGAGCCAAATCGTTCTTTCGTTCTCGCTCAGCTTCTCATCAAGTTCTATCATGTATCCGCACTGTTAGCTCCATCCTTTCTGCCAACAAAAGCCTATCGTAGACTATTGCAAGGAGCATGGCATTGCCATCCAGGCTTTTTGCCCTCTAATACGAGGTGCATTTGACGATCCAACTCTTCAAGAAGTTAGCAAGGAGGTACGTATATTGCTTACTACCTTCACTCTAAATTTGCTGACCATCTAATGAATTTATCAACGTTATACTAGTACAATAAAACCCCGGCTCAAATCCTCGTTCGATGGTCTATCCAGCGAAGGTGAGTCTTTTTTTTCCCTCTTCAACCATGATCTACTCTCCGCTAATGCACGAATCGTGCATTCCCCGACCGTGGTTTCTAATTTCTTCCTACCAGCTTTGCACCCCTGCCGAAATCCTCCAACCCAGACCGTATCAAATCCAACGCTGACATTTACAATTTCGAACTCTCGGACGCAACGATGGCCAAGTTGGATGCTTTGGATCGTGGGGATGCCGGTTCGATTAGTTGGAATCCTGTTAATGCGGAGTGAGGGGATCAAGGGTCGACTAATGCACTCAAGGAAATGGGAATAAAGAAGAGTTTGGGAAGGATTGTATGAGTAAGTACTTGTAGGATGAACAAGCAGAACGTAAGTAGAAGATTGTACCATGATCGAATAGATCCGTAGAAGTGTACTCTAAGTCATGGTGATAGCCCGCTCAGGCTGTACTGTAACACTGAGTCCAATAAGTGATGGCATATTTTATGGGCTTCAGACATTGCCGGTGCAGTACAAACGTTGTCGTAGTGTAGCAGTCCTAAATACTGCTGAAGCGTATTTCTTATGGGCATTCGTCTATCAAAAATGGTCAAAATTTGAGCTGTTACAACTTGGACATTCCCTCTAGCCGACTAGAACGACTGACCTCGTCATAGTGAACTTCAAGAGATAAATAGTATAGATAGATAGATAGGAAGTATCTTCCGATACAATCTTGTGATGCACTCTACCAACTGAGCTACTAAGACTGTGGATGTTTCTATGTATCCATGGAAGTATTCACGCCGTTATTGCCATTACTGAAATTTGGGAGAGACGGCGGACTGAGGCGGGGCCACTGATCGATTGATCGCCACAGAATTTGAAAATTTGTAAAAAACCTCCGTGCCGCTCTACCACTGAGCTAAGAGGGACTGTGGCAGATTATCTTCTCTGAATCCTTCCGAGAAAGACACCTTTAATATGACGTCACGCGTCCCGACGCGACGCGATCAGGAAATAAATTTCAAATCCGGAAAATTTGGGCAAATGTCGAAAAGCTTCCGCTGCTCCCCCCTCCCTTGATCAGGACACTTTGTCAACGAAAAATTGAAGCACCTCAAGTCCAGCAGTTCTCTCTAGCCAACTTGAACGACTGACCTCGTCATAGATAGATAGATAGATTGGATACACCGCACCGGAAAAGGGTTCCCCGATGTGTAGTTCAAGAGACATTGCATACTGACGTGCTCTACCAACTGAGCTAAGAGGGAGTTACCTTACAGGCAAGTGTACATTTGATTCGGGACTAGAAAAATACATAGTAGTTGTAACGCTTGGTGCATCGCTCATCAGTTAGTCATTCGAAGACTAGGAATCAAAACTCACCTGTGATAAATGAGTCCTAAGCTCATTTATTGATAAAGGCAGCAAAATCCAATGGAACCGACCTTGTCTTGGAACGATCAAGGAACTTTTCCTCGTCTGGTTCAACAATAGCCTTGAATTGCGCGTCGTTGAAGAGCTGAATAGGGATAGCGTCCCATGAGTGATTTACGTTCTGCAGATTGAATTTGGGGTACATATGAAACACACGTACCTCGAGCAGCTTCTCATACGACTCGGCTTCGATTATCGCTACACCGTCGCATTCAATGAGCGCGGCACCCAGAGATTGAAGGTCTTTGGTCTGCTGGTTTATGTGGAGCTGTCGTTAGGCCAGTTGCAATGAAATTGTTCAACAATGTGGGTCAGTTAAGGCGAAGCGATGTCGATATCTTAAGACGAACCTGCTCGTATTTGAGTAAATTCTTCTTGACAATGTCTAGGGAAAGGAATAACTGGGAATGATGTTCCAGCCAGTATCGATCGAATTCTTCACGAGAGATTGAAGGGTTTTTATATATGAGGCCGAGCATGCGGACGCGGTCTGTACGGAGAGTGGGGTTTGACATCGCGGCTCGGAGTAGAGAAGTTGGGGAAGAATAGAGAATAGAGATAGAGATAGAAACGACGATGGTTCGAGTTTTTATAGCTGTCTAAGCAATTGGGAGGTCTGAGCACCCGCTGACTGATCTGAAGACAACAAACTATTTATAGCGTAGAAGTGAACTACACGTCGAAAATCGCTCGTCGTTCCCTCAAAAAATTATCGATGGACTTCATATTTTTCAGGAACATTTTTTACATGATATCTAGAAGACTGTCCACTCAGAATTCTACTCTGTGATGGCGAAAAAATGTAACTGCGATTTCGCGTCAAAAAACGGTGGTTCCTGGAAGCGTGTCAGACCTAAAGTGCATTCTGAAGGATGGAGCATCGATGACACTTCACCAAAATTTTCCAACTTATGGAAGACACCCCGAGGAGAAGCTAGAGCGACAATTTACAGTGGAAACCCCTCTATTTCACCTACTTATCGAGGAGAGGACAAGAAAGGATGGTTTCAGCCGTTGTGAAATTTCAAACTCCACCCCAGCACATCATCTGCGCGACTCGTTGCGGCGAGCTTGTGCCGCAAGCGATGCACCTTGTGTCACACCCTGTTGTCAGTGACGGAGTTGGCTTGCGGCGAGCCTTGTGCCGCAAGCGATGTGCCACACCTTGGCACACAGTTCACTTCCTGCCAAATCGAAGGTTCTGTTCGGCGCATTCTGGCACTGCACTTATCGTCCCCGGAAACCCCTTAAATTGGTAGTATGAAGGTTTAGGGTCTCAAGAGTACGTCGATGAATTTCTAGGGCCGTCGACAAATGTTTTGAGGTAGCTCACCTCTAACGACATTTCTACCCTAAAAATAGCAATAAGGAGGGTCCGACTCGGTACAAAACTTGTTCAAAACGATGAGTAGTGAGGCTTTAACGATGACTCAGTGGATTGTACATGGTTTGTCAGACGTTCCCGCATTATTGGCTTCCCAAGTACTGTTATTTATTTTCACAGTGTACACACTACAGTATGACAGTATGTGCATATTGCACACAAATAGTCTCCTCCCCTCTTCCTTCGTATCTTTAATATGACGTTACGCGTCCGACGCCCTGACGCGATCAGGAATTTTCAAATAATTTAAATCAAATTGGAAAATTTGCAGTCACAGGACAAATTGTTAAAAAGCTTCCGCTGCTCCATCCTCCCTCAGAATTTTGGGACTTTCGTCAACAAAAACATGAATCCGGGATTCTGCAGTTTCCTCTAGCTGACTTGAACGACTGACCTCGTCACAGTACTTATATGTCTAGCATACTCCCCGATACTAGTGACGCGCTCTACCAACTGAGCTAAGAGGGAGTTACCGTATACATTTGATTTGAGACTAAAAAACGTAGTACATATGAGGGCTAGGCTCATTTATCGATAAAGGCAACGAAATCCAATGGAATGATCTTCGTCCTGGAAGGATCAAGGAACTTTTTCTCGTTTGGCTCGATGATAGCCTTGAATCGCGCGTCGTTGAAGGTCTGAATAGGGATAGCATCCTTTGAGTGATTTACGCTCTGCAGATTGAATTTGGGGTACATATGAAACACGCATACCTCGAACAGCTTCTCATACGACTCGGCTTCGAGTATCACTACCCCGTCACATTCAATGAGCGCAGCACCCAGGGATTGAAGAAGGTCTTTGGTCTGCTGGTTTATGTGGAGCTATTGTGAAGCCAGTTACAATGTAATTATTCAACGATGTGGGTCAGTTAAGGCGAAGCGACGCCGATACGTCAAGACGAACCTGCTCGTATTTGAGTACATTCTTCTTGAAGATTTCCAGGGAAAGGAGTAGCTGAGAATGGTGTTCCAGCCAGTATCGCTCGAATTCTTCACGGGAGATTGAAGAGTTTTTGGTTATGAGAACGAGTAAGCGGACGCGGTCTGTACGGAGAGTGGGGTTTGACATCGCGACTCAGAGGGAAGAAGTTGGGGACCTGCTGACTGATTTGAAGTTGATTCAAAGATAATATAACTATTTATAGGATAGAAGTGAACCACGTATCGAAAATAGCTCGTCGTTCCCTCAATAAATTGTCGACGGCCTTTATATTTTGGAAGAACATTCTTTTACAGTGACAGACCTAAAGTGGTGTGTTTTGAAGGAAGTAGTAGATGACACTTCACTAAATTTTGTTGACTTACGGAACATACCCCTAGGAGAAGCTACAGCGACAATTTGCAGTGGAAAATTCTCATCTTCACCTACTTATCGAGTAGAGGACAAGGAAAAATGGTTTCAGCCGTTGTAAAGTTTCAAACTACACCCCGGCACATTATCTGCAGATTGCGCGACTCGCTTGTGTCACAGACGATGTGCCACACCTTGTCACACAGTTCACTTCCTGCTAAATTGAAGGTTCTGTTCGGCGCACTCTGGCACTACAGTCGAGGACAGTTAAAATCAGCAAATTTTATAGCCGTCAAACTAGCCTTTTTTGGGGGAAAATAATACCGGAATCATGTTCAGCTCATCGAAAGGAGTCGAAAAACGATTTTTCCAGAAATTTTCCACGAGAAATTAGCTGCGCCAAATTTTTGGGCGGTTTCAACGCAACGTTGTGTACCCCTTTTGGGCCTCCGGTGGGTGAAAAAGTCTATGTGGCGAAGCTCAAGTTGAGCTCAAGAGCCAAAATTTGCTGCGACAATATGAACATGACCCATTGACAGGAATGTCAGGGACTTTCAATTCGTAGGCAATTAGACCTGATTACCGGTTGAATACCTGTGTGTGAAAATTGTGAGCCGCCACCAAGCCGATCCGGCCCGGCACTGATTCTGAATGTCTTCGGCTAGTTTTGACGGCATCGTGCTCGGAAAAGCGAAAGGGGTTTCCTTTGGTGCCTCAAACCAGATATATTACGACCTTTGTGAGGTAGGCGACCTCGAGAGCGGGCAGACGACATTTTGAAATAGACAAGTGTTATCAGATATCGATTACTCTGACGCCTGACTAGGTCCTGACGTCATTTTCGAATACTTTTGCATCATATCGGCTCGAGGGATAGTCAAAATTTTAATGAAATCGTACTCAGACAAGCAAAAGGAGTCGATTCCGCATTTTTTCGTCCTTTTTCGGCTAATTTTCGGCTACGCTAATATTTTCGAGGTCTTTTTTATTAAATCGGCTATATCTTCCAAAGGGCTCGTTGGACTTTTCTCAAAAATTTACCAGAAGAGCCTCTCAATGAGATCTATCGATTCCGCATATTGTCGGGACCCTGGGAAAAAGTCAAGAAAATTAGTTGATTTTAAGTGTCCGCAACTGTATACTTATTGTCCCTGGAAAACCCTTAAGTTGGTAGAATGAAGGTTTAGGGTCTCAAGAGTATGTCGATGAATTTCTAGGGCCGTCAACAAATGTTTTGAGGTAGCCCACCTCTAACGACATTTCTTCTACCCTAAAAATAGCAATAAGGACGGTCCAACTCAGTGCAAAACTTGTTCAAAACAATGACCAGTGAGGCCTAGTGAGGCTTTATCAATAGCTCAGTAGATTTTATGTAGTTTGTCAGATGTTCCTGCGTTTCGAATTTCATTGTTGGTTTCCTAAGTACCGTTGTACATTTTCACAGTGTACACATGCACACAGACAGTATGTGCGTCCACCGCGTCTGATGCGATCTGTCTATCTGTCCATTCAACAGTAGAGTTAAGCACCTTGAAGAACTACATGAAGCTGGATTACCAAGGCCAATGGTGAATCAAATTGAAGTGAGCCAAATTATTCTTTAAACGTTCTTGCTCAGCTCAGGCTTCTCATCAATTTCTATCATGTATCCGCACTGTTAGCTCCATCCTTTCTGCCAACAAAAGCCTATTGTAGATTATTGCAAGGAGCATGGTATTGCCATATTGCTTACTATCTTCACTCTGAATTTGCTGACCATCTAATGAGTCTATTAACGTTATAGTACAACAAAACCCCAGCTCAAATCCTCGTTCAATGGTCTATCCAGTGAGGGTGAGTCTTTTTTCCCCTCTCCAACTATGATCTACTCCCCACTAGTGAACAAGTCGTGCATTTATGGACCGTGGTTTCTGGTTTCTTCTCACTAGCTTTGCACCCCTACCAAAATCCTCCAGCCCAGACTGTATCAAATCCAATGCTGACATTTACAATTTCGAACTATCAGATGCAACAATGGCCAAGTTGGATGCTTTGGATCGTGGGATGTGAGTTCGATTAGTTGGATCCTGTTAATGCGGAGTGAGGGGATCATGGATCAGGAGTCAACTCATGCACTCAAGGAAATCAGAATAAAGAAGAGTTTGGGAAGGATTGTATGAGTGCTTGTAGGATGAACAAGTGGAACATAAGTAGAAGATTGTAGCATGATGCCGTAAAAGTGTACTTCAAGTCATGATGATAGCATGTACTGTAACACTGAGTCCAATAAGTGATGGCATGTTTAATGAGCTTCAGACTGAATAGTCATAGTTCTGACTAGACACAGCAGGAATTGAGATGCATTGGTCAGTCTGGGAATGTTCACGATTGAACACTATGTCAGACTCGAGGCCAGGAGAGTGGAGATCTGTGCCATCTACACTGATCAGCCCAAATTTGATTTGCCTGAACACCACACAAGCCATTGAATTTACCAAGGCTAGCACAGGGATAGCAGCTGTCCCACACCAGACAGGTGGAAATTTTGGGCTTTTGAGTAGCACCAAGACCACAATATTTCCAACAAGTCCAATGCTAGTAAAATATTACTCTTCAGTAAAATTAATCATTGAAGCAGATTTCTGAATGATGAAACATACAAATAGTATTGCTGTCCACCTTGAAGTAGCCTTCTTGAGAACAGAGGCAAAAGTCCTCTGCCACCAAAGAATGCTCTGACTTGTGTATTCCAGTTGTTTTCAAACACCGAGTAGCTGATAATCCGATAGGTGATTGCAATGAACACGGCACTATCATTGACCAATGCTGCCAATGGCATGGCTTCGGTGAAACCAGAGAACCTTGTGACAATGCATGCCTCTGTCAGGCCAATATGTTCTGCGCCGACCCGAAAGGGTACTGTTAAAGAGCTTCCCACTACAGATAGCCAGAGGAGGATGAACACTACCATCACTATCTTGTTTCTATTCCAGACAGCGATGACCCGGAAAAGGAATAGCAAGGAAGTGAAGATAGTGCTTAGCCCAATAAACCAGTTGACAGTGAATTGAAGAGCTTCACAATTGCGAACATTGGTGGCTAGTACTATATTGTCAGAGCAATGTTAACAAGAAAAATTGATTTGGATTGACCATTAAGCATAAAGCAAGACAAGATGTATGCAAAAGTCATCAATCTTTTTTTCAGGGGAGATTTCCAAGCAATTGCCATTAGCCTTCATTATGATCATGAACAAGATAATATAAGCTCACACCTGGACAGATAATAGATCAGAGTAGGATGACCCATTTTATACTTGAACAGGAGCTGGTAATCACTTCCAATGTTCATAGCACAGTCCCATATGTAACCCTGTATGAGAATATGGGGATTGAAGTTTTTAATCTCAGATTTAATGACTGACAGAAATAGTACTCACCCCCAGAGTCATAGCATAAATGTATCTGACAACCTCCACTTGTGAGGCAAGTTCAGGATCGAGGAATGCTAATGGTGTGAAGGGATTTGGGAGGGACTCTGTAGTGGAGTTCGACATCACAAAGCTGGGACCGGGGAGAACGCAAGCACCATGATGTCAAGAGAAACTGGCTTATATGTGAGCAGCTATTTTCATCAAAGATTGGTTCTCAGCCTGTGGATTTCCGTAATTACCATCATCTCGTGTTCCAGTGATGTTTATACAGTGGCGCAGCTGCTTTCAGACCTGATGGAGGCCTGAAAACTGAGGATAAAAACACCATCAGCCTCGCTTCCAAATTATTCGGCAAATTTTTGATTCATGAATCATACTACTACTCAGTCTTTAAGCTTTAAGGCATACAGTGGATAAGGATCATCATCGGGAAGGAAGCTCAAACTATAATACTCACATCCATCATGGGCACCCATCGGAGATCAAGAGACTAGCATGGGTGCAATTACTTTGTTCATCAAGAGTCCTAGTAAATACATTTTGAATGGCTGTGAAATATCTCACAAATCAGATCAAATGAAACATAGCGCAAAAACGAAATCGACCGAAATTGAATTACTACGCACTTGGTAACTTGTCCATGATACCGGATTCATGCGGTGAGAGCTGGTGAAAGGTACAGGTTTGAAGCCGACGAGTCTGGCGGTTCTGCTAGTTTTACGTCACGCGTCCCGACGCGACGCGATCTCATAGGACAAATCTCAATCTCAAAAAGCTTGCGTTTGCTCTTCGTCAACAAAAACACAAGGTAAACATTATCCAGTTCCCTCTAGCCGACTTGAACGACTGACCTCGTCATATCACATCAATGAAAATGAATTAATACTAGTGACGCGCTCTACCAACTGAGCTAAGAGGGAGACACTTTATAGACAAGTGTTACACGCCTCAGTACTTTGGTTTGTCAGACGGTTGCGTTCCTGCTTTTCGAATTTCATTATTCAACTTATTGTCTTCTTGGCTTCATAAGTAAGTACCGTTGTATGTACATTTTCTGTGTACACACTACAGTACGACAGTATGTCCATATTGCACACAATTACCATGATATGGCTCGGCTTCATGCATATGCTTCAGGTTACAGTTCACACATCCATCTTGATTATTGACATCCTCCTCACTCGTACGCCTGCAGCCTTCGTACTATCCTCCTGCATACCTTTAGATTTAATATGACGTCACGCGTCCCAACGCGACGCGATCCGATCAGGAAATTTCAAATAATCAAATTTGCAATTGGACACAAATATCATATCAAAAAAACTTGCGCTGCTCCGTCCTCCCTCAGGACTTTGGGACTTTTTGTCAACAAAATCAGGAGGGGATGAAGACAGTTCCCTCTAGCCGACTTGAACGACTGACCTCGTCATAGCACCTTCTGATGGCAGTATCACTGCTGTACTAGTGACGCGCTCTACCAACTGAGCTAAGAGGGAGATGTTTTACAGTTGAGTGTACATGGTTCAGTAGATATTGTAGTACTATGTACGCGGTAGCGTTCCTGCCTGCGCTGCGTTTCGTTAAACTTATTACTTATTGGCTTCACAAGTACGCATACCGTTGTACATTTTCACAGTGTACACACTACAGTATGTATGTATGTATGTCTGTATATGGCTCGGCTTCATTCAAGTTAGTTTACGGTCTACAACGTTTTTACACATCCATCTTGACATCCTCTCCCTCTCCTTCTCCTTTATCTTTATATTTACCTTCTTTACCTTTTTTATCCCCATTCTCGTTCTCCCCCTCTTCCTCTTTAATGTCTTTCTTATCCTCCTCTTGGGCTTTCTTATCCTCCTCTTGGACTTTCTTATCTTCCTCTTGGCCTTCGTCTCCCCTTCTCCTTCTCCTTCTCCTTCTCCCTCCTCTCCCTCATCGACCCAGTCTCCACCACCACCCCAGGCAACAAACACGCAAAAGTAAGGTACGAAGTGTGACCTCGAACTTCGGGCATGGGGCGGGCGAGTGTTGTTGGTGTTGGTGTTGGGGTTGGTTTACTCGAGTTTGAGTTTGAGTTTGAGTTTGTAGAGGTGGTGGTAGTGGTGGTGAGCGGTAAAGCAGATGAAGAAGAGACAGGGACAGGGACAGGGACAGAAGAGTCGACGTCCATGTCCATGTCTACGTCAGCGTCAGCGTCTGCATCTGCATCGGCGTCAGCATCTGCATCCACGAGGACGACGTCAGCGTCTACACCAGGTGCTGTACCGTGTGCGGTAGTCGTAGTCGTAGTCGTAGTCGTACCATCGTCTGCGTCTGCTTCAGCTTCCTCAAAGGGGACAGTCACATCGGCTACATCGGCTTCAACGTCAACATCAACGTTTACCCTTACCCTCTTCCTCTCCACTCCCTCTACATCTGCATCTGCATCTGCGTCCCCGTCCCCGTCCCCATCTCTTTCACCCTCAGGCACAAACCCGGACTCGGTGGTGTCTTTCCCAAGTTTTCTTTTCTCCCCAATGACTACTTTATCCGAGTCACCGGCTTTGGTTTGTTTTTGTTTTTCTTGGTTTCCCTTCGACGACTTGGCCCCAGCCCCAGCCCCACTCCCACCTCCACCCCAGCCCCAACCCCAGCCCCACCCCCCCTCGGCCCACTCCTAACCTGCATAATCCTCTTCTCCTCCTTTCTCACTTCTATATCCTTAATTTTATCTTTAGCCTCATTCGTCGTGGGTAAACCCCCCGAGGGAAGAGGGAGAGGAGAGATGTCGTAAGGACGAAGGAGCGTTTCGTAGGTTGTTATATCTGGACAAATTTTTTTTTCAGTTTCAGGTAGAAGAGGAGGGTAATGCGTGCGAAGGTTTAGAAAAGGGTAAGGGTAATGAGAAGTAAGGGTAAGGTAACGAGAAGTAAGGAAAGGTAACGAGAAGTAAGGCAAGGTAACGAGAAGTAAGGGTAAGGTAACGAGAAGTAAGGGCAAGGTAGCGAGAAGTAAGCAAGGGACGTAGACGTAGAAAAGTAGAAAAAAAAACTCACCAATAAACCCAGCATCGTTCAACGCATTAACGGTCCTCAACACTTGTTCGATACAGGGACTGAAGCAGCAGATTCGTGTGATGCGGTCTTTCTGTGTGGACGGTTAGATTGTTGTTAAAGGAAGATGAAAGATGAAAGGCAAGAATGACAAACGAGACCGAAAAACAAAACCAAAATAAAAATAAAAATAAAAAAAACCGAAGAACAAGAGACACTCTGACGTACAACAACAAAAGGTAATTAAAACTCACCCTCAACACATCCTTCGCGCCCCCAATCGCATCCCACGGAGCGGGTAAATCCAAAAAGACAGCGTCTGCGCCTTGGGTTGCTTCGTCGTCGTCTCCCCGAATGGAACGAGTGTATTGTTTGATAGAGGGGCCGAAGCCTTCTTTGCATACGTTTCTAGAGGTAGAATTTAGAAAAGATGGGTATAAAAGACAAGCCCACTGACCGATGTTCCAACGTAACAACATCACTCCCAAACCCATGTTTTGCGAATTCGGCTTGTGCTTTTAATGCACGGGTTTGGTGGAATTCAAAGGAGAAGAGGTGGCCGCCGCCCGAGATGGACCGGAGTGTTGAGTGGGAGAATGAGCCTGAGCCGGTGCCTGTAGAAGGATTAGCAAGAGTTTGTGACGTTGTCGATGAAGGAGAAATAGCGGCGGCCGAGCGCTTCCCCGAAAACAAAAACACCGGGATATCGGAAAAATATCAAAAAGGAAATCAATGATTTCGGGAAATAGCGGACACCGAGTCATTGATAACGACGCGACGCGTAGAGACGCGAGGGATATATTTAGTGATTAGGCGCCATGTCGACAAATTGAGGGAAAGCGGAGATCTGAGAAGGATCTGGTGTATTCCGATCGAAGATGGACTTGGGTCCGTGGACGATACACGTGGAACCAAACCACAAGAAGAAAAAAAAAAAAAAAAAAGTCGACGCACCAGCTTCAACAACGACACTCCCCCTGGTAATCCCCAAATAGGCCGTCACGAAAGATATATCCGCTAAATAAAGAATCTGTGTCCTATGCGGCAACGCCAGAGTCCATAGTTCGGGTGTAGGGCGTAAAACGTGGATAAAGCCCTTCCCTGTCCTGGAGGGGACTTTGGAACCATAAGGAACGCCAATAAGATCCGAGTGTTTATAAGAACCGAATTTGGAGTTGAATTCTTTGCCTGGCTGGATGAGGAGGGGCTGGAGGGACTCGCGGGTGAGCCAGAGAATGACGGTGTGGCCTTGTTGGATGGTGGGGTTGGATGACCACATGTGGATAGATCTAGACGTGGCTGTGTCGTGGATTAGGAATCTGGGGCTTGTTCTGAACCAAAAGGATGGACGACGTTCCGTGTGTTTCTTTCAGTGAGTCCGTTGTTGTTTCTTTGAGCAGGATTGGACTGACGGAGAGTAGTTGGGATAGTGGACTTTTCTCAAGAGGTATGAATGGCTTTTTCCGCTAGTCAAGATGGAGACCGACGGGAGACAGGCACGATGGTTATACATGACAGACTCGGTCACTGACTTGCTTGGTCCGTCTCCGTCCTCCGTCCTTCTTTCTTTCTCTGACTGGTGCACTAGGCTATGAACCCCACGAACTGCGAAACCGGCCATCGTTGGAACTCGTGCACCCAGATGAAGCATCCCGTGTCAGACAGCTACACTAGTGAGAGCTCTCTCTCTCCCCTACTTTCTTGTCATAACACATCTCCAGCGACACCATCCGTCAGGACAAGGCTGCCTGTCTCGTCTACCTCCGCATGAAACACAAGAATCCTTACAAGGGCTATATCCTTTGTGGTATCGTGAGTCCCTCCTACTTCCTTCTGCCCAACCAAACAACTCATCAATACATAATCACTCCTCCAGTCTCGGTTCGTTTTCCTTTCTTCGACGTAAAACCCGTCTCATTTGTAAACAGCACCGTCTGTCACAACGTTCTCGTAGGAAGCGTCTCTTTCGCCTCCCCTGGTGCAAAGGCTCTACATAATGCATCTACGGCGCAGGAGATTACTGTCATTAGTCCAACGCCTCATAATTTTGAGTTTAGGGTCAGTTCCATTATGGTTTTATTCGCTTTACACCTTACTCACCACTCATACAGAGATGGCACGGTCCATCCCCAATGCCAGCAGACCCATTACCAGCCGCGTTAATCCCGGCTTCACCACCAAACCCGAGTCTACCACCTGGCCCGGGAGGTTCTGCGCCTCGTCATCCTCGGGAATCGCGTAATAGTGGTGATAGTGGGACACCAACACCGACTTCATCTCCTACCATAACACCGACAAACCCAAACGGACACGCGTCAACATCTACCATGTCCATAGCCTCTCTAACATCCCCAACATCTTCATCACCGCTATCCTCCCCTTCAAATCGTGCAAACGTAGCCCCACATACACGCAGATCTACTACTCCTTCATCCCCTACCACCCCTTCGTCATCAACATTGTCATCATGCTCCGGTTCTCCTAACCTATCTTCTTCGTCTTCGTCTTCCCCCCACTCCCTCCCCTACCACCTCCCCTCCCCCCACCTCCCCTTCCCAATCCACTCCACCCCCTCAACATACCCCCCTCTCCCTTCTCAATCCTTCCGTACTTGTTTCATACTGGACAGGTTTTCGTTGAGATCCCCGATTTTGTATTCGTCCAATAATTTGTTGATTCAGCCGGGGCCTTTACATGGGTCGGGGGGTAGGTCGGGGTCGCGGCATCATACCCATCAACATCATCATCACGATGCTACTGGTGGTGGTACCCATACTTCTGACCTCAACGGAAATGGGAGGCACCGAGCGAATTCGCATTCGCACCCCCACCATACATCCCCCCACCCCCACCACCATCCATCCACCCACCCCCACCACCATCCATCCACCCACCCCCCACCCCCTCCTCCGACCCAACCGGCCGCTCCTTCTTCGACTTTGTCTCCCCCGCCGACGAATCCATCGTGCGCGACTGGATAAGCGCGGTTAAAGGCTGGGGTGTCAACGAACGAGGACAGCCTAGTGATGGGGGGTTTGGATTTGGGAGGTTTGGGTTGGTTGTTAGGGGGAGGAAGAGTGAGAGGGAGAGGGAGAGTGAGAGGATGAGTGAGAGGATGAGTGAGAGGGAGAGGGTTGGAGTTGGGGAAGGGGAAGGGGTGGGTGGGGTGGGTGGGGTGGGTAGGGAGGGGGGTGTGGGTGTGGGTGTGGGTGTGGCGCAGGCAAAGATGAGGGAGGGGAAGACGCAGATGCAGACGCAGGGAAATGGGAAGGGGAAGGGAAATGGAAGTGGAAAGGGGTTGAATGGGGTGAATGGAGGAGGAGGAGGGAAGAAGCCTTATAATCGAGATCGGGGGGAGAGAAGACATGGACATGGACATGGACACACCCACACCCACGCGCATGGACACGGACACGTAGCCCCAGTCCCAGTCCCGTCATCTCATGCAGAGGTAGAGATGGAGATGGGAGACGCGGATTTGGATTTGGATTTGGACTTGGATTCGGATATGGCTGATTTGACTGTGAATGTGAATGGTGCGAATGGGAATGGGAATGGGAATGGGAAGACGAATGGTCATAGAAATGGACATGGACACGGCAACAACGGACATGGTCACAACAACAACGGCCATAGTCACAACAACAACGGCCATAGTCACAACAACAACGGTCATGGTCACAGAAATGGCCACAGAAATGGCCACAGACACGGACGAAGAGGCTCCAGTGAGGGTTCTGCCGAGGAATTATCAGGTTCTGGTTCGTCTGGTGAGGCGTCTGGTTCGGTGTCACCTGAAAGTACGCCTGTTCCTCTTGCTGGTGGTGGTGGGTTGTCGCCTGGGCGTATGAGTGAGGAGCGTGATCGAGATCGGGACGTAGTAGGGAGAGATAGAGACGTAGTAGGGAGAGATAGAGACGTAGTAGGAGGAAGAGACAGAGACGGAATAATCCTCGTCGATGCGATATTCAGTGCTCATTCCGATGGGTTGATGGTTATTTTGAGAAGGGCTGTTTGAGTGGGGTTTATTGGAGTGTTTCTTTGTCTTTTTTTCGTTTGTTGTCATCTTGCTTTGTCTGTGTCTGTGCTTTCGTTGTACATCCCTCTTCGAGTTAGTTACTCTTGGCTTCTGTTTTGACCTCCCCAACTCAACTATCAACTCTCAACTCCGCTCCAACCAACTTCTGTATGCTTATGCTTATGCTCTTCATGTCTCCGTTTTCCGTTTTCCGTTCTTTCTTTTTATCTCTGTATATATAGCTTTGCTTTGGCTTGTGAGTCTTGTCGTGTCATTGTCTATCTCGCTTTCTTGTTTCTTGTTTCTTGGTTCTTGGTTCTTGGTTCTTGTTTTCTGGCTTGAATTTGTCCCCATGTTCCCTCCGAGTCCTTCCTTCCCTCCTTCCCTCCGATCCTCCCTCTGGGGACATAGGCCTCCCTTAGTCGCAGCGTTTCTTGTTTCTTGTCGAATACTTACTTACATATGTATCCAGATCCCGCGTACTGTATAAGTATAAGTATAAGTTTAAGTATTTATAACCCCTCAGCCGGGTCAAAAGAAATTTATAGACTTTTTTTTTATTTACTTTCTACTACTTTTATGAATACTTTATGAAATATGGACATCCGGACACTAAATTTCTAAACCTAAGCCTGAGGTTATTGATCATGATAGACTCTCTCCGTGTTAACCAGGTTCTCTCGAGCTATATAGATAGATACTCTCAATACTCTCAATGCCACTATAGTAGTAGTAGTAGTGGTAGTACTTGCACTCGTTCGAACAATGACTTGGGTTGACATTTACATAAGTTGAACTTGAACTTGAGAGTTTCTAGATCTAGCTCCCTTTCTCTATGTAGGCTAAGGCTCTCTAGTTCTCAGACTCCTTGGATACCTCCTAGGTCAGTCATCGTCATCGTCATTAATCAATTAATGAACTAATAAAATCAGACATCGAGAACATCGGGCGAATCGGGGTCTCCGGGTTGGCGCCATGCATGGGTCCGACATATTTAGTCACATAGGCTATGTAGATAGATAGAAGGCCCGGTTAGAAGGTTGAACAGTGAACAGTGAAGAGGTGAAGAGGTGATATTTGAACGGAGGTGAAGAGAATTCATTCCTACTATGTATGTCACGGTAGGCCTGTCATGATCAGACCTAGCTACTAGTAGTAGTTACTTGGTCCCAGTTACTCGGACGGACGGGCGGACTTGGGGCGGATGGACTCACTCAGACTCAGACTCAGACTCACTGGACCCTGTGTCAGTGTCAGGCGGGGTATTGGCGGGGTACCGGTACATACCCTCAATGTGTCACTGTCATGCAAAGTGCTAAAGTCTAACTGCGCACCGTTCCACCATACTATCTGTCCAATTGCAATTGCAATGCCATAGATCTATGGCATGAGTGACTGACTCGAGCTCGGGCTGTCCATACCGAAAGCGTAAGTTGCGGAACCGGAACCAGAACCAGAACCAGAACCAGAACTGGGAAAGGCAGTTGTGCGAGTGCGAGTGCGAGTGCGACGAACTTGAATTAAATGGAGAACTTTAGAGATGAGTGCTCTTGACACTCGGAGAGTATTTCTGAGAATGAGAGAGAATGAGAAATGAGAAAGCACCCAAGTACTAGTGCCTGGCAGCGAGATTATTTCGCAGAGGAGACAAAGAGTTCCGCAATCGCAATCGCAATCGTAATCATCCTCGAGCTCAACTCGGATTCGTCTTGGTCATCGACGCTGTATCCAAGGCTGTGTGTGCATCTATCGAATATTCCCTGGGTCAGCGATAAGACAAGATCACAGGCTACTAGATGCGGTCATTGGCCGACTTGAAACCCACACTGGTCGTGTCGTGGTACATCCAAGTTTCTTCACGTTCATACCCTAACCTTCATGTATACGTACATCATGTACATCTCCCCAACCGTGACTCTGATCAGAGCCACGGCAGTCAGAAGAGTCCTCCTGCGATGATCCTACGATATCTAAGACAACAGACAACTCATGCGGTCATCATTGCATATTAGAGTCACGGTAGTGGCACATGTACATCTTTCCTCACGTTCATACATCTCTGTCTTTTCCTGCACACCAGTCAGTAGTTCAGAGGTTTCTGCTCCCGAGTCATACATATGTCAGACACTAGCAGCTTCTGCCGCTATGATGAAATAGAAGTAGTACTGTGGCAGAAAGTTGTGGTAGCTTGGGACTCGGATGTCACTCAGGCCTGAGAGTTGCTGCCGTACTGGGACTAATAACGCCTTGATCGTAGGAAGTACATAAGTCATACTCTACTTCCTTCGAGTTGAATATATCCTTTCGTAGCGTTGCGTTGAATGTGTAGCCACGGTGGCCATGGTAGGTCCTTGGAAGTTGCCTCTTCGAGTTCTTCAAGGTCACAAGTTTCTTTGTCCCTTTTTCCCTAGTAATAGTTATTATAGTAGTATTGACGAACTTTCGCATTGCTTTTTTCAGCCTTTCTAGATCTGGGCGCTTCAAGGTGGCCTAGGCCTGTTCGGACAAAAAAGTCATCGATCCGATCCATTGCAAATTTGCAATTGCATTCGGGAGCTGTTGAGAGAAGTACATATTGGTATTTCTGGAGCGACGACTCGGATACCTACTCCGAGTCGTGGGCTAAAAGCGCTCAAATGAAAGAGTCCGAGTCGATTCACATTGCCAT
Source organism: Tetrapyrgos nigripes (assembly GCA_013368315.1). Classification (NCBI taxonomy): domain Eukaryota; kingdom Fungi; phylum Basidiomycota; class Agaricomycetes; order Agaricales; family Campanellaceae; genus Tetrapyrgos; species Tetrapyrgos nigripes. Next base: position 107,893 of record JAACJM010000117.1, read on the forward strand.
GGATCCACATACGTCGGCCCTGTGATACAAGTCTACAACGGTGTTTCCCGAGCCCGATGCTCGTCTTCGAGTTTCCACTTTCATTCAGGAATCAGGCCTGCTTAAACCAACTGTAGTCTGTCCTTTCACCTCTTCACATGTACAATCCCTTCATAATCATGATTCACAGTGATTACGCGCCACTGGCACCAAAGCCACCAGTGCCAGTGTCAACAAGTTCATGAGATCATATGCCATCACTGACTGGGTGTGGTATTTGTAGTACTACTTATAATATGATGGATCGATGTCTTTAATCATTCTTGAATTTCCTTCCAAACGATCTGATCTTCCAAAAGAGTGTGAAGGTACAAGTGTTACTATATCCGTGTATCTGAAAAAGAACACGAACGCCTCAGGAGTCTGGAAAAAACGAGAAATCCAGCGCCAGCGCCACCGCCGCCTCTCAGGGGTCAGACTTGCCGCGGGAAATCTTCTCATGGAGGTTGTGTTTTTTTTTTTTACTCACTCGTTCAGCTCAGTCGTGCGTGGCAGAAAAGCACGATCCTGCGCTCGGGGTTTCTGTATTCTTCTTGGAAGGAGTGTTCAGATTGACATCTGCGTCATAATGAATGTAATCCCTCTTAGCTCAGTTGGTAGAGCGCGTCACTAGTATTACGTAATATATGACGAGGTCAGTCGTTCAAGTCGGCTAGAGGGAATCCTGGACGTGATTTTTTCTTCTTTTTGACTAAAGACAACTGCCAATTTATCCATATACTAGAGGTGGTAGACCGCTCAGGCCTCAGGATCTAACCTTGTGTGGCAGTGAGGATTCGGATTTTTCGCAATTCATTTCGCGTGGGAAAGGAACCGGGGACTTCTATCACTTCTGTTATCGTCATATTGTCTGTTTTCGAGAGACAAGCGAGCTGTCTGTTTCCGAGAGACAAGCGAGCCCTCAGAGGTACATGCAGGAGTAACGAATTACTAAGATTGCGCCAGATGGTATAAAAATGACTCGTCGCTTTATGCAGCTCCTCTTGTTACCATCTCAAACTTCAGCCAATGGTCTTCAAACTTCTCAAAGTTCTGTGGCTTTTCACCGTCTCAGATATAAAATCTGTGCTTCTTCCTACAGTGCGTATCTATCTGAATTCCAACTACATGGCGTGGCATTGTCATTCACAACGACGACCTTCGATTCACCTCTACAGCTTTCTTTCGCTTATCTTCAACACGGCTCTTCTCCAAAGCGACTCGTACACGCCTTTATCTGGATCTATGTCCACCTTCTCCAGGCTGACGTTTCTAATCAATCCCAACCCTCTTCTGTTGCCGAGGATCAAGCCAACAAACCCTGGCGCGGCCGCCGGTCTTATCACACCAAAAAACGCACCCATACTTTATTGGACCCTTCTTCCAATTTCATGGGCAGTATCCTGGGTTTACAATATCACATACGTTGGATTGTTATTTTCTGTGGCCAGTTTTCTGTACAACGACCTTGAATATAGTAGATTTTGGTGGTCGAAGAACGTGCTGAATGTGGTAGGATATGCGTGCTTTGATTGGGGAGCTACGACACTTGGTTCTGGACTCGATGGTACGTCTTGTCTTTGTCTCTGTCTATTTCTCCGAGTCGTTTCTCTTTTTTGACTCCGCCACTTCAAGCCTCTGATACACTGATGCATGTTCACGCCTTGAATGCTCTCATCATCCTTACAACAATCCATGCACAGGATTTCTATGACAAAATCGGCGATCAGCTGGGTGGACGGCAAACAATACCTACGCAATGGCCGGAGACTTGGGCAAGGGTCTCCGTCGTTTTCTCGATCGAAATTTGGACATTCTTTATTGCAACGTACGCGAGGATGTGGATCGTCAAAATCGTATTCATGGTCCTAGGGCTGTCGCTGAGTAGAAGATTTTGGATGTTACGGGACTACGTGAACGATCACAGGAGTCTTGAGCTGTATATGGTGCGTTTGTCGTTTTCTAGGAAATGTGTTTATTAGCCTAGACTGACTGCGCATTTAGATATGGCTTACGATGGCTAGAGTAATTCTAATCATGTTTTCTGAGGCCTAAAGTAGTAGGATTGCAAAAAGGTGGAGCCAATCCGGACGGATAGAGACCCTAGATAGACCGAAGAGTGCTGTCGGTATTCATGAATCATACTGCCAGTGTATCCTTCAATAAGTTCTCATGACGGTTTTGAGGAAGAGGACTGCCGAGATTGGGCAGAGAATTGTAGAGCAGACAGAAAGTTATAAGAAAGACCGAGTCAGAGGGGTACTCAGCGGATGGCGTTGAAGGACTGAATCATAGTGGGGAGCGTTATGTTGGTTGTGCACTTCACGTCGCATCAGAAGACATTCTTCCAGCTAAGCAAACTTCTTTTTTAGGAGAGCAATGGTCGTTGGTGATGCATTGATGTCCAAGAATAGATAGAACCAGAAGCTTTTGGAATAGGAGACGTCTTGTATCTCTAAAAAGTGCACAAAATAGGAGTCTGAAGTCATTTGACAAGGGCTCTACTATCCATACCCCAGAAGTGATAGCAAAAATGTCGATGAATTAAAAGTGGTAGACCGCTCCAAAGCACAAGATTGATTCAATGTGTGAAGAAGACAAACTAAAAATACCCAGCAGCCTGAGGGCGACTCCTGCAGAATTTGGTATGTCGTCTCAAAGTCCCAAGTCCACCGGTACCGTCAAAAGTCCACGACTGATCTAGGAAAGTGCCGTCTGTCAAACCCAAGTAAGATCCAGGATTCAGTCCAAATCTCAACAATGATGGACGCTCATCTACACATTACTTACTAAGACTGAGAAGAGATTGAGAGGAAATCTATCTCCGGCACCGAAAGAGTGGATGGTTCAGTAAGGCTTAGTGGGAGATAGTGGGTACCCGGTACATAATAGTACATAATCCCATTGCCATGAGAGCGAGGAGCTGATATGAATAGGATTTGGCGTGGATGTCCGGCCCTGGAGGCTGGCCTCTTGGTAAGTTCAGGTCCAAGGAGATCTCCAGAGATGACCTGAGATGACCGTCGGGGAAGTCCCATCAGACGTTCTGTGCAGATCATTACATATTCATATCCAAAGCGCTCTCGAATTCGTAGAGGACGCCGTCCAGGGCCCAAGGTAGATCCTGCTGATAAACGAACGTAGGCGAACCAATATGTTGAAGCTGGACAAGGCCGTTCATGGCCTGAACAGACTTTGGGATTGGATTGAGGGAAAGAGATGACAATGGTATATCTTCTGCAGAGGAACGCATCGAGTTATATCATAATCTACAACAGGATGAAAAAAACAAATGAGTCATCAATTTTCGAATATTCTGAATCCCCTTGGATCATGGATGCCCATGATAAACCACCATGCACCCTCGGTCCCCCCACTCACAGCCTCATGGAACGGAGCCCTACCAAACCTACGGCGTCGGCTCCGCCACCTCGATGATCAATCTCAATTTGCGACACCCATGCGGAAGAAATCAGGAGTAAAAGCTGAGGGATTAGAGATCTCAACCGTATTGGTCTTTCCTGGCTTAAAGCCCGAAAGAGAGACCAAGTACCCCGAGAGTAAGATATCCCAGCTCTGTTTAGATAGATAAGAATAAAAATCGGATCGAGTAGGGAGAGGGAAGGAGTCAGTAAAACGAGCCACATTGACCACTCCACTCCGAAAGATTGATGGTAAACGAAACACTACTCACCTGTCCAGAAATCGGCATCTGCACCTGCACCCCCGTCCCACCATTCACACTCACAAACGCATTCCGACAATTCGAACAGGCCGTATTCGTAAACGTCACATCCGCATTGATATAATCAAACGACACCAATTTCGTTCCACCTGACGACCCACCGTCGACGCTGTTGAATGTGAGTGTACCGGGGCCGTTTCCGATGAAACCGACGACAGTGACGGAGGAGTTGACAACGCGGGTAGTGGCTCCGCCGGAAAGGGTGTTGGTAGAGACAGCGGCGGGGTAGAAAGTAAAGGTGGGCTTTGGTGATGGAGTCGCGTTGGTGAGTTTGAGGATGATAGTGCCGTGGCCGGCGAGGGTGGTTGTGTATCTGACGATGGGAAAAGTTAAAGAGAACTGGGGCGGTACGGAGCAAGGAAGATATAACTCACGAGTTGGTAAGTTGTCCTAAGGATGCACCAGTAATGAGGTCCGTAGCTGTTGCAGAAGCAAATCCTACATCGGCCAGGCTCAAAGTGACTTGTCGGGAAGTACTCTGCAAGTTTAAGGCCACTGCGTGATTTTAGTGAGCATTCGTTCAGCATAAGGTAGGTAGGTATCAAGACTCAAGGCAACTAACCTACGACAGTCGAACCGTCCGACAAAGGACCTGACCAGACGTCATGGTCATTAGTGTACCGCCTTTTGAAGCTTATAGATTTTCCCAAACTATCTTGCTAGAAAACCCAAAACCCACTTCAGTTCAAGCAAAGAAAGAAAAGACTGTGCAACCCACATTAACACCAATAATTCTCGTATTCTTCAAAATAGCCAACGCATCCGCCGAAATCTTTGTCAAATCCGTAGATACGAACAACGGAGACTTGATCGCAGCCCAAAACGCAAAGTGGGTTTGTTGTTCCGCGGTAGTCAATCCTGTATTCCCGACTTCCAGCATGTCGAGGTCGTTCCATCCTCCTGGACCAGCAAATTGGGTGATGGGGACTACTTGGTTAATTATGCGGAAGAGGTTGTCCCAGGAGGCTGGGGGACCGATGTCGTTGCTATGGACGAGAGTATGAGTATACACTGGCGAGAGCAAGCTAAAGCTGAGAGGAGAGGCCTGAGGTCAGAAAACGTTTAACATACGAGATTCTCCAAGAGTTGGCAACGTCGGTGCCGGGCCATCTTGCGGGATCCTGTAAATTCCCATGAGGCTAAGCAACACATGCCAAAAACAATTTCTGCGTACCTGTACTCCCCATTCACAAGCAGAAAAAAGAATATTCCGACCACTTTTCGCTAATGCGTCTCTCATGGTAGTATAATGAGTCTATGTTACAGGTTGGAAAGCTTGAGTTTATAGTGCAACATGTGCGAAGCAAATAGGCTGGGCTATTCACCTTAATCTGCAATGGACTTAGAAACCGGAATGCGGATTTCAGAAGTAAATGTATGCAAGACTTACATCAATAGGCGGATTAAAGTCGACGAAATCCGTCTGATTGACTGCATAACAATTATCATACTTGAGATAGTCGGCGCCCCAATTCGCAAAAGTAACCGCGTCTGCAGCTTCGTGATTGAGGGAACCGAGCCAATGGGCGGTTCCTCCAACGAAATCGCATGAGAAGAAACCACTATGTAGTTGCCGATATTAACCCAGAATCACAGAAAAACACAAGACACGATGGACACGTACCCAACAGAGTAGAGACCAAATTTGAGACCCAGGCCATGAACGAAATTGGAGAGTGCTGGTACACCGGAAGGTAAAGCAGCTGTATTCCAGGTGAAGCCTCCGGTGGAATTGCGAGCGGTGCCTTGCCAACCACAGTCCCTGCAAGGATAATAGTGTCAGTGAGAAAGGAGATCAGTGAATGACTTTTCGTGCAAGTTGAAGTAGTTGTAACCGAGCTTGTCGAGTCCGAGGCTGATCAAAGCCTGTGCTTGAGTATGGTACTGTGCTTCGGTAGTATCGCACCTGCAAGAAAAAGATAAGGTCTGCAAGGGTCAACAGTAGAGATGGAGGAGGGAGACGCACAAGAATGCGTTGTAAGGGTTATAACCCATTGCTGGCGTCCTTGCCAAACCATTATTCAACGCATATACCAAGGTAGACGCCCCACGGCAAGTAATGGCAGTCTGGAGAATGAGGATATCATAGTGCAAGGTGAAGAATGCGTGTCTTCATGCGACTTGGTGGATGTCAATAATTGGTCATGAATCGTCATCGTTTATAGTCCGGGAGAATAGCTCGGACCGTCACAGAAGATGAGCAGCATCATGTGGCAGGGTGCAATATGCAGAGCCATAAGGTGATCATTGGAAAGGCAGTCATCCCGAGAAAAGACTGCGTCTGGTGTTGGTCTGCTGAGAGTTTGTTTCTAGGGGCGACGGTTCCTCGACGTATGCATATTAATGACGCCTGACTGGCCAAAAATCGCATGCGATTAGATGGTGATTTTGTGGCAGGAGATAGGTCTGTAACGAGTGACAGGGAAAGTAGTCAGAATTTAAAGGAAAATAGCAAGAACAGAGCCTGCCGGCCAAGTACTTCTGCAATTGCTGGGGCATTTTTGCAAGGCTGCTTTTAACCCTAACCTGAGTGCAGAGCGGCACCGAACCTGTCTTCCTCTCATTATTTTCCGACGTTTTATAGCCCACATTCAACCCACATCCTGCTCGAGCTTATCATTGGTTGGTGTTCTCTGTCAAGACTCTGTTTGCTTGCACTCTAATGCGTTATTGCTAGGCTTGTCGCCCTTATGGACAGAAGCGGGTGAGAAAAAATTGAAGTTTCGAATTTTTTTCGATCCAACCCTCTGGTCGGTCAAGTTACTTATACTCGAATGCAGCCCGCCACAGAAGATGTGGACCGTTTACTTCACTTACCGATATCAGTCTTTTTAGGCTCACTGCTCTCGCCGATTACAAGTCCTCCCCCCCCCCCTCCTCCCCCCCCCCCCCCCCCCCCCCCCCCCCCATCTCATGTTCTTCGAATTAAATAAAAAAATAAAAAAAAAAGATGCTTTTTTTTTTTTTTTTTTTTTTTTTTTTTTTTTTTTTTTTTTTTTTTTTTTTTTTTTTTTTTTTTTTTTTTTTTTTTTTTTTTTTTTTTTTTACCACTGTCTTCTCGCCGATACTTTTTTTTTTTTTTTTTTTTTGTTCCTCTTCTCTGTTCTTGTGACTTGCCCCGCTGCCCTTGCTGTCGTCAGCCCTATGGCCGGAAGTGATGCTCAAGCAAGAAAATACTGCTACTGACCCCTTCCATATCATTGTCCCTATCAAACACGTCAGATTTTTGTGGAAACGATCGGTTTCAAATGACGGCTCGTCACGTTTGTAGGATTTGCACAAAAACCTCTGGAACTGACCACCTAACAGCAACATTCCCTTCCCCGTCCCATCTACGGTGCACGGTACACCGCTGTCATCAGGATGCGTTTCTTCTATCTCTTTACTGTCCTCGCTCTCGGTGTATCTGCTATTGCGGCTCCCTTGGCCGAACCTCAGCCCATTGCGGCTGCAAATAACGAAATTGCTGTTGCTACCAGGGCGCTCAAAAGCCTTCCAGACATCATTTCAAACCTTACGGCTGCTGTCACTCCTTTGGTCAATGAACTCCGTATGTCCTAAAATTCATCATGATGCCAGACGTTCCTTCACTCCCATGCATTCGCATCCTGATTCCTGATTCTGATTCCTTCCACCCCAAACAGAATACCTCACCTCCGAAAATACCACCACCACAACACTCCAACCCATCATCTCCGAGATCGAGGATCTCATTGAAGTCGCTATAGATGACGTCCAAGCTCTCACCGGTGAAGCTCAAGATATTATTACGGGCCTAATTTCCACGTTGGGTCTCACCGACGCGGTCTCCGAACTCGTGTTCTTGATCTTTAGAGGTATCACTACGGTATCGAGTATCGTCACGAGCGCGGGTACAGTTGGGGTTGAGGGGATTTTGGCTGAGCTTAGGTGAGTGTTACTTACGCATACACTTACACAGAGAGTAGAGTCTAACTTGAAGTTTCGTCCGGTTACCTGATGATAGTACTTATATTGCTACCCTCCTGGAAGGCATAGTCAAGCTCATTGACGGAGTGAGCATCCTGAGGACACTCCTTTCTCCCATTGAACCCATTCTCGAACGGCTCGGTACCCTTGGTGCTTTCTCCTTATTCCAGTGAAGATTATATATAGCTTCAGTCAGGACTCAGATACATACCCTACACATACCCTACACTTTCCCTTCCTTGTTAAACGTTAAACACTGCAGTGACTATCTGCCGTCCATTTCGCAATACACGGTCTTTGACACCTTCTCAAAAGCCCGCATCTTCGTCTGCATCTACATCCAGACCAAATATTTACACATAAGAATAAGGCACAGCGAATGTACATAAACGACTACTGAGCAATACTACTGAGCAATAGCCCTCCTATACGCTTCCTCCATTTCCTTCTCCCCTCTCAACTGTGCCTCCGTCTTTGAGGCTCTAGGACGCAATGTCCTTGTAGAAGTAGGGATAGGGACTGGCACTGGCACTGTAGAGGTGGTGGTCTTGGTCTTGTTCGCCCTCGTTCTCTTCGCAGGCGACGTTGACGACTTTCGTTTGACAGCCGGTCCCTTGTCCTTGCCATCATCACCTCCGCCGTCTCCCTCGTCATCGTCTGCTTCCAAATGAATATGATCATCCATCTCAGCGTCATCGTCGTCGTCGGAAACAGCCTCATCCTCCTTGTCCTCTTCTTCATCACGTTTCCTTTTTCTGGTCGATTTCTTCGGCTTCCTTCCCCGACCTGCGGCAGCGCCCTTCCCTCTACCCTGACCCCGACCCCTACCCCTACTCGTTCCCCTGACACTCGCATTCCTCGTCGTACGCTTCGTGTTCCCATTCACTGCGGGCTCTGCTGTACTCTCATCGTGATCATTGACTTGATGGATGACTGTGGCCCTAGCAGCACCTCTCCTTGTTGACCTTCCAATGCCAGACGATGCACCACCACCAGCACCATTTTCCTTCCCCACCAGCGTCGACGTTGGGACAATGTCAATCTCCTCGACCTCCCCATCCTCTGCATGTCCTCCAGGTCCATTAGCACGGACAGCTTCCTCAGCTAACTCCTCCATGGTTTTGGGAACGAACTCAGCACTTGTAGATTCTGCAGCAGATGGTAAACTGTGACCGTGACGAAGGGAAAGGGATGTCGGATTGAGATGCATATGCACATCATCGTCATCGTCTACATCCATAGTCTCCATCGCAAATGCCATTCGGTCGTGACCACTGTCCAAGTCTTCGCTTGCACCTCCACGTGCATTGGGTCCACTCCTTACATCCTTCCTCTTCGATTCTCCATTTGTATCGTATCCCTTGTCCAAATTAGACATCATAGAAGTCAACGTCAAGGTCGACGTTAACCCTGACCCTGAGGGTCCAGCAATATCGAAATGGGGGGTGAAGTGCTGTGCTTTGGGTAAAGAATAGGATTGTACGACGTCGTCTGCACCACGTAAGAGAAACCCGCCTTCGCCAGTTAGATGCATATGTGATTCGTCTTCGTCGTGATGCTGATGCGACTGGAGACATTACGACGTTGGTCAACATTAATCAGTGTAGCAATGCTCAAAGGAGCCATACATACCTCCCTGTCCACATCCATACCTTGTGGTGTAGTTTCTGCAGCTTTATCATTAGTAGTATTACTAGCATATTGAGCCTGCAACCGTTGCCGTATCCTCAACCCATGTATCAGCCTAGTCCATTGCTTGATAACCCGTTCTTCTCGTTTTGCACGAGCTTTTCTTTCGGATTCTTGTTCCGCTTCCCAGAAAGCCTGTAGAAAGGGTAATAAGTTGTAATAAGAGTAATGAGAATTTGAGTCAACGTGTGATACATCAACAAAGTTGTGAAGGTGTAAAATGGTGAAGATAAAAGTTCACATACCTCAAGAACCACAGTCTCGTGTTCAGAAGCTATCACTATGCCTTCCATGATAGGTGTAGCTATACGTTTGCGGAATTCAAAACCGGTCTACGAGAATGTTTTCAGCCACGTCCACAAGCACGATTTTCCAATCAGACATACCACCGCCTCTCCAAAATCTAATCCCAACTTTCTAGCAATCTTCGCGACGCCTTTGACTTTAGAGACATTTAGTCCACGAAAAATCCGAGCAAGGAACGAGACGATGTACATACACGGTATATGAACAGCACCTCTAGGTAACATTGAGGGAACGTATAGGTCTATATTCCCAAAATTGTTTTTCGGAACGATGCCCTGAAGGAACCAAAAAGAAAGAAAAAAAGATAAAAGTTGAGTAAAGCGAACAACAGTCAAAAAGAAAGAAAGAAACGACAACACGCACATCTATCACAGGAGGAGGGACAAACAATTCCGTTTGATGACGCGCATACAACCCTTGCATAACTTCGGCTTGTTGTTTACTTGCACCAGCTGCACCTGCCCCCGCATCCCCACCCCCACTCCCACTCTCCCCAGCAACCCTCAACCCCTCTTTCAACATCTTCAACTCCCTCCTCCTCCCAACCGTACTCGCACGCATTTTAATCAACTTTAAAGGCTGCGCACCTTCCTTAACACTTCTCCCCTCACTCCTTAGCCAATTTTCTGCCGTTTTGAGTAGTACGACAGCGGAGCGTGAATAGACGGGTTCTCCACGAAATTTACCGAGTTCGGGTGTAGCAGGGGGTGAAGGGTAGAGTGTTTCGTTTTGTTTTAAGTGACGAGGGAGGACGTATCTAGAAACCTGATGAGACGCGAAGTAAGGCTACTGATGGGCAACGACGTACAGAGGATGGTCTTTGAATCCACCAATGGTTGTAGGCATCCCTTCATTCCATTGTGCTTGTTCAAATTCAGCATCTTCCAAGTCGTCTCGGTTCTAATAAAAAAAATTGTGAGATCAGTTACAAAGAGAATTACATCTAAAAAAGTGACACACACCAGTCGAAACGGTCGGGTCACAGCACCCACCACTCGCTGCCACCACTGCGCTCTTCCCTTCCCACCTGCTCCAGGAGCAAGACTGCCACCTTGAGCCTTCGCTACCTTGGCACCATACTGCTTAGCGTATCGTCTAGTAACGTCTCTTGCATAACCGTCTTCCTCAAACGCCAGGACGTACATCATCCGGTTATCGACGTGAACACCTGAAGGTGTATCTGAAGGGTCGAAGACCTTGGACTTGTTGACGATGCCGCGTATGGGGTCGACTGGTATCCATCGTGAATCTGGACGGGAGAAAACTTCGGTCCAGAAGACCGGAGGAGAGATCCTTGGGTCTGTTTTGAAGTCTCTGTTAGTGATTGAGAGGAAGTAGCAAAGAAAAAAAGCCACGCACCTATGTACCGTACTTTTGGAGGTGCAGGTTTACTCCCGAGGACGTTCCCTTTACTCTTCGTCTTTCTCAACTTTATCGGTGGTTTAGCCTTCTCTTTCCCCTTTGCCTTTTCACTCTTCTCAACTGGAGCACCATCAAGACGTTGACCTTCTCCTTTGAACTCGGAGGCGTTATCAATGGTTGACTTGGAGCTTGAAGCAACAGCACCCGAGTCTTCTAACATTTCCGACTGCTCCTCGCTCATATCTCCTTTCGCAGCGGCCTTCCCCTTGTCCTTCTTGACGTATTTGGGCTTGGGCTTTCCAACACTAGCTTGCCAAGGAACACTCTGCAAACTGACCACCAACCGAGCAGGTATAGAAAGACCTCTAGCACAAAGCTGTGAATAGCTGAGCACTCACATCCCTCGATCCTCGTTGCATAAGGGCGTGTTTCATAAGACTTTTCGAGGAACGGATAATCTCAGCATCTTCATCTAGGATGTCTTCTAGAGTCTCATCGTCTATAAGCTTGTCTTCAGGTGTGTCTGGTCCGAATCCATGAGATATGAGGCCTTTCTGGATACTATCAAAAGTGCGGTTCTGTATGTGTCCTTCGGGAATGACTTCGAAGAATTCTTGCGACCACCATTCAACGAGGTGGCCTACTGCAGTCTCAAACATACGACCGCGTTTGGCTTGTTCGGGGACACGGGAAGGATGGATCATTGCTAAGGAGTTTTGGAGGGATAGTGGTGTAAGGGAAAGTAGTCGAGCCTGCAAAGGTATGAGATTTAGAGTTTCCAAATCAGAATACGACACACGCACATGAAGTAGCTCATCATTTAACCACCTATTCCGTATCTTTGCATTCAAAAGCAAAGTTACCGTATGAACCTTGTGGACATCTATTCTCAGTAACCTTTCCGCATGAGATATACCCTTCCTATCAAGTTTGATGAGGGTGAGTCAAAGCAAGATTTGAAAAGGAGTACACACTTTGCAGACGGAGTTTCCTTCTCTTTTGGCCGGGCTTGGATTACAATTTCCAAGTGTTTTTGCTCTTCGGGAACTGGGACCTCTTCCCAGTCGAGCTCGTCATCACTATCGGCGTCAGGGAGAGGTTCAAGAACAGGGTCATCTATAGTGGACATGACAGTCCAAGAACAAAACGCGACTAGTCACGACGCGTGATACGCTCCATAAGCGAAAATTGATGACGCCGGTACCGGTACCGATCGTGACTCTCAGTGTTTTCTTAATTCTACACATACATGTACGCTTCTGCAGGTATGACTCACATGCCATCGGAGAAGTGAGCGAGCGTGGAAGCGACCCAGACAAGGGAGGAATTAGCTCAGTAAGCGAGCAATTGTTCGCTGACATATCAGAATGATATCGCCCTCGGAGGACGCCCAGCCCCTACGAACAGGACAGTGTCTGCGAACAAATGCCGAGATATATTTTTCAAAAGTGTATACTACACATTTTCTATCTGACCTTTTTAGACCCATCATCCAATCGAACGCGGCTCGCGCTCTTCCAGCTCCGATCGCGAGTGAGTAGTAGTGCAGAGACCAATGGGATGCCAGTTGTACCGGCAGTAAGAGCAGCAGCAGTGTGTGTTCGCGTGAGTTTGTGACACCACGCAACCTGGGGCACACAAAAGTCTCCAAGAGGCAGGGTGGGAGGAGTCGCAGCATGAAGAGATAGATAGATAGATTACACCGGGACCGGAGTAGCTACTGATACTTTTACATCGAAAATAAGATGCGCGAAGTAGCTAACCGTGGAACCAATTACTGATTCACCGGGGCAAGCAACGAAGCTGCAGGGGCAACGTCCTGCTACCAGAGCAGGGTAGACCGTCTGCGACCACGAAGCGCTATAGAGCGGCGCAGAGACAGGAAATGTGGGTCTCGATGCGGGATATACACGGGAAATATGAGCAGTAGTACATAAGTAGATGTAGAGCGCCGAGTTAAAGGTGAGAACGGAAAGAAATGGAAAAACAAGAGTACGAAATGAGGATGTGGGTCTCGATGCGGGAAATAAACGGGAAATATGAGCAGTAGTACATAAGTAGATGAAGAGCGCCGAGTCAAAGGTGAGAACGGAAAGAAATGGAAAAACAAGAGTACGAAATGAGTACGAATTGAGATAACAGATCTACCAAAGAAATAAGAGGAATTGAGACGGAAGAGAAAGAGAGAAGGGAAAGAAACGGAGCATAGAAGAAGAAAACGGGGCACAGAACGAGAGAGGCTGAACATAGTAGTATTAAAAAAATGCGTGAGTTGCGACCAGATTTGAAGGCAATCGCGTTGAGCAGCTGCGAACGGAGATGGTGCAGTTGTAACTTAACCATCATTGTGCAAACAGGCCTTTGAGAACCTTGATATGGAACAGTACAGCGCAAGTAGCACCCAAATGAGGTGTTTGTAACTAAAAAGCCTTCATTGAAAAGGGACCTTCCAAGAGCCAGCGACTAATACAGTATGTGAGTCATTGGACAAGCAAATGGCCTCGTATATACGTACCAGCGTCCAGCCTAGGCTAAGGGCCGCTTCAACAGGTTACTTCCGTGAACATAGCGAGTACAGGTTGAAAGGGACCTGGAGCCCGAACTGAGGGTGAAAAAGAAGAAAGAAATGCCTGCACTGTAGTACACACCTTGCCCTGAACGAAAAGCTTAAGTCTAATGAACTCCAATCTGACTCCAGTCCATCCCGTCTAGTTCAGAAACAATTCCTCTACAACTCTCCCTTTCTCGTCCATCTCATCCCTCGCCAATCCCGGCTCCAACCTTGAAGAACGAATTTTTGCCCGACATTAGTGACTTGTAACATTCGTCGACAAGACGCGTAGATCACCGTGCTAGACGTAGGTGAAAACGAAAACTGAAAGCGCCTATAACGTTTCTGATGGTAATGCGCTTGCAGGGTGCCTTGGATGCCTTGAGCTGGATTCGAACTTGACCTTGCCGTTCAAGTTGTTAGCAAGAGTCAAGAGCCCTGCGAAATTACACCGGGAGCATTCTCCCCGTCAGCGACTCTACTGGCGTCAACATAGCTTATCGCTTTGAAGAAGACTGGCCAGTTGGTAAATTATGGTTTGGATATTGTTTGGATATGGCAATATTGCGACGTGCCTCAAAGCTGTGGTTGATGTGTCCATTGGCGCCCTTCGTCCTATAAAAGCCAGACAGTCTACACATGCCCGTTAACAGCATTCATTCCTTTCCACAATGTACGCCGTGATGCCTTATGCTCACACTGTTGTCTGACCCTTGCCTTTGTAGTTTCGATTACTCTATCTCATGCGTCTCTTGAATACCAAAACCCTCAAACTCGAGGAGTTTTACGCCGATATCCCGCGGTATGCAATTCTATCTCATACCTGGGAGAAGGAGGAGGTCACTTTCCAGGACATCCAGAATCTCGAAACTGCAAGACTTAAAGCTGGTTTCGCCAAAATCCAGAATGCCTGCGCGCGCGCTTGCAGGTACGACTTCGAGTGGATTTGGATCGACTCGTGCTGCATCAACAAGGAGAGCAGTGCTGAGCTTTCAGAGGCAATCAACTCCATGTACCAGTACTACGAGGATGCTGTGGTATGCTACGTCTACCTATGCGATGTTTCCATCGAGTTCCACCCTCGGAATCCCGAATCTAGCTTCAAGGACAGTCGATGGTTTAAAAGGGGATGGACGCTGCAGGAGCTACTTGCACCCCACTATGTCATATTCTTGGATAAAGATTGGGTTCGGATTGGGACCAGGTGGACCTTGCGCGATGTGGTCTCTGCAATCACATCCATTCCGGTGGAGGTCTTCGAAGGTGGTTGGGATATCAACACATACAGTGTTGCTCAGAAGATGTCGTGGGCAGCATTACGGGAGACGACGAGGCCAGAAGACCAAGCTTATAGCTTGATGGGGATATTTGGGGTCAGCATGCCACCAATCTATGGGGAAGGTGGTGCAAAAGCCTTTATGCGACTGCAGCAGGAAATCATCAAAATATCTGATGATCGGAGCATCTTTGCCTGGGTCGCCGCATCGTCCGAACACGATGGACACAGGGGATTGTTGGCTAGGTCGCCGTACGAATTCAGAATGTCTGGTGAAGTGGAGGCTAGTGACTCAGATTTCCTTGGAGACAGATCATCTTACTCGTTTGGCAACAATGGTCTCCACATCCATCTTCCTCTTGAAACCACCGTCGACTCCAGTCGCGGTGACGATGTCTTTCTTGCATCCCTACTCTGTCACTCCGAGAGAGACGGTAGCTTCTTATCGTTCTATCTCCAAAAGACGAGTCGGCAGCAATACGTCCGGTGTTATCCAGATCAGTTGGCCTTCAGACCCACACTCCAGCCTGCGCTCAACAATATTCAGGAGCTTACAGTTAGGGAAGTTACTGTCACTCGGAGGTCACGATTCGACGCCGAGGTTCATTCATTCGATCCAGTGATGTTTCACGTCGATCTCCTTCCCTCCGCTCGACACTTCCTTAACCTTTGTACCGACACCCTATCATCGTCTGTCGTTCATTCCCCCAATTCAAGCAGAGTTTCCGTTCGACTTGAACCAGGATTATTGCATCAGTTGATCTATAGAACTCAAGGTACCAGAGAGGCATTCACCATTCGTCTTTCGTATCCTTGGCGGAGCGATTTGCCTTACTATACCCTGCACCTTGGTGGTCAACCCTTCGAGGAGTATTCTTTGTCTACTGATCCTTTGTCTACCGATCCTTTGTCTACGATCCTTTGTCTACCGATCCTCGAGATGATGGGACAGTGGTGTGTTTGGGCAGTGGTGCTGTCTCTGTCCACTGCGAGGTGACAGGCCGGTTAGACCGACATATCGAAATTGATTTTATGGACTGGCAGGACAGTCTCGAAATCGACTTTTGGACACAGACCCTTCGACCTCCACGTTCAGGCTTTATCGTGCCATCCAAAATGGAGCCTACAGGATTGAAGTCACGTGATAGAACAATTCCGCTGATAGGAGTCTATCCCGCCAATTTGTATATGAAGACGTTCCAAGATATGTCATATATTCCTGTGTCTCCTACAGGTGACACTGCGCTTCCCTCCCGCATTCTTACATATGGCACAGAAGATGGCAAACTCGTATTTCATGTTGCCATTGGGCTCCTGGGCCCCTCATCAGGGACATCTTGGACAGAGGTCGTTGTTGGCCAGGAAACTACGGAACAAGTGTATCACTCCTATGTCAATGGGCACCGGTCAAAGGCCAATAAACGACTGATGATGCAACAATCTTATTTTGAATGGGACTGGCCCTACCGAGGTATTCTGAGTGCTTCGGTCCAAGAGAGGTCGAGTCTACAGCTTGGAACACATTTGCTTCGTTTAGACTGGACAGCTAATTTCCGAGTAACCTTTGTCCACGACAGTTGACTACGACGAGCTAGAGTAGACGGGGTACATCGTATACATAGCTAGCTATAGACAATGATACAGAAGTCCTACTAGTACATCAGTACATACAGCGAAAACACGAAATCCCACGTCTACAGCTTTGGCGGCCCGGGTCTGTCTCGTACACTCACTATCCTAGCGCTTCTCGCCCTTGACGCCCTTCTCACCCTCGGTCCGAGATGTCGTCTCTGTCTTCAGCGTGTCTATCTCAGTCTGAGGCCGACTTTCCTCAGCGTTACTATGTCCCTTTCCAATACTCTCCGCAACCTGACCCAAAATTTCCTCCGTCTCCTCCTGCTTCTTTTCAATACTCTCCGCTACCCAATCCAAAAACATCTCTTTCTTAAGCTTCTCGACCAACCTGTTCGCTTCTTCCTCTGCTTCAAGGTGCTCTCTCTCCTTCTCCTTGGCTTCAGCCTCTCGTCCTCGCTCCTCTAAATCTTCCACGCTGCCCTTCGTCTCTTCCTAATGCTTCAACAACTTTTCTTCCCAGCCAAGCTCTTTACATAATTCTCTAATGATATCATCGCATTTACGAAACCATCCGGGTCTTCGCGTTCACTGAAATCTCCAGCGAGGTCGAGATTCGAGATTAATGAGAGCTCGGGGACAGGGATAGAGAGCTAGGCCGGCGAAAGGGTACACGGCGAGAGATGTTCCAATGAAAATGTTGAGGTCGGCATTGCGGACTTTGGATATCGAGGCGGAAAACGCTTCGGGAAGCTGGAAGATTTTTGACTCAGTTTGGATGAACGACGGCGACGAAAAGAAAAGCGAAGACACGTACACGTTCACCGAAAAACACTATATCTGGCTTAACCAGATTACGGCGTCTTCTTGCATCCTGGTATCTTCTTCGTCCGGGAAAAGTTTAGAACGAGGTCTTTCATCTTTGCGTCATCGAAAGGCGTGCAGCATTTCAAACACCGTTGAGCAGTGAAACTGCCATAGGCCTCAACTATCTTGTGATCTGGAACTCCGGCGCGACGTTCTAGGGTGTCGATGTTCTGCATGAGGCAGAGAGATAAAAATCCTGTACGTGCAGGAGACAGATGAAGGAATGTGTTATCGTTGGTCGAAATTTGCCTGGGTAGAGTTCGTTCGCGAGGTGTAGACTAGATAGGATGCAAAGGTTAGAGCAGGTAGTTAATAGTGATGATATGTAATACGCACAAGGAACGGGGTTATTCTGGAAAAACTGTATGTCAAAGACTGCTTCAGGATGGGGTGGGTTTAGACGAGCGAGGTTGGCCTGGTTCCGTAAATTGTGAGGGTCTGTTCATGAATTTCTGAGGATACCAGCACATACATATAGTCCTGAAAAGATCCTCAATCAGTATGACTCGAGTTCGGACCAACTCGTCCTAAAACTCACCAGTCTTTGGGGATCTAAAATCAGGTATTCCAGCTGAAGTACTGACATCTTTGAAAACACCTCAGTCTTAACGCTCATCCACAAGACGCGTAGATCACCGCTCTAGACATAGGTGAATGCGAAAACTAAAAGTGCCTATAACGTTTCTGACGATGATGCGCTTGCAGGGTGCCTCGGATGCCTTGAGCTGGATTCGATATAATCCGAGTCTAAGATCTATCTCATATCATTACATAAGCAGTGAAAGAACCACCGTTGCTTTAACTTTGAACGCTGCTATTGTAAACAAGAGTTAAGAGCCCTGCGAAATTACACTGCACTCCCTCTACCGGCATCAACCACATATCCATAGCTCATCGCTTTGAAGAAGACTGGTCAGTTGGTAAATATGGTTTGGATATGGCATTGCAGCAAAGCTGTGGTTGACGGTTTTAATTTACTATTGGCGCCCTTCATCCCATAAAAGCCTGACAGTCCACGCATGGCCGGTCAACAGCTTCTTTCCTTTCCACAAAGTACGTCGTGATGCCTTACCCTAGTAGTCTTGTCTTACCCTTGCCTTTGTAGTCTCGATTACTCTATCTCATGCGTCTCTTGAATACCCAAACTCTCAAGCTTCAGGAGTTCTACGCCGATATCCCGCGTTATGCAATTCTATCTCATACTTGGGAGAAGGAGGAGGTTACTTTCCAGGACATCCAGAATCTCGAAACTGCGAGCCTTAAAGCTGGTTACGCCAAAATCCAGAATGCCTGCGCGCGTGCTCGCAACTATGACTTTGAATGGATCTGGATTGACTCGTGCTGTATCAACAAGGAGAGCAGTGCTGAGCTTTCAGAGGCAATCAACTCCATGTACCAGTACTACGAGGACGCTGCGGTCTGCTACGTCTACCTATGTGATGTTTCCAGTGAGTTTCACCCTCGGAATCCCAAGTCTACCTTCAAGGACAGTAGATGGTTTAAGAGGGGATGGACGTTGCAGGAGCTGGTTGCACCCCAGAATGCCGTATTCTTGGACAAAGATTGGGTCCGGATTGGGACTAGGTGGACCTTGTGCGATGTGGTCTCTGCAATCACATCCATTCCGGTGGAGGTCTTCGAAGGTGGTCGGGATATCAACACATACAGTGTTGCTCAGAGGATGTCATGGGCGGCGTTACGGGAGACAACACGAGCAGAAGACCAAGCCTATAGCTTGATGGGGATATTTGGGGTCAGCATGCCGCCAATCTATGGAGAAGGTGGTGTAAAGGCGTTCATGCGACTACAGCAGGAAATCATCAAAATATCTGATGACCGGAGCATCTTTGCCTGGGTCGCCGCATTGTCTGAGCACGACGAACATAGGGGATTGTTGGCCAGGTCGCCTTATGAATTCAGGATGTCTGGTGAAGTGAAGGCTAGCGACTCAGATTGCATCGGAGACCGATCGTCGTATTCATTTGCCAACAACGGCCTTCGCATTCATCTTCCTCTCGAAACCACCGACGACTCCAGTCGCGGTGACGATGTCTTTCTTGCATCCCTACTCTGTCAGTCTGAGAGAGACGGTAGTTTCTTATCGTTCTATCTCCGAAAGACGAGTCGGCAGCAATACGTCCGGTGCCATCCAGATCAGTTGGCCTTCAGACCTACACTTCAGGCCGCACTCAACAATATTCAGGAGCTTACAGTCAGGGAAAATCCTGTTACTCGGACGTCGCGATTTCACAACAGACCTTGGTACGATTCTGCAGTGATGTATCACGCCGACCTCCTTCCCTCCGCTCGACACTTTCTTTGTACCAACTTGCTACCATCGTCTATCGTTCATTCCCCCTATTCAAGGTCATTATCCCGTTTACCTATGTTGGTCGACCTATCATTGCCTGTCGTCGTCATTCCCCCAATCCAAGCAGAGTTTCCGTTAAACTTAAACCATGGTCATCACGCGGTCATCATTCCCTTATGAGTTGACATACAAAGCTCAAGTTACCGGAGAGGCCTTCACCATTTATCTTTTGGATCTTTGGCGCGACGACTCGCCTTACTATGCCCTGCAGCCTGGTGACCAACCCTTTGAGGAACCTCCCTTCTGTGCCGATCCTTCTCGAGATGATGGGTCAGTGATGTGTTTGGGCAGTGGTGCTATATCTATCCACTGCGAGGTGACAGGTCAGTTAGACCGACGTCTTGAAATTGGCTTTTGGACACAGACCCTGCGACCTTCATGTTCAGGCTTTATTGTGCCATCCAGGGTGGATCGTAGACGCTTGGTTTGGTCGTGATGATGAACGTTTCCGCTGATCGGAGTCTATCCCTCTGATTTGTATATGAAGATGTTCCAAGATATGACATATGTTCCTATGTCTCCTACAGATGATGGTACCACCGCGCTTCCTCTCCGCATCCTTACATATGGCACAGAAGATGGCAAACACCACTTTCATGTTGCCATTTGCTCCTGGGCTCCTCATCTGGGACACCTTGGACAGACGTCGTTGTTGATAAGGAAACTGCGGAACAAGTGCATCAATCCTATGTCAATGGGTCAAGGGCCTATAAACCACGGATGATGGAAATGTCTGCTTGGTATTGGGACTACCCTAGTCGTCTGACTGCTTCGGTCCAAGAGAGGTCGAGTCTACAGCTTGGAACACATTTGCTTCGTTTATACATTCGATATGTAATGCCTGAGCAACCTTCGTCCTAGGCTTGCAGGAGAGAAAAAAGGAAACAAGGAGTTGTTACTATTTTCCATGACAGTTGACTGCGACGAGCCAAAGTAGAAAGGTGTACATAGTATACATAGACAATGATAGAGAATTCCTAGAACATCAATAGTACATACAACGAAAACACAAAATCTGACGTCTACAGCTTCGGCGGGTCTCTCTTTCTTCTGCTCGATATCCTGGCCCTTTTCGTTCTTGACGTCCTCATCTGTGGCCCGAGATGACAATTTTGTTTTTGTCGTGTCTGTCTCTGTCTTTGTCATGTTGTCTCTGTCTTTGTCGTGTCTGTCTCTGTCTTTGTCGTGTCTGTCTCTGTCTTTGTCGTGTCTGTCTCGGTCGCCGGAGGCTGATTCTTCAGCCTCAGCCTCAGCTCGTACTTGATTCGCATCCTTTCTCCTTCGAGAAGCCACCTATGCTTTGTGGTACATACAAATATACACACGTTTTGGATGTATGCCTCACATACTACCCCAATAATATCCGGCACTAGCCTGGCATCGGAAGGAGTCCCCACAGAGGCAGTATTTGATACCACTCAATACTTTCTTTCATCTTGCCCCAACGACGATGACGACGACGACGAAAACGATCTGGAAGGTTCTCGCAGAGGACACGAAAGAAGTGGCCCAACGTTATGAACCCATCCTTCGTCCCGTCTTCGGACATCGCTCCACATGCCAACTGAGAAGTGAGCGAGCGTGGAAGCATTTCTCAGTGGGATGGGAGGAGGCTCAGTAAACAAACGCCGTTTGCTGACATCTGGCTGACAATATCGTTGCCGAAGCGACACATTGATAGAGTGGTCCAACCCCGAGACCCTTCGTTGCGAAAAAAAGCCATGATAATAGCGCAAAAGCAGAGCATCCTAGTAAAACACAATAAAAAGTCGCACGCGTAGACCAGAAACGGAATCTATAGGCTGGATCACCGCAGCTCATTCTCGTCTCCAAGCCCAGAATAAGAAAGCCTCAAAAATACATGAAATATTGATACAGTTTGAAACACAGTTACGATGACGGTGTTCCGTTTGGTATCCCGTCTGCAGGATAGGCATGCATGATACTAGCTATTGTGGCCGGTGTAGGAGGGATAGGAGGCGGCGCAGCGGTACTAAACACTGCGGCCTGTCCAGAACTAGGTCCTGCGCCGGGACAGAGGGAGGTCGTTCACCAACAGTACCTTCCGCACTGGGTGGCTGGTAGTGTTGTATATGGAGGCCATTGGGTGTGCCAACAGGCTGATGAGGAAGTACCATTTGTGGTACATGTTGGGCAGTGGCCTGCGATAGTGGCATGGGTTGGGATATAGGGAAAGGTTGATTTAGTGGAGGTCCTTGTGGTGAAGGGTGATGCATTTGAGATGTGCCTGGCTGCGGAGGGGCTGGAGATGGAGAGTGTTGCGGATGTTGCGACGCTGGTGGGGTTGACCGCTGCTGGGCCATGATGTGAGGTGGATAGTGACACGTTCTAGGTGTTTCGGGTGCTGCACTTGCGTCCCTTTTCTGTCTATCTTGTGCAGTGGGGTAATATGCGCCAATCGGCATCGAGTGGTCGTATTCTTCAGGCAGAGCTGGGATGACAGCAGCATGCCTACCACCCAATGGTCTAGGAAAGTGTAAGTCAGTCAAGAATGTCATGTCAAGTGTCAGACCAACGCACCCTCCCTCGACAAAGTTCTGCCACACGTAATCCTTCAGCTTGTTCGCATTTGGTAGCTCTTGGATCAAGTGCTTGATCGTATTTTGACCTAGTCCGAAGAAATCCGGTCCTGAGACCGAATTGGAGTGCTGTCGATTCCGAATGGTATTTGCCTGCTTCACGATACTCGACCAGGCTCCAGTCGCCGTACTTGCAATGACGGGTTTGTCAGCAATGTCTGAGGGAACGATCTGGAACTTGGGGCCATCTCCTCCGTCGAGAATTGTACAATGATACACGACTTCGGCGCCAGGATTTATTGTGGACGAGTAACGCCTAGAAAGGGAGACCATCAAGACGTCTGAGAATAGCAACACACCAGAATGACGTACCTCGTCACCTCATAGCCAACTGGGTAGATGTATCGTTCACTATGGAAATGCTCTCGCATACACACTTCTCCAAGGGAAATAACGGTCATAATCCCCACGTTTAGCGGTAGCATCGGTTTTCCATTCTTGTCTCTGGGCACAGTCGGAATACTGACGTTTTTGGTCTTGACGGTGTGAGCTTTTAATCGTTTAGGCTTTGTACGCTGCTGGTTATCGATTGGCTTCTGCTGGTTTTGTGGCTGACTCTGAGTAGGTGGCGAAGAAGAGCTTGACGCTGCTGTTGTTGCCCCTCCAAACATTCCTGGCATCGTGTTTTGCATGGCATGCATACCAGGATGCATACCTGGAAAGGCCGCGAGGCTGGCCATGTAGAGGTAGGGGTTCGCATAAGGATTAAATGCAGGTACTCCGGGGGGTGGGCTGGTCAGAAATACGGAGTATGGGTTAGAGCTGAGGGATCCCGGCCCGGACGATGGCATTGTTGTGGAAGTGGAAGATGAGGCGACTGATGATGCACTATTCGGTGCTGTTGAGACATTGCTCTTATCTGGTCCTGATGTCTCTGAGTAAAAACCAGGTTAAAGGTGACTCTTACAGACAACTGTCTCAACACTCACGATTTGATTGTGAAGAGGACATGTCTGACAATTTCATGGATGAACCTGCTTCAGCGTTGGTGCCTGGTGTTTCTGCGCGATTTTCTGTGATCGTACGGACGGGGGATTCGGTGGATGCGGAAGCGCTCTTTCTAGTACTTCTTCTCGGGGTAACAACACGGTCGCTTTCGACCTTGTTAGCAGCAGCAGCTCGCCGTTTAGACACTCGACGACCCGTTTCATTGGCTGGTGGAGTATCCGAACCATTCACTTCTGCACCATTAGTATCTGTTGAGACGTAAAGTGAGATTAATTGTAAGAAAAAGAAATGGAAGACGCCTACTTGTATGTTGGGACGTGGACGAAGAAGGGTGTGAATATGAAGAGGATAAGGGTTCCGCTCCAGAACCTTCGACCAGAAATCGCGTCAGACGAGGCTTGAGTAGATTGCAGGACTTCCGTACCCATACCTGCCGCTGTAACCATTCCATTGGATAATGAATCATCTGAACCATTCAATGTTGCGGAAGAAGCAGTAACGCGTATCTGCTCTGATACATTGAGCTGTTCGGAGCCATCGTCAAGACGAAGTCGTTTATTGGCCGAAGGGGAGAGTGGAGGGTCGGCGTCGCGTTGAGATGAAGGTACCTGACTTGAAGACGTAACGGGTGCCGTCGCATCTTCATCTTTTGAATCATAAACCTCAGTGACAGAAAACGTTGTCAAGAGGAATGACTTACGAGACAGTTCGTTCATGATATTGGTCCGAGGGTACTGGACGAACGAGACATTGGATTTCCGGAGCTTGGAGTTACAATTCCATTGGCTCGCATTTGTCCCTGGGCTTCAACTTCCAGAAGATGTTGGAGCAGTAACCTGTCACGGACAACATAAATGAGAATAAAGAGCATACCAACTTTTCAGAAACACGTACAAGCGTTCATTCTGTACGCTGCCTGTGGCCTGTGGTATACGATGAGAACCACCGATATACGTCACTTGAGATGCTAGCCGAAGATGACAAACCTCTTCCAGTTCTTCATAACGTCGCTTTAAGGAATGGTATTTCTCGGCAATATCTTCATTTTCCGTAGTAGTTTTCTGCTGGCTAGGTGAGTCTTGCGAGGCCGAAGGGGAACAGGATCAGAAGGAGGACCCATGAGTACTTCTTGAGCAAAAAGCGGGTCCTTCGTCGAGTAACCCGGCGACGAAATTTTGTATGGAAGCGAGGCAGATAATTAGCAAGTGAGAGCAAGAAATCAGCCCAAAGCTGTCGACAAACAATGCCCTTGCGATGGCCTCGGCGACAAATACAAATAAATAAATAACCGTTCCGAAGTTCCGCCACATCATCATCCTTCGTGTCAAGTACATGGAAATCTACTCATCAACTACTCATCCAAATATTTCTTCAAAAATTCTACTGCCTCGTCAAACGTATCACCAAACTTATCTTCAATTCCTGGCACAAAAATATCAAAGAAATGATCTTGTCCTTCTGGCTTACGGATCGTCGACTCCCCAGCCTTACCACCTGCTTTCTTCAACAGTTGATACAGATGCTCCGACTCTGACAGTGGAACCGCCGTATCCGCTGTCCCATGCATAAAAAATGTCGGAGGAAAGTTTTCGTCAATGTGGAATACAGGAAAGAGTGGCCGATGACGTCCAGGGATGAGTTCGTACAGTTCTTCGTGAGTTGCGCCCTTTTCAGCAGCGGCTCTGAGAGTCAAGCTCAAGCTAGGCTCGAATTCTCCAGTGTAATAGTCAAGATAAACACCGAGTTGGAGATAGGCCAGAGACACCAGCATACGAGGGTTGGCAGGTATTGCCGGCGTCGTAGCAGTTGGTGGATGGAAAGCCAATGGAGATTCGACGATGATTTGCGAAGATGAAATGGGATGGAGGAATTCCTTGAGTTTGGATGGGTCAACGAGAGGTCTTCCGCTCATGAATGGTTTGTCTTTTGGGAAGAGATAGTGCGGCCTCTGTTGATGTTTTGAGTCATTCAGAATATGGAATTGGAACGAAAGAAGATACAGACCACAAGATCACCCATTCCAAACAACGACAATACAGCAACAGGACGAGGTCGAACATGCGCTGCGGCAAAGTACGCCAGCATCCCACCCCCACTACCGCCCGTCACGGCAATCTTACTATGATCCAAGTCGAATTTGGGGCAAGGTAGTTGCCCTTCTGCAGCTAAAGCATCCACCGCAATGGTGTACTTCGAGGAACGCAGGAAAGCGAAGACATCTTGAATGTCTTCTAGAATTTCATGGCCCGTTACTCCTCCAGTGGGCATGAGACGATAGTCCGCCGAGATGAAGACGATCCCGGCTGTGTTAATTCGTTCTGTCAAAGCCACCAGATCAGTACCCCGCTTTCTCAGAAAGTAGAACGACCTACTTTGCAGCCAGGCTGGAAAGAAGTCGCGACGAGTCCCTACGACAAAGCCGCCTCCATGAAAATGGACAACTGAAGGCAACGCCTTTGTCGGAGCGCCTGCAGAAAAACTGGGAGGATATACGTCGAACTGGATAGGAACATTCTGGACGGTCTTGTACGTGATGGTGAAACGATTACTGGAATCTTGTTTCGACATAATTGATCTGTCTAGATGCATCATGATTAGAGTCTGTTAGTCTCGCTCCTATTGAAGTACGACACCTTTACGCGTTGAACAATGTGCTGTGAGTTGGGTGAAGTGAACACTACTGGCGGAATCAGTGACTTTTATATAGTAGACTTACTATAGGCGTTCTCCGAGTCTTTCAGGTCTCTTCGTCATCTGATTCCTCTCGGTACCGCAGCGTAAGTTACAGTACAAAGGTACACATCACATCTCTGTAGTAATTGCGCTGCTCCTGTCAAGTCTTATTCTAGGATTAATTACCCGCGATTACCCGCGTTGGTACACAAAATAAAAATGACGATGCACCACTGGAAATGAATCAACCTCAGATGATTAACAAGGTCGTAGATGTGTTGACTCTGATCAGACGACACTTCTGTGATGCCCAAGCGATGCCGCTATGCTGCATATATTGGCGCAGCCATATTCTTATCAAAAACTTGCTAAAACCTCTTTCAATGATGATCAGATATCGATATCTTCGAAAGTGGCATGAATACACAAGTACGGAAATTCGTACCTGATTACGCTACCGTGAATGTGAAGGCTATTCTAATGAAGGTGAAGTGCACGAAGGCTGTTAAAGACTGCTCGGTCTGGGTGTCTTAAAGTTGGTTAAATGGTCTATGGACTGCTACGCGATTATGACTCAAGCGCGATTCGTCCTCACTTTCCAACTCCACCAGACATCAGTGCATCTGTTTATACCATCCCGATATGTATTCGTGGCGGTCCAGACAAATTAATCAGTGTCTTCAGACCACAAGCCCTCGTCCTCGTCCTCGTCCTCGTCACCCCAGTGGTCCTGCTTCCCTGAAGACTTGTAGTCTTCGTCCTCATCTTCGTCCTCATTCTCCTCCTCATCCGAGCGACACTCTTGGTGCCGTTCACCTGAAGGCTTGTTTATTCCCTTTAACTCCCATTTCAAGCGGAGCAAGTGGGTTTCAAGCTGGAGATTCTTCCTCTCTTCAACGGAAGCAGTCAGACAGTTGTAGTTGTAGCTATAATCGCTGTCGTCGGGGGAGCCCCATAGACCTGATGCCAAATTTTGTGCTGTCAATAGCTTTTCTGCTCTCGATCCGCCAATGAGATAAGACTTCCAGACCTGGGACGAACTTAACAATTCTAGAGGAAGGTGGATCCGAAGACCGTTATTGCCAAACGAATAGGACGAGTATCTGTCGTCGATGAGATTTGATCGGGAAGCCTTGTCCTCGCCCGACATCCCAAACTGGTAAGGCGACGTCGCTAGTAATCCCCCTGTCTGGTCTCTCTGAGACGGTATGGCGACCCAGGCAAAGATACTACGATCGTCCGAGACCTTGATGATTTCTTGTTGGAGACGCACGAACGCCTTTTCCCCACCCTCCTCATATATTGGTGGCATGTTGACGCCAAAAATCCCCATCAACCAATAAGCTTGATCCTCTGGCCTGGTCATCTCCCGAAGTGCGGCCCATGACATCCGCTGAGCGATACTGAACTCGGTAACATCCCTGCCCTCAAAGACGCCAATAGGAATGGTAGTGACTGCAGAGACGACGTCTCGCAGACTCCATCTCGTGCCAATCCTTATCCAATCCTTATCTAAGAAGACAACGTACTCGGGGGCGAGCAACTCCTGCAATGTCCAACCCCTTCTAAACCATTTACTGCCTCTGAAGCTTGACTGGGGTTGCGGGGATGAAACTCGGCAGATACGTCATATAGATAAGCGTAGCACACCCCGGCGTCACCGCAGTACTGAAACATCGAGTTGATAGCACTGGGTACAGATGAAAATATAGTCAGTGACGTATTCTGAAGATATCTTGAAGATGCTCTGATCTATCAAGATATCCTCAGCGCTTTGTAGTATCTTCAAGACATCATCTTCAGAATAAAACGCTCATCATATCTTGATGTGCACGCAGTGTAGCCTCCGAAAGTTCGGCACTGCTCTCTTTGTTGATGCAGCAGGAGTCAATCCAGATCCATTGGAAATTGTATCGCCGAGCACGGGCACAAGCATTCTGGACCTTGGCGTAACCAGCTTTAGTCTTTACAGTCCGAAGATTCTGGATATCCTAGAATGTGATTCCTCCTTCTCCGAAGTATGTGAGAGTATATCGCATACGGTGGGACGTCGTTGTAAAACTCTTGGAGCTTCAAGGTTTCCGTGTTCAAGAGACGCATGGGATGGAGAGTCGAGACTGCAACACCAAAAGGGTCAGTGAAAGCTTTGGTCGTAAGGCATCACTACTTACTCTATGGGTAGAACAGCAGGATATAAAGGTCATATGTGTGGGCTGCGATGCTGTTATAGTGCCTGAGGGCGCTAATTGACTGATGCCCCAAAGCTCTGATTGTCGCCGAAGAATACACGTAGTTGCACGACTTGCTGGACCGCTGTGAAAACGTTCCTTGCTTTGCGGATGCTTGAAAAGATGCGCAACTAAGAGGACACAAGATCAAGTCAATGGAATCACGTTGTTGAGGGAAGTAAGACGACTCACTCGCATTTAAACCCAGTATGGGTCCATCCCCTTGAGTCTTCCCGCCCATCCCCTTCGCAGATTTCCTATATTTGCACGCGCGAGCCTGTGCCACTCGGCTTCATTCAAAACTGGAACAGACTTGGTCTGTCAATCAGCTTGAGATCCCTATGTACACAGCGTGAAGTGGAACCTTCGTTGACGGCAATAGCTCTAGTCGCAACAGTTTAAAGATGGTATCGTGTCCGAGGGTGGTCACCGGTCCTATCGGATATACGTAGAAGACGGCTAGTTGTGAAAATTTTGTGGTTAGCTCAATTATAGACTATAGTCCAAGGTATCTCAGTCAACTCCCGATGACGAACCATTTGCCAAAAACCTGCGGTCCCCATATACACTCTCGAATTCAGGCCATACAAGATTTTCGCTTCGTTTTATCCTTGTGGTCGGTGTGAAATTGCTGAGAATGTGACGCTCTGCAATAAAATTTAGTCTCGCAAGTGATTCAATAAAGTCTGTAGCTCAACAGTTAAAAAGAAGGCACTTTTTCAGCCTTTGAAATCTATAGAGAGTATCAATATCGTAGTTGGGTACGACCAAAGGAGATTTGGCGGAGGCTGAGATGACTTTGAGACTGCTTTGAGAACTCGTGAAAAGCGAATTTCCATTTTTCAGGAAGTTCGCTTTCATAGGCAGCTTGTAGGTAAATGTCCTAAAGAGTACTGTAAAACTCGAAGTTACATGATGATAAAGGGTCCTGGAAGGATCAAGATACAATGTGGAAGCAGAAATACTCGGTGTACAGCTACTTGGATGGAATAAAGTCAACGTATTAGACTCTGGTTCTGACTGTATCTAGATTTTGTAGCCTCTGAGGCCCCCGAACGCTAGCATCCTGCAGGAATCTCAATCCGTATACGTACTCATCCGCATCTGGATTATTCCATGTTACTCCTGGGAGATGCAGGCGGAGAAAGTGGGAACCAAGCTGGAGATTTGTCCTCCTTTCAACGGAAGCCATCAGAGATCCCACCCAGGCAGATGATTTGGCCTCCATTCGTTTCTCAGCCCTTGATCCAGAATTGAGATAGGACTTCCAGATGTCTTCTAGGGCTTCCCGGTTTTCACCGTTTTCGAGTTGGCAGAAATCAATATCTATCCATGCTGAAGATCCTTGCAGTCCGAGCGCGACGTAAAAGGAGGAGTGCCACATCGATTCCGTATACGTGAGTATGCAGAATTGATCGTCGTTGGATGCGTATTCCCCGCCGTCTGTATGAAATGCAGTGACATAGGCCATATTGTCGAAACGCTCCACGAAGAAATATGGCGGGAAGACATCTGAGAGTTGGGCGGTATGGTATCCACTAAGTTCCAAGTTGGCTGGAACCATGAAGCCTGAGTTGGAAGGGCGTAGAGTTTGGATCAAGAAGTTGGCTTCGGGGCTTTCTTTGGGAATATAACTGATTTCGACACTCTTCTCCAATATTGGTTCCAATGATTGGTGTAGACTCCTTTCCCTCCTCTTCAAATCACCTCTCAACTCGCGAGTGACACAGATATAGTCGCCACTGTCAAACTGCCCCACTATCCGATCCATACGAGGATCCGAAAGATCGCCGAAGGTTTTGTCGCAGAGCTGCAACGTATGATTGCAATAGTGTGGATCCCAGTCGCCCGCAATTTCGATGGTGAAGGTCTTCCCGTAGTCGTACATTCGTAGGTCAGAGAGACATCGTGCATGAAAGGTCCCAACCAACAAAGCGACTTGTTTGCATCTACAGTGACGACAGCGAAACCTTTTTCTGCTACGGACGTCGTATGCGGGTTAGAAGCACAGAACAAGTGCCGGGCAGAGGTAAGAAGTTCCACATGGTACAACACAGTATCGGACGATTCCATATGTAAGTACTTGTCACTTCGAACCCTTTGCGAAACTGGTTTCTCCCTGACACTGAGCTCCTGTACATTGTCGAAAGCAGGGGGTAGAGGCCTCAAGACCAGCTCATCAACCGACAGCGAACGTATTGCTGCCCGCTGGTCTTGCGAAGATAGACAGACAAGTAACTGCCGTCTTTTTCGGATTGACAGAGTAGGAACCAAGGAAGACATCTGGACCGAAACGGGACGAATCGGTGGGTTCGAGAGGAAGATGTATGCGGAGGCCGTTATTTCCAAACAAGTATGATGACCTGTCGTTTAAAGCTTCTGGTACCGATGCCTTCACTTCTCCGGACATCCTGAACTCGTAAGGTGAGCTTGCCAGCAGTCCCCGGGATTCATGTTTGTCGGATGGTGTAGCAATCCATGCAAATATACTGCGATCATCAGAAATCTTGATGATCTCTTGCTGTAATCGCATAAATGCCTTTGCACTACCTTCCCCGTAGATGGGCGGCATGCTGACACCAAAGAGCCCCATAAGGCAATATGCTTGATCTTCTGGCCTCGTAGTCTTCCGAAATGCTGCCCATGACATCCTCTGGGCTACGCTGTAGTCGGAAATATCGTACCCTTCAAAGACTTCAACCGGAATTGTGGTGATTGCAGAGACGAGGTCACGCAAGCTCCACCTAGTGCCAATCTTCAACCAATCTTTATCCAAGAAAATAACATGCCATGGCGCAAGTAGCTCCTGCAATGTCCAGCCTCTCTTGAACCATCTACTGCATCTGAAGCTAGAATTGGGGTGCCGAAGATGGACCTCCAAGGAAACATCGGATAGATAGACGTAGCACACGACGGCATCCTCGTAGTACTGATACATGGAGTTGATGGCCTCCGAAAGCTCGGCGCTGCTCTCCTTGTTGATGCAGCACGAGTCAATCCAGATCCATTCAAAGTCATAGTGCCGAGCTCGTCGACAAGCATTCAGGACTTTGGCAAAGCCAGCTTTGATTGCGGCGGTCTCGAGATTCTGGATGTCCTGGAAGGAAACTTCCTCCTTCTCCCAAATATGAGAGAGAATTGCATAAGGTGGGATGTCAGTATAGAACTCGTGAAGCTTGAGCGTTTCTGTATTCAACAGACGCATGAGGGAATCGAGAAACTACAGTACATGTACACCCGCCGGAGTCAGTAATAGCTTTGAGTTATGATGGTGTCACCACTCACTCTGGGGATAGGATTACAGGCAGTGTGAAAATCATGATACGAGTCTGCGTAGCTTTTATACTGGCTTGACATGTGATGTTTACAGCTTTGAGACCACGAGAAGGAGCAACGAAGGAGAGATACGCAGTTGCTCATGAAGAGGTTCCGATAGAATAGGATAGACTTGGATGGTACGTCGACCTGTGCTCACGAAGACCCAAAACCTATGCCAATGGCCTATGTGTCACTGCATTGCGTGGCCGATGGAGTGAATAATTGTTGGACCCCTTTGGCTTGAGAGAAGCCGAATAAGGTATATCCAGCTTGTTCAGAGACAAGTTTGTGAATAAATCCGTTCGTTCGTTACACCCGGTAACGAGCATTTTTCGAGGCGGTGAATTCAGAACAGACCAGCGCTACCATGACATCGCTTTTTACTTGTACTCTTACCACCATCATCAAAACGGCCAGTAGCTCTTCAAGATGACAGGAAACACAGACATCAAGGAACTAGCACGCTTTATCAAGGAAGAATGCAAGAATATCGTTCTGATGGTGAGTATATACTCAGGAAGGTTATCTTATTGTCATTTCACAAAGGTTCTCTACGTAGTTGGGCGCAGGTATGGCCGAAATACACCGAGAATGACTAGAAGACTGAGGTGTTTTCAAAGGTGTCAGTACTTCAGCTGGAATACCTGATTTTAGATCCCCAAAGACTGGTGAGTCTTAGGACGAGTTGTTCTGAACTCGAGTCATACTAACTGAGGATCTTTTCAGGGCTGTATGTACGTGCTGGTGTCCTCAGAAATCCATGAACAGATTCTCACAATTTATGGAACTAGGCCAACCTCGCACGTCTAAACCTACCTCGTCCTGAAGCAGTTTTCGACATACAGTTTTTCCAGAAGAACCCCGTTCCTTGTGCGTCCTACGTATTATCACTATTAACTACATGCTCTAACCTTTGCATCCCATCAAGTCTACACGCTCGCGAACGAACTCTACCCAGGCAAATTTCGGCCAACGATAACACATTCCTTCATCCGTCTCCTGCACGAACATGGACTCTTATCTCTCTGCCTCACGCAGAACATCGACACCCTAGAACGTCGCGCTGGAGTTCCAGATCACAAGATAGTCGAGGCCCATGGCAGTTTCGCTACCCAACGATGTTTGAAATGCCGCAGGCCTTTCGATGACGCAAAGATGAAAGACCTTGTTCTAAATTTTTCTCGGACAAAGAAGATACCGAGATGTGAGAAGCCAGGGTGTAATGGGTTGGTCAAGCCGGATATAGTGTTTTTCGGGGAAAGTGTATGTGTCTTTGCTTTTCTTTTCGTCGTCGTCGTTCATCCAAACTGAGTCAAAAATGTTCCAGCTTCCCGAAGCGTTTTCCGCCTCGGTATCCAAAGTCCGAAATGCTGACCTCAATATCGTCATTGGAACCTCTCTCACCGTATACCCTTTCGCCGGCCTAGCTCTCTATCCCTGTCCTCGAGCTCTCATTAATCTCGACCTCGTTGGAGACTTCGGTGAACGCGAAGACCCGGATGATTTCGTCTTACTGGGCAAATGCGATGATATCATCAGAGAACTATGTGAAGAGCTTGGCTGGGAAGACGAGTTGTTGAAGCTTTGGGAAGAGGCGAAGGGCAGCGTAGAGGATTTGGAAGAGCGAGGACGAGAGGCCGAAGCAAAGGAGAAGGAGAGGGAGCACCTTGAAGCAGAGGAAGAAGCGAACAGGTTGGCCGAGAAGCTTGAGAAAGAGATGGTTTTGGACCGGGTAGCGGAGAGTATTGAAAAGAAGGAGGAGAAAGCGGAGAAGGAGGAGATTTTGGGTCAGGTTGCAGAGAGTATCGGAAAGAAGCAGAGTAACGCCGAGGTTGAGGCCGAGACTCAGACAGAGACGGACACGACGAAGACAGAATTGGAAGACAAGGACGTCAAGAACAGAAAGGACCAGGATACCGAGCAGAAGGAAGAGACAGACCCGCCGAAGCTGTAGACCGGAAGTTTTCATTGTATGTACTGCTGATGTACCAGGAACTGTATCATTGTCTATGTATACTATGTACACCTTTCTACTCTAGCTCGTCAGTCAACTGTCGTGGAAAATAGTATCAACTCCCTGTTTCCTTCTTTTATCCTGCAAGCCTAGGACGAAGGCTGATCAAGAACCAGATATCTACTCTAGACGGAGCAAATGTGTTCCAAGCTGTAGACTGGACCTCTCTTGGACCGAAGCAGTCAGACTTTCTTGGTAGTCCCTATCCGAAAGCCAAGCAGATGTTTGCATCATCCGTCGTTTATTGACCGTTGTCCCATTGACATAGGATTCATACACTTGCTCCGCAGATTCCTTATCAACAACGATGTTCGTCCAAGGTGTCCCGGCCCGGGATGAGGTGCCTTGGAGCCCAACGGGAACATGAAAAGCGGGTACGCTAGACACTGTGCCGTATGTAAGAATGCGCAATGGAAACGCATGAGACATAGGAATGTATGCGATATCTTGCCACGTCTTCACATACAAATCAGGGGGATAGACTCCTATCAGCTGAATCGTTCCAGCATAAAGCTGAATTTTAGATGGCACAATAAAGCCTGAACGTGAAGGTCGCAGGGTCTGTGTCAAAAAGTCGATTTCGAGACTGTCTTGGTCGATAAAATCGATTTCGAGACATCGGTCTAAGCGACCTGTCACCTCGCAGTGGATAGATATAGCACCACTGCTCGAACGCACCACTGTCCCATCATCTCGAGAAGAATCGATAAAGCTGAAGGGAGGCACCTTGAAGGGTTGGTCACCGAGGTGCAGGGTATAGTAAGGCGAATCGCCGAGCCAAGGATACAAAAGACGAATGGTGAAGGCCTCCCCGGCAACTGGAGTTTTATAGGTCAACTTATAAAGGGATAACCATGGTTCAAGTTGAACAGAAACTCTGCTTGGATTGGGGGAATGGACGACAGGCGATGATAGGGTGTCGGTGCAAAGGAAGTGTCGAGCAGAGGGAAGGAGGTCGACGTGAAACATCACTGGATCAAATGAATGAACCTCGGCGTCAAATCGTGACCTGCGGGCAATAGGAACTTCCCTGACTGTAAGCTGCTGAATATTCTTGAGCGCTGGCTTGAGTGTGGGTCTGAAGGCCAGCTGATCTGGACGACACCGGACGTATTGCTGCCTACTCGTCTTTTGGAGATAGAACGATAAGAAGCTACCGTCTCTCTCGGACTGACAGAGTAGGGATGCAAGAAAGACATCGTTGCCGCGGCTGGAGTCGCCAGTGGTTTCGAGAGGAAGATGGATACGAAGGCCGTTGTTGCCAAACGAATACGACGATCGGTCTCCGATGCAATCTGAGTCACTAGCCTTCACTTCACCAGACATCCTGAATTCATAAGGCGACTTGGCCAACAATCCCTATGTTCGTCGTGCTCAGACGATGCAGCGACCCAGGCAAAGATGCTCCGGTCATCAGATATTTTGATGATTTCCTGCTGCAGTCGCATAAAGGCCTTTGCACCACCTTCCCCATAGATTGGCGGCATGCTGACCCCAAATATCCCCATCAAGCTATAGGCTTGGTCTTCTGCCCTCGTCGTCTCCCGTGATGCCGCCCATGACATCCTCTGAGCAACACTGTATGTGTTGATATCGCGACCTTCGAAGACCTCCACCGGAACGGATGTGATTGCAGAGACCACATCGCGCAAGGTCCACCTGGTCCCAATCCGAACCCAATCTTTGTCCAAAAATACGACATTCCGGGGTGCAAGTAGCTCCTGCAACGTCCATCCCCTTTTAAACCATCTGCTGTCCTTGAAGCTAGACTTGGGATTCCGAGGGTGAAACTCGATGGAAACATCGCACAGGTAGACGCAGCAGACCACGGCATCCTCGTAGTACTGGTACATGGAGTTGATTGCCTCTGAGAGCTCAGCACTGCTCTCCTTGTTGATGCAGCACGAGTCAATCCAAATCCACTCGAAGTCGTAATTCCTAGCTCGCACACATGCATTCCAAACTTTGGCAAAACCAGCTTTAAGTCTTGCAGTTTCAAGATTCTGGATGTCCTGAAAAGTAACCTCCTCCTTCTCCCAGGTATGAGATAGAATCGTGTAACGTGGGATATCGGCGTAAAACTCCTGGAGTTTGAGGGTTTCGGTATTCAAGAGGCGCATGAGACAGAGTAATCCGATTCTGAAATGCGGACTACAAGGACAAGGATCAGACAAGACTATGACATTGAGGATAAGGCATCACGACGTACTTCGTGGAAAGGAATGAATGCTGTTAACGGGCCTGTGTGGACCGCCAGGCTTTTATGGGATGAAGGGCGCCAATGGACAGTATAACAATCAGTGCTCAGTACTCATCCCTCATTTCCCCATTCCATCTAGCCTCTCTAGATCTTTCCTCATCCCGAGGAATCCAAAACTACCCAGCCCAGCATCCTTGAAAGCGCGTTTCAAACCATCTCTTCTCGTCAGCGACATATCTGCAACGTATCTTGGCCCGGGGTATTGAAAAGAAGCATGAGAAGGCGGAAAAAGAGGATGTTTTGGGTCAGGTTGCAGACAGCATTGGGAAGAAACATATATATATATAGTAACACTGAGGAAACTCGGCCTCAGACTGAGACAGACAAAGACAGAGATGTCATCTCGGGCCGAAGACGAGAAAGACGTCAAGAACAAAAAGGGCCAGGATACTGAGCACCAAGGAAGAGACAGACTCGCCGACGCTGTAAACGTGAAATCTTGTTTCCGCTGTATGTACTCTACTACTGATGTACTAGGAACTGTATCATTGTCTATGTATACTATGTACACTTTTCTACTCTAGCTCTTCGCAGCCAACTGTCGTGGAAAATAGTATCAGCTCCCTGTTTCCTTCTTTTCTCCTGCAAGCCTAGGACCAAGATTGGTCAGAATTGGGCATCCACTCTAGACGAAGTAAATGTGTTCCAAGCTGTAGACTAGACCTCTCTTGGACCGAAGCAGTCAGACAATGTTCGTTGTCCCAAGGAAGCCGAGGAGATCTCTGCATCATCCGTCGTTTATTGGCCCTCGACCCATTGACATAGGATTGATACACTTGTTCCCCAGTTTCCGAGCCACGAACGAGCTCTGTCCAAGATGTCCCTGATGAGGGGCCCGGGAACCCAACGGCGACATGGAAGTCGGGTTTGTCAAGTATGCCATATGTAAGAATGCGCAATGGAAGCGCAGTGTCTCCATCTGTAGGAGACATAGGAATGTATGCCATATCTTGCCCCGTCTTCACATACAAATCGGCGGGATGGACTCCTATCAGCCGAATTGTTCCTTCAAAATACTGAATTTTAGATGTCACTATAAAGCCTGAACGTGGAGGCCGCAGGGTCTGCGTCCAAAAGTCGATTTCGAGACTGACTTGGTCGATAAAATCGATTTCGAGACGTCGGTCTAACCGACCTGTCACCTCGCAGTGGACAGATATAGCACCACTTCCCGAACGGACCACTACTCCATCATCTCGAGAAGGATCGCCGGTAAATAGAGGAAGTTCCTTGAAGGGTTGGTCACCAAGGTGTAGGGTGTAATAAGGCAAATTCGAGCTGCGCCAAGGATAACAAAGACGAATGGTGAAGGCCTCTCCGGTAATTTGAGTTTTATAGGTCAACGTAGAAGAAGAATGAGATGATGGCCATGATGCAAGTTGAACTGAAATTCTGCTTGGATCGGGGGAATGAACGACAGGCGATGATATGGTGTCGGTGAAAAGGAAGTGCTGAGCAGAGGGAAGGAGGTCGGCGTGATACATCATTGCAGAATCGTACCAAGGTCTGTTGTGAAATCGCGACGTCCGGGTAACAGGATTTTCCCTGACTGTAAGCTCTTGAATATTGTTGAGTGCGGCCTGAAGTCTAGGTCTGAAGGCCAACTGATCTGGATGGCACCGGACGTATTGCTGCCGACTCGTCCTTCGGAGATAGAACGATAAGAAACTACCGTCTCTCTCGGACTGACAGAGTAGGGATGCAAGAAAGACATCGTTGCCGCGGCTGGAGTCGTCGGTGGTTTCGAGAGGAAGATGGATGCGAAGGCCGTTGTTGCCAAACGAATACGACGATCGGTCTCCGATGCAATCTGAGTCGCTAGCCTTCACTTCACCAGACATCCTGAATTCATAAGGCGACCTGGCCAACAATCCCCTATGTTCGTCGTGCTCAGACGATGCAGCGACTCAGGCAAAGATGCTCCGGTCATCAGATATTTTGATGATTTCCTGCTGCAGTCGCATAAAGGCCTTTGCACCACCTTCCCCATAGATTGGCGGCATGCTGACCCCAAATATCCCCATCAAGCTATAGGCTTGGTCTTCTGCCCTCGTCGTCTCCCGTAACGACGCCCATGACATCCTCTGAGCAACACTGTATGTGTTGATATCCCGACCTTCGAAGACCTCCACCGGAATGGATGTGATTGCAGAGACCACATCGCGCAAGGTCCACCTGGTCCCAATCCGAACCCAATATTTGTCCAAGAATACGACATTCCGGGGTGCAACCAGCTCCTGCAACGTCCATCCCCTTTTGAACCATTGACTGTCCTTGAAGGTAGACTTGGGATTCCGAGGGTGAAACTCAATGGAAACATCGCATAGGTAGACGTAACAGACCACGGCGTCTTCGTAGTACTGGTACATGGAGTTGATTGCCTCTGAAAGCTCAGCGCTGCTTTCCTTGTTGATGCAGCACGAGTCAATCCAGATCCACTCGAAGTCGTAATTCCTAGCTCGAGCACATGCATTCCAAACTTTGGCGTACCCAGCTTTAAGGCTCGCAGTTTGGAGATTCTGGATGTCTTGAAAAGTGACCTCCTCTTTCTCCCAGCGGTGAGATAGAATTGCATAACGCGGGATATCGGTGTCGAACTCCTGAAGCTTGAGAGTTTGCGTATTCAAGAGACGCATTGAGAGTATGATAGTCGAAACTGCGAGGATAAAAGGTGAGAAAATGTTTAGTATGCAATAGAAGGCCTCACGTTCGTGGGTGATTCGTGTAGGCTGGCAGTTCGCGTTTTATGGGCCTCGACTCCCAGTGAGAATTGACGCAGGGGGATTATGGGAGGAGATGGGAGGAGATGGGAAATCCGGGTCTCCCTTAGGTCTCCCATGACTCCGCCAGGATTGTGTCGTTTCTCATGACAGCGATGGGAATTTATGGGAAAATATGGCAAATTCCATGGATTAGTACAGCACCATATCGTTTGGTAGTCTACAGGCGTCGACGTTCGCAATTCCTTCCATTCCCATCTCCACCCATGTCCAGCCATCTCGTCACATCTCGAGCCGCTTGACCCCATTCCACCCGCACGGTCGCAGCTGCCTTTTACCACCTCCTACCATCTCCATCCCATCCCATCTGCGCCGGTCTTGCCCCATGTCCCCACATCTATCGCCATTCCGCATCGTTGTAATATACCTGTACCCGTGCCTATAGTCAGCAAACAATAAAGCTAATAAAATGTAACGAAGACACATACCATTGCTTGTCTGGCTTCGTGTTCTTTCTGAAATGAAGACGGTGAGCACGTACGGACGAAAGACTAGGAACAAGAACGACTTACAGCAATGGCGTTCCGAAAGTCCGCTGTGTTGCGCGTATCTCGCCTAGAACTACAAAAGGGTTGATTAGACAAAAAGTACCGAGTACCATACACTGCTTACTGTGATTCAGTCGGCTGAACATTCTGATACTGCAGTTAGGATGAGGCTGGAGAATCTGTCTTGACGGGGTCATTGCGAGCTGTATTTGAGCCTTAAGTGAGGTTGAGGGATGGTTAAAGGTGAGACCAAACGAGAGGATAAGGACAGGGATAACAGAAACAAGGCAACCTGAAAGTGAGGAGTCACGCACCTGAAGTTCGTCCCTCTTCTCGTCTCGAAACGCCCAACTAGAATCGCCAGATTAGCCCCTACTTGTTCCAAGTGTTGTCGTGCCATCCTGCCCCGACATGCGTCGTTTTACGTTGGGGTAACGATGACGTTGGTCTGTCGGTGTGCCATTGACGAAGAAACTCAAAGAGTCGGACTTTGAATTGACTTGAGGACGTTGACGCGTTGACGTCGAAGTTCGACTTGGACATCTGTGCTTTGACCTAACCGACGAACGTCGAAGCACAGGTGTCCCAGATCGGGTTGTGTCAAAAAACGGATTTTCCCATATCTACCCATGTCTGCCCATAACCGCCCATTTCTCAATGACAGCAGTCGTGCAGTTCTTAGTTGGTGAACGCGAGTCAAGGCATGCCATACTGGGCAGCTTTGTCTCCCCTCCCGGGCCAACTCCTCTTAGCTGTAGATTCATGCGTGGCCATGAGCTTCAAGGCTCATGAAAGGCACCTGTGATAGGTGGAAAAGAGGGAATCATATATCACAGTTTCACCACGGCTAAGTTCCATACGCATCAATGACGATGACATGCTTTGACTCTGAGGCGAGTTGTTGTAGGTGAACGCTGTATCACATACAAGCCTAATTCAACTTTTCAAGCCTACAATGGCACTGAAGTAACGGTCATTGTTCAAGCGCTCATCAGTACTCTCCCAAGCAGAATGATGGTACGTTCTGATTGTGTTTGGAACCAAGGACAGAGTCAACTTGGGAAAAATTGTACAGAGGTACATACACACCTGTTCTATCGTGGTCACGGCCGGACAAAAATATCTCGGCATTGATCTTCTACATGTGCCGTGACATCTCTACCTCGACCTTGACATCTCTACCTCGCATCTTTACCTTTACCTTCAAATCTTTACCTGTACCTTCAAATCTTTACCTTTACCTACAAATCTTTACCTGTACCTTCAAATCTTTACCTGCCGGCTTTATATCTTTCCCTGGCCCTTTGAAATTTCCAGAACTACTTTTCTCATTGTAAAATTTGAGAATAAAAATAAAATAAAATAAAAAGTCGAAATAAATCATCAATTTCTGATACTAGTTACAGTTTCTTGCTGAATAGCCATGATATATCTTCTGAACCTATTTCTGTGCAAAGGCTCATCAACCAAAAAAAGCCTGGTCAAAGGTGAAGAAGCTTACCACACGTTATGTCATGACATCACTGCTTCACTGCAATATACAGGTCTTCAGCAGACTCTGAGATATCAAACATGAATAGACAAGATTACAATTATGAGATCAGCCTGGACAGCTCCTGCATAAGTATTGAGGCCCAGTCAAAAATGACGCTGGCCACAACCGACTATAACTGACCACTTCTGAAAATCTAGCTCCTGCCAACTATTTCGGACATGGCCAGAAAGACATTGGAAAATGACCCTATACTGGATTTGCTTCTGGCTATTTCCAGCTATTTCTGGTCATTTCCAGGCAAAAAGGTGAGGATGTGTCAACGACGCC
This sequence comes from Tetrapyrgos nigripes, assembly GCA_013368315.1. Taxonomy (NCBI): domain Eukaryota; kingdom Fungi; phylum Basidiomycota; class Agaricomycetes; order Agaricales; family Campanellaceae; genus Tetrapyrgos; species Tetrapyrgos nigripes. Next base: position 148,729 of record JAACJM010000117.1, read on the forward strand.
TTTCGGACCAGGTCAGATAGTGTCAGAAATGATCAGAAATTATCCACTTTTATTCCATTTCATACTATTGTACATCTTTTCTACTAAAGTAAGCTATACGGACACCTTCTGACACCCACTGACGCTGTCCCATCTAAGAAGTCGAATGTCCCCGAACCCAAATGAATGAACTGAAATAAATGAATTAGCAACACAAAGTAACTACAAGAGACCAGGGAAACGTACCTTCAGGGACTCTGTGAGTTTGCTGTCAATCTGCCAATCACACATGCACGTTGAAAGCAGACACACATGTACCTCAGATTTCAAAGGAACTGGGAAGTAAGGAGACTCAGATGAAGGATAGAGGCTATGAGGAAGGGTTGTGAAGAGGCTGTACGAACAGACAAAGATACCCTACTATTTAGTTTTTATGTATATAAGCCAGCTGGAGACTCGAGAGTCCTCAGTTTGCTATTTTGTAACCTCTATGTACATAGAATATACTTTATTGATCACAACTACATCTACCTATGGCTGCCGTCTAATGAATTGACTGCAAAATCACATCGTAAGTACCCTTCTCTGCCTGCCATCAAATCTATTGACTGCAAACGCACTTCCCATCCATACCAACAAATTCTCTGAGTACATCACGGACACCAGTACTCTCTATCAACACTTACTACGCCACTAAGAACCTCTGATCAATTCTATTCATTTAGGCTTTAGGCTGATTGAGTCCACTGGAGATCATCTAGATCATTCTGTTCAGCCCCTATCTGCATGTCTGAGCATTGAGCTGCCTAACAGTCTTGTTATTCATCTAGTTACATACATACACATATATATATCAGGTCTTGTAGTCCTTATCACTACTACTACCTTTGTACGTATCATAACAAATGCTCATATTGCTCCTTACATTGACACTAGGACCAAAACATAGTCATATTTAGATAGTAGTTTATCAAGATATATCTATCAACAAAATGTAGCTAAAATTACAAGATATTTTCACTGAGCATTCTGAGCAGCCTGAGTAGCATATGTAAGAGCATGGTTCCATAACAGTGCGAGCTGGTTAAAATCATGGCTATGATAGCAAGGGAGCTGTTGTAGAGCATTACTGAGCTACTCCATGTTTACAGCAGGCAGAGGACAAGGGGTAGTGGGCACCTCTACATGGCTCATTTCATCAGGAGTTTCTGAAGTAAAAGGATTGGCACCTGTAGAATTATCAGAGAAATTATTAGACCTCTTTGTAAAAGGAGATTGGCACCTGTAGAATCATCAGACAAATTATTAGCCCCATTATGATGACTTCGAATATTATTATCCTCAAAATCATGCCAATCCATCCCATATTCCATCAATTCTTCTTCGTTAGCCACAGGATCATTAGGTGATACTGGTGCGAGATGGTGAGGAAGTGCTCTGTTACCAAACTGAACAATTCCCTGCTTGTACATGTCATTTGGAGTTTTGTTGGTACCAGAATGTGTGTGATTGTTCCAGATTGCAATCCAATCCTTGAGCTGCTTGTTGAGGCGGCCCAAGAATAGGAAATGCAGTAACCAGACGTGAGCTTCATTTTCAACATTGAAGCCACAGTTGATCTCCAAATGCAGAAAGAACTGCTTCCAATGTCTTCCAACATGTGCAGTGACTTCCACCCATAGTCTCTCAATTCGGATATTGTGAACTGATCTGCTTGAAATTCAGAATCTGCACAAGATAATTTTCTTACAACTTACTTTCCAAAAATATAGGAGCCACGATTAGGACCCCTAACCTCAACCATTCTCTGAGCAACCATTACATTTTCTGTTCCATAATCACCCCTGCACCTACTCGGATAACCATGCACCTGACAGCACATCACTTTCATGATCATATTTATCTGTCTATATATATCTGAAACTAACCTGACAGATACCTTCAAACACAGCATAGACTGTCTCAGCCCTATTGTTATCACTAGCCACCACATCCAAGACCAGCCTTGAAGCTCCATCGATAAACCCATGAATTACAATGCGATAACGAATGAGGCCTGCAAATGAATGTTAGCCTGTGAATATAAAATATATTTGCACATACCATGCTGGCCATCATTGTGCCACAGAGAATTAGGACCAGGAACCCAATATTGAGTGCGCTGGATTTGCCGCTTGCCAAATGAGTTGGCAGTTGGACCAAGAACACGGTTCAGGGATGCCCTGAGCTGTTCTCGTGGGACGCGAACCTCCTGTGACATGAGAGCACCATCATACATGCGCCGGCCAAAATTAGGAAAGAGCTGATGAATCTCCAAAACTTTCTGATCAAGGTCGTGATCTGAAATGTCTGAGAGATTACTAGAGCGACCAGGATAAAATGTACGGGTAACAGTCCCATCACCATTATCAGTCTGATCATAGACAGGGGGTCCAGCTGGAGAGATTCCATTGATGACACGATGTCTGCGGATTGTTCGAGAGCTGCACCCAAACATTTCGCCAAGTTGAGTGTTGGTGATGCGAGACTCAGATGTCAAATTTCTGAGAACATCAGGGTCCACATGTTTCCGAGGTCTCCCACGTTGCCCAGTCCTTGGTTCCAGAGAAGAGAGGTTGGGAGGAGGAAAATAAGGAGGTTCAGCCTGTCGCTGTGATGCCTCAGTAAGATCAGCCAGCATCTGCTGTGTACTCGTAATATAAGTCTGCTGATCATCAGGATGAATAGATGTGGAAAACTGGAAAGGTAATCAATACATAAAATACTGGATACTTAATAATGAATATTACCTGGTGTACTTGTTGGAGGAAATTCTCACATCTGACCCTGAGTGGCTGAAGTTGTCCTGGATTTCCTTGGTAGATTAAGATGGACTGAGAGACATTGTCCTTGAGAGAGCGGAAAGCATCAGCGATTGACTGTGCAGCGTATGTCATAAGGGATTTCTAGCAAGCATCAAGCTTAATATTCATTCAAGTTATCCAAGGTTCTTCCGACATCAGCCACTTTCAATTCACTAATCTATTAAAATTATTTATTTCTCCGGTAATAACCCTAAATCTACAGAGACTATCTAGAAATATGTTAACTTTACCTTCTGTTCCAACGACATTCATCCAAAGTTCTTCCATGATATCCATGTTCGTAGAGTTGTCGGTAGCATATACCATAATTGGCAGCAATGATGTAATAATCCCCCGATGTTCTCGAGTCCCGAACCACGATGCTGACCTCGCATCAATCACCCTCGAGGCATTTTTTAACGATGCGTATCTATTCCCGACACTCGTTTGCAACTCACACAGGGCGGAAGAGTTTGAAGAAACTGACGTGACGTTGCAGGTGCTGTACCCGGGGACGGGATAGTGGATATCAACACCCGGGTTCGCAACCGGGATCTTCCTCAACCGCCAACACCTGGTCGTAGCCGTCGACTTGAGCGTCTCGTGTAGAGGACCCTCAAGTCCAGCCATCTCAACGACTGGAAGTGATGTGGGTTTTGGATGCCACGTAGCAGTACTTTGCCAGAATGGTACGTGTTTCCAATAATCTTCTTCGTCTGCCTTTAAGCTAATAATTTTACCATATAGCACCCTCAAAACGAATCCTCTCCTTCCGTGAGCCAACCTCCAAATTGTCCAAATCAATTTTTGATACCAGACTCGCTTCTCTTCCTGCTACGCCTATTCCGTCAGTCAACGACGACAAACTCAAACCTCACTTGGTGCTGAGATTACTACCTGGCCGGATTGGTGCGTTTCTTAATCAATCATCTATTGTTGTCCTCTCTTTCGTGCTCTAACTGACGTCTACTTGTATAAAACGCAGCTACGATGCCGAAAAGTTTGGAACTAGTGGAAACATCAGCATGTACTACGCAATCCCAAGATGCTGAACTGGAAGTTTTCGTATTATGGGATTGCGGCGAGTGCGGTGTTGTCGTTGATTAATTATTTCTTGCTTGGTGGGGTTTTTAATGTCTTTGTTGTTTTTCCCCTTCCATATACCTTGAACCTTGGTCGGCTTGATGACGACCCCTTGAAGAAGAACTGGTACTAACGTTAACTATGTATATGTCTACAGGCTGGGCTATCGACGTCGATGGCTGTTACATGCACTCATTCGAAATCTGGCTCGCATGTCTCGTTGTCTTTCCCGGTGCGGGTAATTTGGCATACACGGTGTTGGAGTATCGTCTCGGTCAGAGGAATATTCTGAGTTCATTTTTGGAGAATGTGATGTGGATTCTGTTCTTGTGGGTGTTTTTTCCTATCTTTATGTGACCGACGGTGGACATTGGACGTTGGACGTTTCTCTGGAATTCATCCGAGTACCGAGTACCGAGTACTGGTACTGGTCCCGGTCCTGTTTATCTCCTCCTTCCTTCTTCCTTCGTCAGCCCTGAATATTTACTGACTCCGCTTCGTCTTCCAGCTTCTTCTTCGGTAGCCTCTCCGTCCATCTTAGCGCCGCCCTCCTCGCACACCTGTTCTCCTACAACATCACATAGGGAGCGACAACCAAAGAAGTCAAACACTCCAACTTTTCCCTTGAAGTTCCTAAATCTGGAAACGCTACTGGCCTGTGCTCATTGGTTGTTTTATCACTATCGCAGTGATGATTGTGCTTTCGCTTGAGGTGATACCGGCGGGTTGGAGGATTTTCGCATCTGTTCTTGTCCTTCATCCCACTATACTGCTCTTACTTGTATACGGGTACCCGAATCCGTTTTGTTTCGCTGCGCGTGCAAGTAGAATCTGTTTCTACATGTACATCGACTCTGTATTGGCCAACAATACACACGTTTCTATCATCCTGGACACCATTACCGATACGTCCCCTGACTACACCAATTTTAGATCATCCATGACACCAGCTAAGCCCTTTCATGCTCAAACCTACCACTTCATCAAGCAGGATAATACCTCCATCAGCTTCTCCTTGCCGATTTCCTTGCCCACGATATCGATTAGTTTGCCCGCTAGCTTCTCGATATCTTCAGTCTTCCTGTCATCCTCAGCGAATGCATCTTCGTCTGCATCGTTGGTGATTTTGCTGTCGTCGTAGTCTACAGACATATGACTCGTGTCGGTATCACGCCGCCTCCCATCACCATCACCGCCAAGGAAAAGTGTCTCAAAAGCGGCAGCCTACACCTGATTCTTTCCTCCCTTACTGCAAAGTGCCTTGGCTACGGTGTACTCAAGTATGTAGTCTTTGAGGACTCGCCTGCTGCATCTGTGAGCATTGTTTCGTTTTTGACTCCCGGTTTCATAAACTAATACTGACACTTAAACGTACTGCAGGTACATCCTGATCGCATTCAGTGAAATCTTTGCCTCCGTCACCGGCCTCAAATACACACAGCCATCAGTGGAACGTCAAGTTGTAGGGGTAGAGCTGTTGTCTCTTGCTGGCTGACCTGAGACAAGAGAGAATATGGGTCTAGACTGTATTGTATGTATTCAGTAATATGTAATATAATACTTGGTGACATGAGATTGTATACCGTACGTATGTAACTGTGGACACGTAAGTAGTAACTTGCTTTCTACCACCATCCAATTCCAACTCTGGTCACTTGCCCCGTTGTCTTTCCCCCCAATTCTTTGTTTCCTTTGCCTCATTTCCCCCTCCATTCCATCTCGTGCTCACGTTTGCCCTGGGCGAATTATTTTCATTTTTGCTGCAATCGTGATACCTTTCTGGCTACACCAGCATCACATATAAACGACTCTTGGAATCGCTCTAACGGCCAGCAAGAGATGTAGTTTGTCCTGTGCCACCCTTTCCAGGAACTGGCATGTTTGGTTGACCCACTGTCACCAAACACCCTTCATTTTTGTGGGGTCTGGGTTTTCCACGTTTTTTCGTCTGGACCACCAGCGTCGGTTTTTTTTGTTCTCGGATTCCACGCCAGGAAGTGTGGAACATCTCCCTCTTTTTCATCCGGATCTTTTTGTTAGCTAGTGAGTATTTCACCTTTGGTATGCATCTTCATGACGCGTCTGTCTTTTTTTGTTACTGATGCGTTCCTCCCGTAGTTTATCATGGCAGAGGAAATTCTTCCTTGCCAAGGTTGCAATCTCAGCTGCCGCAACTTTTACGCGCCCGATGGTGGTGATCTGTGCGATTGTGAGCATCCACGGTTGCAACACCATCAACCGGTGCCACCGCCTCCAGCTCCATTGCTGGACCCTCGAGTTTGCCCAGGCGGTAGCACAGAATTCTTTGCTGTGAGTACCTAAGTGTTCATTGCTATCATACCCCTCTGATCTGATTGTACATTTAGGTGGACCAGTCACTACGTGGTCGTACACCCTGCGAGCGTTGTGGTGCAGTGTATGTTGCCCACTCAATGCCAGCATCAGGAGCTGCTGCCAGCAGTAGTGTTCCTCCTCAACAACCTGCTGCTGGTATGGCTGCTGCACCAGCTCGACAATCTGCAGCACCTTATGTCACTCCCCCAGACTTTTCTCAATCCCGACCAACAACTCGCCCCCAGCCTGCTCAATCATTTACTCCTCCTATATTCCAACCGTCATCATTCACTCCACCTCCATCACAACCAGTACCATTTGCGCCTTCGTTTACCTCTAATATACCACTTTCCTTCGCCTCCTCATCTTACACACCATCATTGTCACAGATGCCCCCTCCAACGCAACTACTAGTTCCGCGAGCCGCCCAACCCCGTAACTTCCAATCTCTTCAGATCACGCCATATGGCCAGGTGGCAATCCCCCCTCCCATAAGCACTGCCATTGGCCGTAGTTCAGCGGCGTCGCGCTCAGGAAGCAGGAGAAAGGCAACTGCTCCAGGCATGCTGCGAGTAAAGATTGATGTTGGGATTCTCACGTTACCTGCGAGCAACTTCCAAGACATCTTTCCTGATGAGCATGGGACTCGTGGGGGTTGGCGCGCTCCCAAGAAGCGAGCTGTAGAGTTTCTGGAAGGCCTTGAGAAATTGGGCTTGAAGATGACAGTTGATGATACCTTCCACCGGAATGCTACAGCTGCACCCACTATTGATACCATGCTCGAGACCCATATGCGCGCACAAGGCCTCAAGTTCTACACGCCTGATGATCAGCCTGTTCCGATAGTCCCAGATACTCGTGAATGGTGCTTTTTGATCTGTTCAGCAAAGAACCCTGGTCATAGGGAGATCTTGAAAGACACAAACCGAACAGACGAATTGACATGGTCCCAACTGCTTACCTCGGCTGAGAAGTACCAAGACAAGAACCAAAAAAAGTGGTCTCTCCGCTTTACGTGTTAATCGGTCAGTTTATCTTCTTTTATCTAGTTGCCTTCTTCACAGTCCTTATCACTTGTCTTAGCTCCTATAGATTTTCCAATTGCGAAATGGCTTCCTGGTGATGATATCATGCACGACGGTCTTCATTTCTGCCTCACGCATAAGGCTTTTGCTAAGCATGATATAGATAGTGAGACCCCTGGAGTAATCCAGCAGGCGTCCATGTCTACTGCTTCGCAACTAGCTTCTTCATCTACCACTCCGCAACCATCAATATCCAGCAGTCCCCAGCAACCTGATGATGCATTCCGTGTTTGTCAAGATCGTTGTCCTCGTGAACGCACGGAGGATGACAACGGCAGTGAGATCGATGCTGACGAAGTCACTAATGTTATTGTGCCCGTCGACACCATCAATCCCAACCATGACAACACCCTCAATCCTGCTGGTCCTGACACTATCCCTGCTGCCGCCGCAGAGGCCACTGCTCGTGCACAATTCCGCGCAAGTCTTTTGGCACCTGTCGACTTTATGGATATCAACACTCATACTCGTGCCCTTCGTGATGTCCGTCGCTCAAAGTTGGTGGAAACCTGGCAGGAGTGGGTTGAAGAGTTGGCAAGGGATCATGCCACTGTGTCCATCAAAGGCCCAACAGTGGAGATCGTCGCCAAGAATCTTGTCACTGTGATGATTGCCCTGGGAAATGGGGAAGATATTTTTACATTGGATGATGGCGTAGAGATGAACAACTTTGACGCTATGGCTGCGTTTGTTCCAGAGAGCTATAGGGAGATCGCAATGTGAGTCATCCAACCCTCCATTTTCCTTTCCCATCTAATATTGTACATTTACAGTGGGGATGATTTCGACAATGGCGGCCGCGGGTACTGGCGCAGGGTATTTGTTGCTGCTTGCGAGCAGTTCTTCTCCGGCTCCGGAGTCTTTGGAGATTGCTGGCAGGACCAATCTCAAGATGGTCATTTCAGCCCTCACATACCAGATGGATTGTTTGGTGTTCCCAGGTCCACTCTCCCTGTCCTTCGTGGCTTTGGCCTGTTCCTACTCTTTTCAATGACTTGGGGGATCGAAGTACTCAAGTTTTCGCCGATGGTTGTCCGTATGCTTCTGGGTGGGGACCCGAAGAATATTGCGACAGACACTACTTTCCTCATGAAAGTTGTGCCAACGCTCTGTAAACGCCTCAAATCATGGCCGCCTCTGCCTCTGGGTCAGCCGAGTCCTGGCCACAACTGGGATCTTGACGATACATGTCAGGATCCTGTTTTGCTTCTGAAAGAGCATGCTGGATTGACTGTGAGCATTTTTTATTATTTTCTCTATGGATTCATTCTCAAATGACTACTTCTAGTATACACAGATCCAGGATATCACACCCGCACAAGCAGAAGAACTCAAGATGTCCATTCCTTTACTGGTTTTATTTGGTGTACCATTCAGCCAGGCCGAAACCTTCTCTGTCTCCTCTCCGGCAATTCAAGCCATTCTTGAAGGCTTTACAACACCCGCCAAACTCGATGTCATCTTTCCCGACACTGTCAATAACACTGACCTTGATTGTGTCAGCCTCATCACCGAAATGTGGAGTGGTAGGATGATCACAGAGTGGAAAGATGTCTCGCGTCGCATTATCTGGCAGTGGCCGGTCAGTGACCCTGAAGAGCTTCCTGAAAATGCTGCAGAGCTGCAGAAGAAATGGATTGCCTGTCTTCTGCGATGGCTTTATAAGAGTGTTGGTAATTGTCAGCGTTTTGTCGAGATGTTGAGTGGATCACCATATTTGCCTTCGCCATCTGACACGTCACAGCTCTACAAGGTAAGCTTGGTTACTGTCCATTTTCCGTACCTTTTTTGCTTATTCCGTCATAGGTTGTGTTTCACACCAAGACCAGCCTCACCATCCCTGACGTCTTTTGGCACACTTGCTACGTTACGGTTGACGTCCGCATGATATCTTGCGACTATCTGGATGGCATTGATATCTGTCCCCAGGATACATCTGTTGTCACCCCTTTTGACGCATGGTTTGATTTAATGGTGGGTAAGTGATGGCTATTCGTCGTTGTTAGCTTTTCTTTGCACGGTGTCAGTTACGCTTTATATATTTCGTCTCGCCACACGTTCTCTCGCATGCTTTTATGTTTGATATTCTAGATTTGCACGAATGGTCTCTGATCCTTGCACGATACGTTACACTGCTCAATTGAGCATGTTTTTACTACTGTATGATCCCGCTTATATTTGCTCTCGCTCGCTCACTCGTTCTCTGCTTCTTATGCTCGCCTCACGTCTTTTCTCATGCACTTGTTATTTTTCGCCTGTCAGGGCCTGTAATTCCCGAATCCTTATATTGTAGACTCCCATCCGTTGTAGACCATTGCACGCACTACCATTGCAGAATCATTGTACAACATATAGATACATTATATTGTAGACTCCCACTTAATCCTCTGTAGACCATTACACGCATTACCTTTGCAGAATCATGTATGTACATAGATATGTACCATACATATGTCGTAGCCCAGAATTGATCATTTCGCACTGCTGTACACTGCTATGCCTCTTGTAAGTTTTCGGCTTCTGCTCATTGGGAGAGCTTCCCTATGAAATGTATAGACATAAGGTAAAGAGGTAAAGGCGCGAGGTAGAGATGCCAAGGTGAAAGGTAAAGATTTGAAGGTAAAGGTAAAGATGCAAGGTAGAGATGTCAAGGTTGAGGTAGAGATGTCACGGCACATGTAGAAGATCAAGCCGAGATATTTTTGTCCGGCCAGGCCCTTCATACTGTTCGAACTTCGCCTACTTCTGTTCTCAATATCAATACTGCTTCTCTTAACACAATTCCATCCAAAAGTTCATCCTTCGTACACCAAGGAAGTCGATATGGCGAGCAGTGATGGTGATGGAGCACGCCAGAATGATGCCAGCTGTCAGCCTGTCGTTCTTGCGGTTGCCGGTACTACTACCAGGGTTTTGATGGATGATAGTGATCAGCGAGGAAAAGGAGAGAAGAGAACGCGTCGCCGCGACGGGGAGAAAAAATCCGCACTGAACGATAGAGGCGATTGCTTGACTTAGGCTATCGAAGCCTGAGATGAGGCTGACAGTAGAAACAAAGGGGGAAAATTATTTTTTTAAATGTACACCAATCGTACAAGAGCCTTGTAATTCGTACATTGCCTAAGTATGCAGGTCAAACTACGTATACATATGGTATGTGTATATGCGAATGGATATGAGTACGTGAAGTTGATCGTAAAGAGTCTGACAGAAACGAGGAGGACAGCCACGAAGACCAAAGAAACCAGGGAAGATAGGAGACGAAGGCAACAAAACGTTAACGCGGTATGCGGGGGGACAAGAGACATGCCAATTGCAAAATACACTTGAGTAAGTATACATATGCAGTATTTGGATGGACAGATGGATAAACAGATGGATAAACAGACGTGTACAACAAAAGTAACAAAGACATGTACCTGTACAGTGCATGAGTCGTGAAGATGGGGACAGAGGAGGGGAATGACACGGTAATGAACAAAAAAAAGTGCAAGAAGAAATGGAAGAGCAGGAAAAAGGGGCATGAGATACAGATGGTACACAAATACATTAGAAAGTGAAAGCGAAAAAAAAAAATAGTCCTTCGATATTTCAGTCCGCAGGAGAAAGGGAGCTGGAGAGGCGAATGAACAGAGTGAGAACACGAGAAGGAAGGCATACGATAGCATTGCACCAACGGGTTCATCCTTCCCTCCAATTAGGTTCTGAACCCGCCCGAACGATGAGATCCCTCGTTAACACCAATTCATCTTTATGCAAACCCTCTTATGTTCCTCCCAATCCAACCTCTGGTGCTCCAAAGAACAATACTTGACGAGTTTGCATTTGCTGCATAGCTGTCCCGCCGGTCTTGATATCGAGCCAGACTTCGCATGGTGGGAAGGAGCTTCCGCTGGGGATCCGTCGTTCGTGTTGGAATTGCGGTTGTGATGTGATTCTTCCGAAGTCGCCATACTCTCCGCGCTGCAATGGCTACCAGAATCCCCATCGATGTCCTTTCGTGCATCACTAGCCTTCCCATCCGAATTGCTGTCCTTATCCGACCTTGCCGATATCATCCTCGCAGCAGCATATGAAGGCTGCGCAAGTTGCTCGCTGAAGCAAGCATCACATTCGATCCAATTACACATGTCCCGCTCTTTGATCTTCCTTATCTTCTTCCTCACTTTATCCTTCTCTGGACTTGCCTCGCCTCCCTCTACTCTAGCCGCTTTAAATCCTCTGTTATTCCCTCCATAAATCTCCAGCACACTTGCGCTCTCCAGTCCTCGCCTAGGAAACCTGATCATCTCGCAATCTTCTGTACAGCACGGATTTGGACATCCAGTGGGATAGTCGCAGAAAATCTCCTCGTCCGGAACATATGAAGGATGTGTGAAGAGGATTTGGGAGTAGGATGTGGGTTGAGGGGAGAAGAGGATAAGGAAGGGCGGCTTTTTCTCAGCGATGATGGCACGGAGGGTCAAATCGATTTGAGGAAAGCAGGGTAGACGATGCCGACGGTGAAGGGTGTGGGATATGCGCATATCTAGAGGAAGAACATCAATATGACTATAAATAGGGTAGATTTGGAGAATGGTTGTGCACTAACGCTCGTACTGGATCTGACGCTCTATGCTGGGTTTGCATACCCGTCCAAACGAGTACCGAGATACAAGCTTGAAATATTCTGTCACATCGTCCATTTCTTGTCTTTTGAGATCCGTAACGATTATGTAGATTTCGGAGCAATTTTCGTGCATGCCGCGTAGAAGCAACAGCTCTGGGAGCTGGACACAATTCGTGTTGAGACAAGGGAATCGATGGAAGAAAGAAGGGAGAAAACGGACCATTGTGAAGACTACTTGTAGCATGGGGAGCTTTCTTTCTTGCATGGAGCGATGGCAATATACATGGGTTGTCCACATTCTATGGAGAGGCATGAGACGGCCAGTATCGACGGTCCGGCAGAAGATGTTTGTAGTGTCGAATTCGCCCTTGTTCCATATGAGAATCTGCCTCTGGTTGGGGATTTGGCGACGGTCCCTAGAGTCGCGAAACCATTCGTAGTATGCCTCGTGAGGTTGGCGGTGCTCGAGCCATTTGTCGATGAGCATGAGAGTGGAGTCGTCGTCGAGGGTGGTCTTGACGAGCTCTGTTTGGTCGAGAGACGTTGGAGAGAGGGGCGAATAGTGTCTTTGCCGTTTGGACATGATCATGAAAGAGTGTAAAGCCTCGGCTTGTTCTTTATTTGCCGGGCTCGATCGTTTACACGATCCACCAATGCGTCTCGTTACTGTTGTGCTCGCTATCGCTGGCGTCGTCCACGCTATTACGCCAGAACTCCTCCGTCTTGGTCCGCAGGGTGTCAATCTATGGAAGCTAAACCAGAAAAAGTCTTCTCTTCAGCGTAGGTTACTTGTTCAGGAAACCTCGGCTTTTTCGCTGGCGGACGAGTTTCCAGCTCAGTGGTTTGAGCAACCCTTGGACCATTTCGACAAGAGCAGAACGGACACTTTCCAACAACGCTACTGGGTAAATAAACGTCACTACAACCCAGACGTCGGTGGACCCGTTATCGTTCTTGACGGTGGAGAAACCAGCGGAGAGGTGTGTCGCGTGTCAAACTTGGTATCATCAAGCCATTTATCGTTCCATAGGACAGACTTCCCTTCCTAGACACAGGTATTGTGGAAATTCTGTGCAATGCCACCGGGGCGTTGGTGTCGTGCTTGAGCATCGGTACTATGGTATGCAAGCCCACATCTGCTTTACTGCTGGCAACTCAACTTTTGCCCAGGTGAATCTGTTGCAACAAAGAACCTCACCACTGACTCTCTCCGATTCCTCAACAACGATCAAGCTGCCGCCGACAGCGCCAATTTTATGGCCAATGTCCAGTTTGAGGGTATCGACCAGAACCTCACTGCTCCTGGCACCCCCTGGATCTACTACGGTGGATCTTACGCAGGCGCTCGTTCTGCCCACATGCGTATTCTCTACCCGGACCTCGTCTTTGGAGCTATCGCGTCTAGTGGTATGCTTGCGCTCGCTCAAGTAGCCGTTTATCTGACTGTCCTTCCCAGGTGTCACTCATGCTGCTATCACGAACTGGGAATACATGGACGTCATAAGACGGGCTGCGGACCCCATATGTTCCAACCATCTCCAGAAATCAATCGAAACTATTGATTTCATCCTTGCCCACCGTGTCCTTTCGGGTCCTTTGAAGAGGCTCTTTGGAGTACATGGCTTGAAACACGATGTTGACTTTGTTTCTTTGATCGAGGTAAGTCTACGTTCATCTTTTCAAGACGCTAATCTAATGTTCTTCCTTCAGAGCCCTCTTGGTTCCTGGCAAGATAAGAACTGGGACCCAGTCGTCGGAAGCACCACCTTTGACGACTTCTGTGCTGCAATCAATAATCACAGCAGCTCTCTGTCTTCGTCCGATGTCAGCATTACAAATTTGCCTTATGGTGCCCCCGAAAGGCTAGTCCACCTCCCAGGAGGTCTTTCGTTGGATTTCTCTGTCGTCAACTATGCCAACTATATCAAGAACAATGTCGTTTCAAGCTGCCCGGATGATATGACACAGGAACAAGTGAGTGTTTTGCTATACATCTTTTCCGGTCCGCTGGAGTGGAGTCCTTTGATTCATCTGCATGGAACTTTGTTCTTGGGACCTCAAGTGGTGTATTTTTAGCGTTCCTCCATGTGCTTCCGTACTTGTTCTGATTTTGAGTTTCTCCATATCCACTGTTTCTGCGTCTTTCTCCGTCCCCGTCTCTGTTTACTCTATGGCACATGCTAACCACCCAAACCCCACCCAAACCCCACCCCCATTCATCTATGCATCATAATCATATTCTAGTGTTTCGGAACCTTCAACGATACCCAATACACCGACACCTCCCTCTCCGAAACCTGGCGTCTCTGGCAATTCCAAGTCTGTACCCAATGGGGCTACTTCACCACTGCACCTCCTGACCCTGAATATCCGAGGATTATTTCTCGTCTTTTGGATTTAGAGTATGAATCCAAACTCTGTCGACAAGCGTACCCACCTGGAGAGGTGTTTACTGTACCAAAGTTGCCGAATGTGACCAGTGTGAATGTGTTGGGTGATTTTGCGATTGCGGCTGATAGGTTGGCGATTATTGATGGAGAGGGTGAGTGAGATGGATGTGGACACGCACAGAATAAGCTGACCAATTTGGTTTGTTCTAGTCGACCCATGGAGGCCCGATACCCCACACAGCGAATACGCTAAACCTAGGGAAGACACGGTTTTGAGGCCTTTCAAACTCATTCCCAGTACGTCTTTCCGTTCTGTCTGGCTGAGATTCCTGATTAATGATTGACACTACCAATCTCATTAATTGTAGAGGCTGTACATCACTGGGACGAAAATGGTCTTCCAGGACTGGTTGGAGAGCCATTTGACATTAAGAAGATCCATGAAGAGGAAATATCGTTCGTTTTAGAGTGGTTGAAGGATTTTAAGAAGGATTAAGATGGGTAAAGGGGTAAAGATGAACTTGCAATGAGTAGGTACATACATTATTGCTATGTGATTCTGCGAACGAAATGTACGAAAGGATGTGCTTTGTCCGTGTGCAATAGTCATTTTGCAGCGAAGAGCAGCGTCGACTCTTTGATTTGCGAAAAACTAGTTGAGGAGAAAATCGTATCAAGGTACACGTAACAGACACAGTGTTCGTGAAGGGTAAGCGTATATTGTGTCCCTCATCTAAAGAAGTAGTATGTAGTAGTAGGTTGGATAGAGGTGTGTTTGTACTAGTAACGACCGTGGGGGAAGGGTAGTCCCATTGAAATTAGAATGAAAGAATGTCGGGGACGTAGCAAGTAGATGAAGCTGTTGTGCATGTACAGTACACATGAATTAACAATAAATTACAGAAAATTTGAAACAAAGCAGAACGACCTCGCTGGACACCTGGACTGTGTTTTAATGGGAAAACTGCGCAGCTGATTAAAACGCTAATACCGCCAAAGGTGCAAAATTTGACGAACGCGTAGCATCCTCGCGACTTCTGCCAGTATTCCTCTCGCTAAGCCTCCCCGAATCCGAATAAGGTGAACCTACAATACTTCCAGTATCCGGAGTCATATCTGGGGTGACAGTGCCCTCGAGGAAATGAGCCGTCTTTTGAGCATTAACCCGACGAGGTTGCGGACTGTGCGGAATTTCCGCACTCAACGCCGATATAAGACTTTCAAGCGATTGGGTGTAAGCTTTCGGAGGGCGATGAGGGAGGAGGAGGGATATGTCGTTGATACTTTCAGTGTCTTGGCTTTGTTGGTCTATTGTGAACTCGGATAACGATTTGCGACTCCCATCCTCTTGGCTGTAGAATGATCCAGTCCATGTTTGGCTTGATATACCAGAGTCGCGTTGGCCTCTGTGAGCGACTGGTGGAGCGAGGAGGCCATTCTGCGTGTATGTGTATGTAGTCTCTTCCACAGGTGCAGGGAAGAATGATTCGCGATCCGCCATATGAGGGCTGAAGGATTCGCGTATGGATGCCGCTTCTGGGAAGAATGAATCTCGGTCGGGGGAACTGACAGGTTGCGGGTCGCTGATGTTACGGATGAGGATTGGGCGCCGAGGGGGTTTGGAGTCAGTCACTTCGGGATCTATGACTGTTTCATCGCCGCATGACAGATATATAGCCACCATCAGTGTTGGCAGATTTGTGACCAGCAAGGAAACACCGGACTAGAAAGGGTGTGTCATTAACGAGCTGCTGAGTTATCATTGAGAAAGCGACATACCTGGATGCTAGCGGTGAACCTCTCCAGAAGACCGTCTGCATGAATCACGAAGATGGCGTGACCGACACTTCCACCCAAGATGAAAGCAATGGCGAGAAATAACCAAATGAGCATAAATTTGTTGAGTGGTGAGTTTTCGTAAAGAAAGTACGCCTTGATAATACTGAATAAGGTGATAAGGCTGGAAGAGAATTCGACTACGCAGGTAAGGTCAGAGTCAGGGCACATGATATTTAGAAGAAAAACTCACGAGCAAGAGTAGTAGCGTTTATAATTACATCTGCGAATCAGGGCTTAGAACTATAGTGCAGGTACATTTGAGAAAAATCACTGTACTGCTGCATTGTGAATCGACAGAGTCCTTGGACCAGGAGGTGGTGAGAAAACCACACATTACGCCCCTTTGTATGAGGAGACCAGTCCCCACTATGGCACATATTGAGGCAAGAGTGTAAGGAAGTCGACGATGTTCGGGTGCTGATATCTTGACAAATGTCAATGAAATACTGAGGCGCGAAAGCCTGCCACGGATGTTAAATCTTCAAGGCCAAAGTAACTCCGATAAGAACAGCGTACCAAACAACAGCGATATTCATCATGCTGACAACCCAGTATACTGTTAGAAGACTAAATCGGAGATGGGTGAAGGTTTCGGCCACTAGAGACTAATCCATAAACAACTCAGGACACTGTCAGTTCAGAGACTCACCATTAGAATAGAACCAAAAAGCCACTAGCCCAGCTATTGAACACATAATAGCGAAGATACCCACTAAATCGTCGAACCAAAAGCATCCTTTACTATAACGGTACACAATTCGGATTAGAGTAAAGAGTTGTGCAGTCCCAGCTAGCACGGTAGTCACAACTGAAAGACGTCAGATTGTGTCCTGTTTGATAACGGTAAAAACTTACTTCTCCATGTAGTCACAGATATCATGGGCCTTTAGATAAAAGTCGTAAAGAAAGAAAAGAGGGAAAAAATGCTGATACGCAAAACATCTTGAATTAGTTTTATGAAATCGTGTACCGTCCATGGATAGGAGTTGGATAGGCAGACAAATTCGAAGGGCGATCACGTTTTAGAGTAGAAAAAGTTGCATGACATCACTCGAACATACCTTCTCGAAGACCCGACCACCATGGTTCTCAGATATCTCACCGCAAAGTTAGCTCAACAAGTCAGGCATTCCAAAATCTACCAGGCAAATGCTCACAAAAGAACAGATTGACGAAGAACTCATGAGTTCGGCGGGAGCTTTCAGTATTGATCAGGTCAGTTGAAATGTTGTCAAGGCAGCCGTACCAAGCTCTTACACTTTGCGTATCGTAGTTAATGGAACTTGCAGGCCTTGCCTGTGCCCAAACACTTGCAAAAGTCTACGACAAAGAGAAGTACCCGAAAGTACTCGTTTGCTGTGGACCGGGGAACCAAGGTGGTTTTGCGGCCCAATACTGGAGCGTATTAGTACTCATCCACGATCTTTGAAGGAGGAGACGGTTTAGTGGCCGCTAGGCATTTAGGTAACCCGTTTGATGCTACCTTGCGGCGGAGTCAGATGCATGAAACCTTTTCGTTTCTTAGGAATGTTCGGTTACCGTCCGACAATCTACATGCCCAAGGTGTGTTCCTAAGTACCTTGAAACAGTCTGAGTATGGAGCTCACCTCAAAAATTAGCCGGGCTCTAAGGATATCTATCAAGTGTGTGCGGATCCCAACCGAGTCCATGGTCAAGCTCAACGCGAAATTTAGCGTCTCAAAACCCAATGCGATAATATGAAGATTCAAACCCTTCCTCCCTCAAATGAGACGACCGACCTTGCAGACGCGTTAGCGTCTAACGATGTCATACTGGATGCTATCTTTGGATTTTCATTCAAAGGTCCCATTCGTGCTCCATTCGACAATGTCTTGCCAATGCTCACCAAGTCTAGTCTCCCGATTGTCTCTGTGGACATTCCTTCGGGTTGGGACGTGGAAAAGGGTAACATAGATGGAGTTGGCCTGCAGCCGGATGTTCTTGTCAGCTTGACTGCTCCCAAAGAGGGTGTACGTGCCTTTACTGGACGACATTTCCTTGGAGGACGCTTCATTCCAAAGTGAGTGAATGGCGAACTTGACGAGCTTTCGTTGGGTTTTCTGACCTCTACTTCCTTAGAGCAATGGAGGAAAAGTTTGAGCTGAACCTGCCGCAATATCCGGGTGTTGATCAAATTGTCGAGCTGCCTCAGACTCAAAAACTGTAGATTGACATTGTTAGGAAGGATCACCAATGTAACGTATAAAGAATACTGCAATAAGAATCATTTCACGGGCACGTCCTGCACTTTCGACCCGATAGGCAAGTTCGAGTTGTGCAGTCGTTCTGACAATGACGTAACAAAGCAACTTGACCTCTAACTTGCGAGACGATGTCAAATCTTTACCGTTCTGCTCTAAGCGCTCGCATTGCAAAACTCCCTGTAGAACCTCCTCATTTCGATGGAGAAGACAACGAAGAAGACGAGGAAGCAGATTCTCTAGGATCTCTTCCAGGCAGTGGCATGGGTCCTCCCGCAATGCAAGTCTGAACATATCTGCTCCAAACCGAGCCATCTCTCACATCCTCTCATCTGCTATGACTATTAAGGCCCGCAATGACGCGAAGACCTACCAAACCCAAACGTGATCCCAACCCAGAGTTCTCACCCATCTCTGCGTCTTCTTTTTTCGTCGAAGCGGTTCAAGTCGCGGTAGCGAGTAGAAAATTGGACTGTAGGGTGTATTATACACCGCCAAAGTTTGCGAATGGTACGGTTATGATATGTCAACATGGGGCTGGGTTCTCGGGATTGTCGTTTGCATGTATGGCAAAGGAGATTGCGGATCTGTCGAAAGGAGAGTGTGGTGTTATGGCATTGGATGCTAGGAGACACGGTGAGCACATCTTTGAGTTCTCATCAATCCAGAAGTGACTGAAGCCTATCAGGCAAGACCACTTCTTCAGAGCCAGACGATGACCTTTCCATTGATGTGTTAGTGGCGGATTTTGTAGAAGTCGTTTCTGCTGTCTTTACGGATGTCGCGTCTACGCCTTCTCTTCTGGTGTGTGGATTCTTTCCTGCTCTGCAGAGTACCCATTTAATCTGGACTACAAAGCTCATTGGCCACAGTATGGGTGGATCCATTATCACGCGAGCGTGTCCCATTTTAATGGAGATGAAGTACAAGATTGCAGGGGTCGCTGTACTTGACGTGGTAGAAGGTGCGTCCCCTCTGATGCGTTCCATTCTTCATCTCATGCTGGTCCTTGATAGGCTCTGCACTGGACGCTCTGCCTCACATGAACAGTCTTCTCAACGCCCGTCCAGACGGGTTTGACAGTATAGAAGAAGCAGTTGAATGGCAGTATGTGTATATCCTCATCTTCCTCTCATTCTACCTAACTCTCATTCTTTCTGTTTCTGGTTCTTGTCACCCATCACCAGCGTAACAACAAAAGCCATCCGAAACCCCACTTCCGCCCGCGTCGCCGTCCCTGCCATCGTCAAACCATCCGAGAGCACCTCGCCCGTTATACCTCCCATCATCTGGCGCACGCCTCTCAGATCCACAGCACCATATTGGAGAAGTTGGTTTGAAGGGTTATCCAAGATGTTTTTGAGTGCGAGGACTGCGAGGCTCTTGGTTCTTGCTGGGACGGATAGGTTGGATAAGGAGTTGATGATTGGACAGATGCAGGGCAAGTTTCAGATGGAAGTGGTTCCTGGGACGGGACATATGCTACATGAGGTGAGGAATTATTTACGTCTGGGTTTTGGGTGGTTGCACTGAGCTTTTTATCAGGACGATCCGACGAGGCTCGCAGAAATATTGGTCGAGTTTTGGAGGCGGAATGAACGTCTGACGGTTGGGATCAAGAAAGTTGGGGATTTGTAGAATTTATGGATGAGAATACAATTGGAATACAAGATGTAATACAGTTGGTTAGTTGTACTTTTTGTACCAATAGACGAAATGTTTTTGTAGTTACATGAGCAATAAGTGAAGTAAGAAGTTAAGAACGGTACATCGGTTCCTTTGGGCCAGAGATAAGGGTAAAGAACTATCTGTGACAATAGAATACACAATTTTGTTCTTTTATTCCGCAAACCACCGAACAAGGATGCATACTGGTGATTTTCTGAGCGTCAGACATTGATGAGCTCATCTGAGGCGTTCTTCTGAGTCTGAACATCATTTGGCGTGGATACCATGTTGACTGAACAAACAGTAGAGATGCTTGAGGTGAAGGGAAGATCTACAGAACTTCAGGCATGAGCAAAAACGAGTAAACATGACATAAAGGTTGCGCTCACCGGGATCGAGCATGACCATGTAGTCACCGGTTTGTAAACCTGGATATAGGTATATAACAAAGATAAAAATAGATGTCGATGATTAGTTCACGTAGCCATTGACATTGGTCGAGAAGACAAGATTGCAACCACAGAAATTTGAAAGAAGACCCACGTACGCGCATGCCGAGCAGAACTTCTCAGTGAAATGCTAAACTGCCTCTCATTCTCTGTCGGGTCACTCTGCAGTACTTCCGCGTTCCAGTTGAAATAGAGGCCAGTTTCGCCCAACTGGAGGCAGCTGATGCTGCTTAGCAAGAGGTTGTTAAACAGAGCAGGTACTCGAGATACATTGATCTCCAGCGGCGAGTGTCCGTCTTCTAATGCTTGTTTGAGGTTAAGAATGAAGACGCCGTTATTCTGAGAATAAGAGAAAGAACGGAAGAGGTTACATATGCATAAATTGAGCGTGAATGGAAAAAATGCTCACCGTAGCAACAGCGATCTTATTCCTCTCAAAAGCCAGGTATCTAGAGCCTGCTCGTGAAGACCCGAGGTTAAGTTGGAACATGCGTTCATTTAAGTCGTCATCGCCTCGTTGGAAATCTTTGATGAAGACCAGTTTGGAGGTGGCCAACATTGCGACGAGGTGACGACCACAGCGAGAAACGTGAGCTGTATTTCAGTACCCCGATGTGTTAGCTAGAGAAGAAACACACTCAAAGATACCCACTCACCTGCTACGAACTCATCGAGGTATCGTCTATTTGGCGCAGGAGGCTCTGCTGGAATCCTCTCTCGGAGAGGATGGTTGACCATCATAGTGTTGATCCCAGGAGGAGGATCCACCTTATCCCGAAGGACATACATCCGAGATCCATATGTAAAGCGATCAGACGGCAGTTGCAATACAAGTCGCCCATTTGAACGAGCGTACACCAGAAGAGAGGATATATTGCAAACAACGACGTGCTGTTCGCTGACCTCTACGTAATTGAGTTGTGTTATACCGAAGTGAGTTATTGGTGTATGTTGTTGGAGTTGATCGGGATTTACAGAAATGGTCTGAACGAGATCTCGGGAGGGTATATCCCAGAGGAAGAACTGGTTGGAAGAACCGACGAGCAGGGTCGGATAGACGAAACGAAAGGCTCGGGTGACTCGTGGCATGCGGAATAATGCCCATGGTCTGAAATGGCCCTTGTCGGTGTCAGCGTGTAACGAAGCGGCTTGTCCGGAAGCAGCAACTTGGTCTGGTTGGGGCGGGTATTTCGCTTCCTCGTCTGACGGTAAATCCGAATGACAGGAAGAGACAAGGATCCAGACTTCCTTTCCGCGATCCATTCGGTCAAAGATGAGGAAGCCTTGATCATATTCACAATGTGCGTATTGCTTCACATATTCCTGGAAACAGTCAGTAAGACCTAAGGTATAGCATACTGAGTCAAACTACACACCCTAGGCAAAGACCAAAGCAGCTTGTTTTCGACAATATCTACCACTCTGATACCTCCATTCTGTACAGTGGTGATGATGATCCCAGCTTTTTCATCGACTTTGATGCGATGAACTTCATTTTCTGTAGCAGTGAAAGGAGATAGACTTGAAAAGTCCCTTCCAGACCAGCTCCTTTCGATTTGAAAATGTCTTTGACCTGCATCGCAAAGATCAACGACGGGGACTAGGCCATTATCAAACGTATTATCCCACAAAATGATTTCCAGTCTTGAACACCATATATTGAACGTGCAGAGTGAACGGAAGTAATCTCGTCAAAGGAAAGAGCCGTTGAAGGGATCCAGGTGTGATATGAAGCTGCTGTATGATAGATTTGCGATTCATTTGCGCAGACAAAATCATTCAGTTGTTTGCAGACACGCTGTAGGGCATGGATAGATGGGATGGGCAGATGTGCAATTATCGAGAGAGTGAGCTCGACAGGAACTGCGAGCAAGTTCATCGTTCTGGTAAGAGTCACGTCAGAGCAGTGTGACCGGTCTAGATCTCTTTCTCCTCCTCCCTCTTTGTCCAGAAATATACTAGCTATGCGCCTTCTGAACACTGAAACCTTCCAACTGCAGGAATACTACACCGACATCCCTGCCTATGCCATCTTATCTCACACCTGGGACAAAGAAGAAGTCACCTTTCGGGACATGCAGAATTTGGAGGTCGCAAAGAAAAAGGCGGGCTTCGCTAAAATCCGGGGAGCTTGTGCTCATGCTCGGAAATATGCTTTCGAGTGGATCTGGATCGACTCGTGCTGCATCAACAAAGAGAGCAGCGCGGAGCTCTCAGAGGCTATCAACTCAATGTACGAGTACTATAGAGATTCTCAAGTCTGTTATGCGTACTTGTCCGATGCCTCGAGCGCAGAAGATCCCCGGGATACGAAGTCCGGATTCAGGAGTAGTAGATGGTTCAAGAGAGGTTGGACACTTCAGGAATTGCTCGCTCCTCGTTACGTCGTGTTTTTGGGACAGGATTGGGAGGAGATTGGAACTAGATGGAGTTTGAAGGACGCCATATCTGTGTTGACTCGTATCCCCTCCCGTGTCTTTGAGGATGGTCGTCTTGAGAGCTATAGTATAGCTCAGAGGATGTCGTGGGCAGCTTTGAGGGAGACGACAAGGCCGGAGGATAAAGCGTACTGTTTGATGGGGATATTTGGAGTCAATATGCCGCCTCTCTATGGTGAGGGCTCTGAAAAGGCATTCACGCGACTTCAGCATGAAATCATCAAGGTCTCTGATGACCGTAGCATCTTTGCTTGGATTGCGCCGGTTGGAGAGAAAGGACCGAGAGGGCTGTTTGCGAGATCTCCCTTCGAGTTCCGAATGTCGGAGAAGTTTCGGCCTCTGAAACGAATACTATTGACGACAACTCCTCTTACTTTTTCGCGAACAATGGTTTACACATATACCTACCTCTCCAGGAAGCTTCTACTCGCGATCTGGACGGCGGGTGGTCGGTGTTTGTTGCAGCACTCCATTGTCGGTCTGAAAACGGCGACTATATCTCCGTCTATCTGCAGAACATCAATGGACGGCGATATGTTCGCTATAGGCCAGATGAGCTGGTAGTGGATGTTGAACCTTTCACATCGACAGTTCTGAAGGAGGTTGTCGTAAAAGAGACGCAGAGCTTTCAGGATAATCTCGAGAGGAGGATGGCCTTCAACAGGATAGCCTTCAACATCAAGCCTTGTAACTCTCAAAATCATCTTACTTTCCTTCGAGCCAGTAGCTCGCGTAATCTCAGCAGCTTTTCAGACCATCGCGCAGAAGTAGCACCAAACGATGACTTGTTCTTAGAGTATCAGGTCGAAGCTCACCCTACCGCAGATCACGTCACCGTCCGGTTAATCAACACTGACAACAGCGACAACATGCCCCCATTCCGGGTCATGGTCCGTCCCCAGTCTAAATTCTCTGCGCGGCACTCCGGACATCGTCTCACAGATAGAATCGTGCTCCCGTTGGTGAACGGCAATATGCTCCTGTTCAAGAACCAGATGACAGGAAATGCTACGGAGAGGATCCTCGAAATCTTTTCTTTTCCTCCAGACAACGCTGCTCTGATGAAGCAGTTGGTGCCCCCCGTTGGAGGCTTCATGGTGCCAGTGCGCACCAAGGGTTTAGCGGGTAGGATTGCCAGGCTCCAGCGACTCTCTTCTTCCAGCTTCTTCGATATAGACTACGGTCCCGACCAACGCTACCTTTCCATTCACGATCCCACTTCCAGGATCCTCACATACAGGATCTCGTGGCACGACTCAACCTCTGCGACGTTTGACGTTGCTCTTGGACTTGAGGGGGGTGCACCATGGGTGTATATCGCCCATCACGGACAAACTTTTAAAATTGACGAGGAGAAGCCGAATTTGGATTTGTCGGCCTACCTTGAGTTGTTGACGAGACAGAGAAGTCAGTTTAGGAGCTCGGCGTCGCTTACGATTTTTAAACCTGGGTTTGGGAACGCAGCGTATGTTGCCACAGTCACCGTTGGACCGAGAACAAATCTTCAGCTTAGTTCGCATCGTTTGGACGTTGACTTTGTCCTTGGAGGAGGAGGAGGATAAGAGGTGCCAGAGGTAGTGGAAAAGAAGCACATCCATTCTCTGATATTACATGTATATAAGCAAGACGAGTCGACATATCCATGGTTTTGAAGTATCTTATAGCGTTGTACTTCGTACTTACATACTTGCTTTGAGAATCCGGACAATTCCCGAAACTCGAGCGAAGTCCAGTAAATACAGTACTTTAAGTAGGTAGTGGAACAAAGCAAGTACGTAGTCACGGAAAAAGGACTCTAGCTGGCGTATGTAGTGTGAAGTGTCACTATGTAGCACTTGAGAAAGGTAAACCAGCTACGAGGAAGACATCCATCCGAATCTTACATATGAGGAAGATACCTAGTCCAGTCAATGTCACGATATGCATCTGCAGGTAAAGAGCGGAGAGTTGTGAAAGTAATAGTGAGAAGTATCAGCCTACATACAACGTAGAGCGATAGTCCTGGTCTAGTAAACACAACAATTGCTCATAAAGATCCATTGTAGAAACAGTTGAATGTAACGTAAAAATTGGAACCTTTTTAGCAGAGATTGCCAGTGGAGGCCGTCCATGATGTCAAACGTAGTCATTTCAAGTAAAAAAACGGACGGAAACAGTGCGACGAACGCCGCGCCAATTCTCCACATCATTTGTTCGGTCGAGGTGGGGAATGAAAAATTCCATGCGAAACAGTGGATAGCGCCGAATAGACAAGCAACAATGGATGCCAAAACACTAGACTTTGTGAACTCTGCTTGACCTAAGTTTCCTGCCCAAACAACTGGAACAGACGTCGATTCCTCCGGATAGTAACTATAATTTGCAAAAAACTACAAAACCCAGGAATTTCCAAATCTGTGCAGGTGAAAACCACTGACGCCAGGATGTTGCAAGATATTTCTAATTCTTCTGATCCATAACTAATCATAATTGGCCTTTGAACGTCAAGAGGTTTGTACCACCATAATCCATACACCAACAGGTTTAGAATCGCAAAAGCGACCGTGGCTATCTCTAGCGCACTGATAGGCAGGTGCTGAATGACCCTGGTGAGGATTTGGACTAGAAACCACGAAGTCTGTAGAAGAGCCAGTCCCTTGGATATCGCGTCACCTTTGCTCTTGTCTTCGATATTCTGAGCCTTGGTTGCCCTGATATCCGCTAGGATTTCTTCTGTGAAGTGTTTCGGCTTAACGATGGGATGATGACCTTGACGAGTGACAAAACCCCCTATCGAAATGAAGAATCCATGGGTCAAAGAGAGGGCGTGCTCTAGTCGTCGTTCGATAAGAAATCAAAAGAGAAAACAACAGGAAAAATACCTTTGGAGTGTTTCCTTGCTAGCATAAACTGACGCAGTGCAAAAAATACCATGAGCTCTGGAGCTATGACTGCTATGACCATCAAGAAACATCGTCTGAGTGCTATGGAGATACGCCCGCAATGCGGTGGAGGTACGTTTGGGTGGACAGAGACCCATGTGCACGCGAAGATGGTGACGAGACATCCCCAAACGATGTCGTAGAGCTTTCGACAGTCGTCGATGTCGTTGCATGAGGAATCTGAGGCCATTTGGTTGTTCTTGGAAGAGAGAGTGGAAGGAACGCAAGCAAGAGATTGAGGCACATTGGATTGACCTTAAGACTTGTTGTGACCACGCTGCATGGGCTGCGTAACAGACATTCCACCTGCCAGGTAAAGCTGTAGAAGAGCTGTTCAAACAGTATAAGGTTTGATCATTCCTGTCGTTAATAATAGCTGAGCTGATGAGGGACGAAATCCTCTTTATGGCTCTGACAAGACGAGGCAGAGAAGTCAATAAGCTGAGCTAGCTATTCCGTGGCTCTTAAAGGAAAAGGGAGATACTAGAATACAGTATGTATTCTAGTACTTATCAGACACACTTCAACGCCAACTAGTTTGTTATGCTAGTTGCGAGTTGGAGGGGCTCGGCCCGAAACGCCATCGAAGATGTCAGGCACGTGACAGAGCGGCCAGAGACGTTGCATCGCGCCAGGGAGAAGGCATCTAAACGCCTATCGGGACCGAGTCCTGAGAGTCGGGGTGCTAAGAGGAGAGGCTGACCAGAAGGGACCAAAATGCACCAAGAGCCAGAGGAATGTGGAGGGTGGGTCGAAAAAGAGGTACACGTCTTAGGTGCGACCGTCGGATGAGATGGAGGGCAGGAGCAAGCGAATACCGAATCTCCGCGTAAGGCAGATTCGTCAGCAAAGCTGCAAAGCCAGCCACTCCTCACGCTAGCTTATCACGAAGTTTAGGCGAGCTTACGATTTTTAAACCTGGGTTTGGGAACGCAGCGTATGTGGTTTCAGTCACCGTTGGATCGAGAGCAAATCTTCAGCTTGGTTCACACCGTTTGGACGTCGACTTTGTCCGAGGAGGAGGATAGAGCTAAGAGGTCTCAGATACTTGTGTTTGACTGTTTAGACACTCAAGTTGGTGGGAACATTAATGTACTTTCTTACAGATCTGTACTGACTGAGTACCTTACCCGAGAGGTGCTGCAATTCATAGTATCATGAGACTCCTTGTTTCGCCATCTCATGCCATGCTACAGTGCCGCGATCGTCTCCTACATGACTTGACGGTCCCGTCGTCTTGGTCCACAACAACGCTGCAGTAGCTAGACCTACAAGACATTAACCGAACTCGCTCTCAACGAGATAGAAATCAAACGTACTAAGTAAGCACTCGATGAAACTCAAAGCAATGTTGGCTGCCAATGTCCCACACCCACTGTCGGCAAAATCGCCTGTATTTCTGGGATTGCATTCATCTGGTGTTTGAGAAGCAAACATGATACCAAAAGCTATAGGGTATTAGCCTGGAGGTAACTTACATGAATCCAAATCTCAACTTACCCGCCCATACCATCGCCATGCAGATGAATGAGTAAAAATGTACTCGAGCTTTTGTAAGAGGGCCTAATGCTAGAGGACGGACAAGGCGAGAGAGTCTGGGCACGGCATTGAAAAGAGATCTGGACAGATAGAGTACACAAATCTCACAATATACTTGTCCACACCCATGTCGCACAGCAAACAACGGATGATACGATACTAAAATACACTGACAGAGCTCGAAGTCAGTATCTGAGGTCGAACCAGCCAAACTCGCGAAACAGAGATGGAAGACTTACGCGCAGGTCGCCCAGTTCCATCACTACTCACAACCGCTTCAAGCGGACCAACCACCTCCAAAAATATACCAAACGTCAGAACTAAGCTATAAAGCGCTACTTTCGCTGATTGTACGCCAGTTAGCGGCCTGGACTCTGGATCTGTCTCTGTTGCAGGAGGTAAATCAAAGCCATCTTGAGCCTGGAGTCGAGATTTCGTTAGTCTTTCCTTGAAGCTTAGAGCTTGGGCTTGCGTGGATTGGGAAGTAATCCTATAGACGATAAATGTACCTGTTGTGCCTGAAAGGAATCGTCGTGTCAATGTCGGGGATACCGAAAAAAAAAGGCAAATTCGCTCACTTGATAACCCCAAAGCGAATGCTAAACACCCTGTTGCAATGTCCAGACTACACGTGAGCGTTGACGGACAAACAGAGCTCTGCTGGGAGAGCAGCATTATACCAATAGCTAGTATGGGTAAAACGCAATAAGCACGCTTCCCTCAGCCTCATGAGCCTTAGACAGAAATGAAGTCAAAGACATACCCATCCATACCACTGCAAAAACTCCAAAGGACACAAAATGCGAAAAACATCTTCTCAATGGATGGTCTAGCCGAGGTTTGTTGTTATAAGAAAGAAGTACACTTGTCCATATCCATGTAACAAGCGCAGCAGCGATAGAAATGAACGCGAAGACTATATCACCGTCAAATTATTGGGAGAATATCTCTTGAGGTATTCAGACTCACCGATTACACGTGTAGGACCCCCTACTACTGCCAATAGTATCGAGAGTGCATTTTGGCCAAGTCCTAGGACTAGTATACAGGCTGTTTCAGAAGTAAAGGAGCATTAGTTGCGGGTAAGGTGATCAGTTGTGTAGGTACTTGCCATAAAGTGTTGTTCGCAACCATGCTATGGCCATGAATGGTTGTTAAGCACTGAATAGGGATCAGGGATATGTGGAGTACAAAGACGATTCATAACAGTTCATAACGGAGGGCTTTTATAGGCCATCATCTTGTGATGGAGCAGCCCATACGTACTTAAGCCATAGACTAGTAATTCATGAGGTACAATCGTCCGCGGAGTCAAGATCGCCTGCATTCTCCTTGTGTATCTACCGCTGTAGACGGAGTTGGGCTGGCTGTTGTTGACGTAATTCAGAAAGAAGTGGTCAGATAGGCAGTCGGTTGCTCAATTCGGAGGAAGCTGGACCCATCTAAAGGACTTTCTGTCGGAGACAATAGTTGCGAATAGCTGTTAAACCCTCTCAGGGAGTAGAGAAGCGGAGCATCCATTCAGATCCTTCGGTATTATGTAAGCAAGACGAGTGAAAGAATAGCTGTCGTGGTAGACATGTTGACATGACATGTGGATGAGCGATGAAAGGAATGGAGTGAAAGGAGAGAAGCAGATATATAAAGCAAGTAAGAACATAAATCCTGATAGATGCAAACCCAGTCACAAAGCTCCTCAATCACCAAGATATCCCTCCAGCTTACTTTGATGAATGAGTTGCATTCGTTGAAGGAATCTGGGATCCCTCAGAAAAGATACATTGAAGGGTACAGGGTATTCCTGCGCTTTCTTGACCCACTTGTTGAGTGCATCGAGTTTGTCTAAGAGCCGTTGAGGGAGATATGCGTCCTGCACGAAACATAAATTAGCGAGCTACACACAAGAAAAGAGAACCTAGATACGTGTACGTACCTTGAGACAATACACCGCTAATCTGGTGCGGTCTTCGTCAGTACCCGCTTGAAGCTGTGGAATAAGCTTGTATTCGACATCTTCCTTGTTTTCGTTGAGAAATCTTAAGGAAGAAGAGCCGAGAGTGAAGGGGTTTTGGATTTTCCCTTCTTCAGGTTTTAATGGGCATTCTTGGAACATGTACCGGAGCATATCAAAGTTGAGAACACCAGGTATGCAAGGAACCGTATCCCACTTCTTCTGCTGGTAGTCGAATTTCAGGGTTTCCATGCGACTGTCTATGGTGTATGGTAAGTATAGCAGTTACGGATACAGAAGAAAAGACAACGACTGTACCTGCTAAACGCCCAATGTTGCAAGGAACTCCAAGTTTCCTAGCTCGCAGGAGAATGTATTGCAGATCGAATCGAGAGGTATTATAGCCCGTAACAACGTCGGGGTCAGCCTTTTGGAGAAAGCTTATCCAAGCTTTCAACAATGAGGCCTCGTCTTCATACGTGGAAACATCTGCGCCCTCGATCTTGTTACAGGATTTCAAGGTCATGACGCTGCGATAGAAAGGTTCCGTTTCGCCTGGGGGGATAAAACATTAGGGTACTGCAAGCTAGATATACGGGTCAAACTCACCATGATTCGTGAGCATACTGGCAATCTGAATGCAAGGTTCCTTGTCAGGGTGAGGAAAGCTGAAGTTTGAGGGGATCATCGTCTCTATGTCGAAGCTCAGAATGCGAAGAGGAGCTACCGTCGTTGGTGGCTGAGCTGCTTGGATTACACGTTGTCGAGTCGAATATCTGACCTCTATCTGGCAGGTCGACACTCGGTTTGAGTCTGCCACGACAGAGTACTTTTCTCCCAGAATCTCAATCCACTTCATTCCGTATAGCTGCAGGGAGTGGTCAGGCAGGAATAGAAAAATATGATGTGAGCGCATGCATACACCTGAATTAGCTGTAAAACCAGATACGTAGTCCACATCCTTTCTTATGAAGCGAGTGGGGTACAAAGTCAGATCCTGGAAGGTGTAGGCACCCAGACCTGTCCCGAAGGAATAATCAGTTCAACTTGGTGTCTGAAATCGATGAGGCAGGACGCACCTGCAACCTTTTGAGATGCAGCACTGCTGGCAACAAGAAATTCGGCGTACGGGCTAGGCGTTGAACCTTTGATTTGAGGCATCTTGATTTGATTTATACGCTTTATGTAGCTTCCCAGAAGCTTTTCCTGTGGTGCTAATAAATATTTTACTGACGTTTGGTACGAATAGATGATTGCTACTCACGTTAAGATCCTGGCGTAGATTATCCAAAAACCCTTCAGGGTAACCAGACTTGATTGGATGGTAGAACGAGTTGAGAAATCCGTTTACACGAACACATATCGTGTTTCCAGCCTGGGGGCACAAGGTTGAGTCGAAATTCGGATAAAAAGCCAGGTATATGCACCTCTGTTAAGCCAAAAATGAGAATAGAAGAATCTCCACTATGATTGGCGAGTTCTTGTACATCTAGTTGCTGGAAAGCTGCGGCTGTCAGAACATCGTCCAGCCAGTCGGTAACCAACCTACTTATGGATTTCTTGTTGTCCCGGAGACGTAGAGATGGGCGAGCAAAATCTAGTCATCATGCTCAGCTTAAATTAAGACCAATGAAACAGTCATAACGCACTGTGGTGCAATTCGTCCATTTCGACCAACACATTGGCAAAGGACTTGTGTGGGACCAGTGAGGCAAGACGTCGAAGTTTGTTGGGAGGGGACCCTCCGGAAGGGTTAGCATCATCAGGAAAGTTTCTCTTCATAGCTGAAATGAGAGGATTAAAGTGAGCAGAAACAAGGCCTATGTTCCGAAACAGGAGAGAAGTAATGCAACGACGCGATCGAACTTCCACGCCAAACTTTACGTAAGCTCGTTCCTCTTCATCTGACCGACGCGTCTCGACACTCTCACCCTACCTTCAAGTTGTGCAGACAAACACATGCAGCGCCAGGAAATGCTATTTCTATCTTCCAGAAAAGCCATCGTTGATTTTTTCCAAGAGCAACAAGGACCCGACTTCTATTTTCCAAAAAAGGCCAAAGCGTTCGACTGTGTCTTCTTTTATAATTCCTCAAGTGTATTATCAAAGCAGCAGCGAATAGTCGTCGCTATATAAAGTCAGAACGTCCTCAACCCTTCTTCCTCTCAAGCTACCACCATCTCCTTCCATCCTTGTACATACCTTCCACAACCTTTACAACCATGATGTCCATGTCGACCGTGCCTTTCAGCACTGACATTGGTCGTACCAAGAAGGTCACTCACCTCAAGCACCTCGTCGAGCATGACAAAGCCCGCGCTCAGAAGCTCATGGTGTCGCCGGTCCCGACTGGCCCCAAGGGCATCGAGGAGCTCAGGAAGAGACGCGGTACCTCTGGTGGCTCCACTGACTCGCCCGCCCAAGTCGCGTCTGGCCAGACCGTCGATGTCACCGATGCTAGTGAGTATGTCTCACCTGGCTATATGCGCATATACTCACGTCTACTCATCCTAGCTGTCACGTATACGATGTCTGTGGGCATTGGCGAGCCCGCCACGCAGTACAACCTTCTCATTGATACCGGTCAGTGTATGCGCTTCTCCATTAGACTGTGTACTGACGCGTACCCATCTCAGGCAGTAGCAACACCTTCATTGGAGCTGACAAGAAGTACAGCCCAACTGGCTCAAGTAAGACGTGAGTCGTCTACGCTTCCTTACGTGGTCGCTCTGCCTGCTCACTCGATGTTTCACAGCACTCGTCACGCCGTTGTAAGCATCTTCCTCTCGCCACTTGACGCATACACTTATGGTCCTATAGACTGTTGGCTATGGCTCTGGTCAATTCTCTGGCACTGAGTGTGAGTTGTTTCGTCGAGCAGGTGTTATCATATGCTGACCTTTCTTGTAGACATCGATACCGTGACACTCTCCAAGGATCTCGTTATTAAGAACCAGTCTATTGCGGTCGCATCTGAGGCTACAGGCTTCAATGGTGTGGACGGTATTTTGGGTGTGGGACCAAATGATTTGACAGAAGTGCGTACCTTCGCCTTGGCTGCTTTTTCTTCTAACATTTCCTGCAGGGCACTGTATCCCATGAAGGTGTTGTGCCCACTGTGACCGACAACCTCATGTCCCAGGGTACCATTGATACCGAAAGCCTTGGAATCTTCTACCAACCGACTACCGGAAACAATGTCGCGAACGGCGAACTCACGTTTGGAGGTGTCGACCAGTCAAAGTGAGTACATCTCCTTTCTCCGACTTTCTGTAACGCTAACGTTTCTCAGGATCGTCGGAGACATCACCTATGTCCCCATTACTTCGATTAAAAACGCAGCCAGCAAGTACTGGGGTATCGACCAGGAGGTGCGATACAATGGCAACACCATCCTTACGGCCGCTGGGATCGTTGACACCGGCACTACCCTCGTCTTACTCGCTACCGATGCTTTCAACGCGTACAAGAAGGCTACAGGTGCTGAGCTGGATCAGTAAGTTGTTGACGTCGTGTCCATCTCACCCTTTATTCATTTGAATATTCCAGAACGACGGGCCTACTCACCTTCACTGAAGAACAGTTCAAGAAGCTTCAACCTCTGGAATTCGTCATTGGCGGGGTAAGTTGCTCACCTGCGAATGAGTCATTCAGTTCTGATTATCTTCCAGCGAACCTTCACAATGACGCCAAACGCTCAAATTTGGCCTCGTAAGATGAACGAGGCCTTTGGTGTTGATGCCAACAAGATCTACTGCATCATCTCTGACTTGGGTAGCTTGAGTGGAAACGGCCTCGATTTCATCAGTAAGTCGTCCTCTTTCTGTTTCCAATTCTTTACTGACAGGATCTTCTTTCCAGACGGTTTCGGTTTCCTCCAGCGTTTCTACAGCGTCTATGATACCACCAACGCCCGCGTTGGTATTGCGGAGACTCCTTTCACAGTAGCTGAGACCAACTAAACAATGAAAATTTCGCTGGGGTTTTCCATTATTGTCATGTTTTCTATGCAGCTTTTCGAGGAATACGTTGTACATTACTGTATGGTATAAACTACGGGATATGGTCAAATGTAATTGTAACATTTTGTCTCCGAACTTCTTCTGGTGATCATAGAATGACCTGCGAGGCACGCTGCAACGTTTAGCGAGATTGAGACACAATTCCTCTGTTGTAGAAAGGCCCAGAGTTCGAAAAGCAGGAGACGGACTTGCGGAAGTACGAGCACGTGGGACAGCTTCGCGCTTTAAGTTTACGTAAAATTTCAGCTCGTTGATTTCTACTTCTCCTCCTCCAAGCTTGCACACCCAATATCCTGCGGTGACGACTGAACTGGCGCCCTCCTTATGCCCAGAACATACACATTTTCTTTTCTTGAAATTCCTCTCGCACTTCTACACTCATAGATCGTACCGATGCCTTCCGCTCTAGGTCCAAAGAGCTTGCGTGTTTACAACCAGCATTCGAAGCAAGACGACCGGAAAATTTTTCGTAAACGGTCCTCATTACCTTGGGTGGATACTAGCGACGATGAAGGTCGACGCAGGAAGACTCCTATCAAAGTTAATGGAACAAATATCAACGGACACCATAAATCCCCTTCCGACGGATACCCTTCAAAAAAGGCTCGGAAAGCTCTAAACGGATATCGTGCTTCGGGGCAGATGAACGGGAAAGTTAATGGTGTTGAGCACGACAGGTCGGGTGGAGGGATACCGGAAACGCCCAAAGCTACTTCGTCCAAGTATGCAGCGATACAGGAACAGCGCCAGGACCTGCCCATTACACAAGGCACGTCAGCCTTACAGTGATGACTATCATGATTCTCATGATATTTTTTCTAGGCAAAGACGCCCTTATTCGAGAATTCCACGAAAATGATGTGACCGTACTGCTTGGAGAAACAGGGTCTGGGAAAACGACGCGTACGTGACATTTTTTTCATTTCAGCGACTGTATCCTTATCTTCACAGAGGTGCCCCAATATCTTCTTGATTCGGGCCTCGCGAGTAGCGGTATGATAGCCGTTACACAACCCCGAAAAGTCGCTGCCACCTCCCTTGCAACTCGAGTCGCCGCAGAGCAAAATGTCAAGGTCGGCAGCCTCGTCGGTTACTCTGTCCGTTTCGACGAACGAAGTAGCTCAGAAACTCGCATCAAGTACATGACCGACGGTATGATTGTGAGGGAACTCATGTCGGATCCTTTACTGAGCAAATACAGCGTTGTCATCGTGGATGAAGCGCACGAACGCTCGTTGAGGACGGACCTTCTCATCTCCAATTTGAAGGTCATCCAGAAGCAGCGGAATGATCCCGAGGAAGCGAAGGGGAAAGGAAAGGGGAAAGCAGAGGTGGTTAATCCGCTGAAGATTATCATCATGAGTGCGACTCTTGACGCGGAGAAGTTTGCCAAATTTTTCTCTGGGTGAGTTGACTCCAAATTTCTATGTTGCGTGAAGCTAACTATTTCCAAGAGCAAAGGTGATATACGTGCAAGGTCGTCAGCATCCTGTTACAATCTACCATGCATCGCAAAGTCAAAATGACTATGTGGATTCGGCCATGCGAACGTTTTTCCAAATACATACAGACCGGCCACCAGGTGATGTCCTTATATTCTTACCCGGTAGGTTGCTCCGACCAGCGTACTCCATACACATCTGCTGATGCAGAATCCCAGGACAGGAGGATATAGAAAGTTTGGAGAAGTCCATAGAGCTGTTTGCGAAACAACTGCCTCCCAATTGCATGGATGTAGGACACATTTCTGAATATCTCCAAGGCCATCTAATTTACTTTTGCATAGGTGCTCTTGTGCACCATGTACGCGTCTCAAGCACCAGGTCATAACGCCAAAGTCTTCAATCCTACACCTCAAAATACCCGCAAGTGTATATTGGCTACCAACATTGCAGAAACTTCTATCACTATACCAGGAGTTAAATACGTTATCGATACAGGCAAGTGTAAGGAGAAGCGGTATCTGGCGCGAAACACTGGTGGTGGTGAGTTCTTTCTGTGTTCCCATCCGTTAGCCTAGCGTCTGACATCCTTTCACACTGTATAGGTTTTGATACACTCATGACAAGAGACATCACAAAATCATCAGCTATGCAACGTGCTGGTCGAGCCGGTCGTGAGGTGGGTATATGTAGTTTGGAAGGGAGTGCACAACGTTTACTTAAATCGGCACGGCGCGCAGGGTGCAGGCTTTTGTTTTCGGCTGTATACGGAAGATGCCTTTCAAAATATGAAGCTCTCAGCAGAACCAGAGATTCTACGATGTGGTCTTGCGTCAAGTATCTTGCAGCTCAAGTGTATTGGTCAAGATCTCGAGACTTTGGATCTCATGGATACACCTGATCGCGATTCCTGTAAGGTCTGGAGCTATAGCCTGTCGATATTTCATTGACACCTTTTCCAGTAATATCTTCTCTCAAGACTCTTTTCATCATCGGTGCCCTGAACGACGCAAAGGAGTTGACACCCCTTGGTTGCGAAATGGCCGCATTTCCTTTGGAACCCGTCTATTCCCGAGCAATCGTCGCTTCCAAAGAACTAGGCTGTACATCCGAATTACTCACAATCGTCTCCATCCTCTCTGCTTCCTCAAAACTCTTCGTCGACTCCTCCGAACACCGAGACGCCATTTCCGAATCACGCAAAAAGTTTAAACATTCCTCTGGGGATCACCTTACTATCCTCAATGTGTACAAAGCGTACAAGGATATATCTCAATCTGAGAATAAGAGTGGGAGGAAAGCGTGGTGTAGGAAACATTTCTTGAATGAGAGAGCGCTTTTGGAGGCGGGAGATATCAGGGAACAGTTGGATGGGACGTGTCAGAGAGTTGGAATCGATTCTCAGTCTGAGGGCGGAGAGGGGAAGGAGGAGACTGTCGTACACTGCTTGGCACATGGACTGGTGATGAATATCGCACTTTTGCAGCCTGACGGGATGTATAAGCAGGTCATGGGCCAGTCGGTGAGTGGTTTGTGTTGCATTTTTCCAACTGTCAGGCTGACATTGTTTTCTGTGTAAAGGTGGTCAAGATACATCCCAGCTCGACCCTGTGTGATCGCAAGACACCTGCTATTATCTATGATGAGCTGGTCAGTCTTTTTGCCTCAGCCATTTACTAGTATTGTTTTTCTGACGCCTTTTTCATTTTCTTTTGGTAGGTTTATACCAATCAGATTTATGCTCGTGGAGTCAGCAGTATCAGTAAGAGCTTCCTAGCGGGTCTGACTTCCCTAAATCGCCGGCAGGCTTGAGTTATGTCGTTTCGTCTCTCAAGCGACCAGCCTCAGCTTCAGCATTCGCTGGAAAAAGTATTATTGTAGATTCAAATGCGTGTGTCATTCATGGACCTTTTGCTTTGAGAGAACATGTATGTATGCTTATTAATTTCCCAACGAAGAGATGCTTTCATGAGATCTTCGACTCGGAACTTTTCACTCTCCTCGATTGAATTTGAGCTACCAAATGCGAACAAGCTGAGGGATTACGTGTGGCAGAACTTTGTTGAGGGAGGGCGCGTTTAGTCTCGTACCCTTGTCCGGTAAAGCGGGATTTTGCTGCTATCCAAGGCGGATGGGTACGAGACTAGCGCGTTGGTTATTTGTAAGTACCACAATGCATAGGTGGCTTCTCGAAGGAGAAAGGATGCGAGTAAAGCACCTTGGCTCAGGCTGAGACTGAGAACTCAGCGCTCAGCCTCCGGCGACCGAGACAGACACAAAGAAGACGGACAGCATTTCGGGTTGAGGATGACAAGCACACAAGAAAGACGTCAAGAACGAGAAGGGCCAGGATATTGAGCAAAAGGAAGAGACAGACCTGCCGAAGTTTTAGACGGAAAGTCTTGTGTTTTCGCAGCTCGCCATATGTTACTTACTAGGAACTCTGTATCATTGTTTACGCTGTATACTATGTACACCTTTCTAATCTAGCTCATTGCAGTCAGCTTTTGTATCAAAAAATAATATCAATTCCCTGTTTCTTTCTTTTCTCCTGCAAGCCTGGACCGAATGTTGATCAAGAATGAGATACCATCTACTCTAGACGAAGCAAATGTGTTCCAAGCTGTAGACTGGACCTCTCTTGAACTGAAGCAGTCAGACCACCTTCGTGAGTTGAATCAGACCAAGCAGATCTTTGCCTCAGCCGTCGTTTATCGGCCTTTGATCGATTGAGATAGTATTGGTACACTTTTTCCGCAGATTTCTTACCCTTATCGACAACGAGCTCTGTCCAAGATATCCATGATGAGATGCCCAGGAGCCCAATGGCAACATGAAAGACGGATTTGCCATCTTCTGTGCCATATGTAAGAATGCGGAAGGAAACCGAAGTAGTATCACCATCATCTGCAGGAAACATAGGAATGTATGCCATATCTTGCCACGTCTTCACATACAAACTGGCGGGATAGACTCTGATCAGCGGAAACATTCCATCATGACGACCATACA
Source organism: Tetrapyrgos nigripes (assembly GCA_013368315.1). Taxonomy (NCBI): domain Eukaryota; kingdom Fungi; phylum Basidiomycota; class Agaricomycetes; order Agaricales; family Campanellaceae; genus Tetrapyrgos; species Tetrapyrgos nigripes. The sequence continues at coordinate 186,555 of JAACJM010000117.1, forward strand.
AGAGTCTACGATCCACTTTGGATGGGACGATAAAGCCTGAATCCGAAGGTTGCAGGGTCTGTGTCCAAAAGTCGATTTCGAGACTGTCTTGGTCGATAAAATCGATTTCGAGACGTCGGTCTGAGCGACCTGTCACCTCGCAGTGGACAGATATAGCACCACTGCTCGTACGCACCACTGTCCCATCATCTCGAGAAGGATCAATAAAGAAGGGAGGCTCCTCGAGGGGTCGGTCACCAAGTTGCAGGGTATAGTAAGGCAAATTGGTGCACCAATAATGCCAAAGACGAATGGTGAAAGCCTCTCCGGTAACTTGAGTTTTATAGGTCAACTTATGTATGCGGTACGATGAGCATGGTTCAACTTGAACCGAAACTCTGTTTGAATTGGGGGAATGAAGGACAGGCGATGGTCGGTAGTCGGTGCAAAGGAAGTGTCGAGCAGAGGGAAGGAGGTCGGCGTGATACAACACCGCAGAACCGTAACGACTCGGTCTGGTGTCAAACCGCGACCTCCGGGTAACAGGAACTTCCCTGACTGTAAGCTCTTGAATATTGCTGAGCGCGGGCTGGAGTGTAGGTCTAAAGACCAACTGATCTGGATAACACCGGACGTATTGGTGCTGATTCGTCTTTTGGAGATAGAACGACAAAAAACTATAGTCTCTCTCGGATTGACAGAGTAGGGACGCAAGAACGACATCGTCACTGCGACCGGAGTCATCAATGGTTTCGAGAGGGAGATGGATGCGGAGACCATTGTTGCCAAACGAATACGACGATCGATCTCCCACGCAATATGAGTCGATAGCCTTCACTTCACCGGACATCCTAAATTCGTAAGGCGACCTGGCCAACAATCCCCTGCGTTTATAGTGCTCGGATGATGCAGCAACCCAGGCAAAGATGCTCCGGTCATCAGATATTTTGATGATTTCCTGCTGTAGTCGCATGAAGGCCTTTGCACCGCCTTCCCCGTAAATGGGTGGCATGCTGACCTCAAATATCCCCATCAAGCTATAAGCTTGGTCTTCTGGCCTCGTCGTCTCCCGTAACGCCGCCCATGACATCCTCTGAGCAACACTGTATGTGTTGATATCACGACCTTCGAAGACCTCCACCGGAACGGATGTGATTGCAGAGACCACATCGCGCAAGGTCCACCTGGTCCCAATCCGAACCCAATCTGTGTCCAAGAATACGACATTCCGGGGTGCAACCAGCTCCTGCAACGTCCATCCCCTTTTGAACCATCTACTGTCCTTGAAGGTCGACTTGGGATTTCGAGGGTGCAACTCGATGGAAACATCGCATAGGTAGACGTAGCAGACCGCGGCGTCCTCGTAGTACTGGTACATAGAGTTGATTGCCTCTGAAAGCTCAGCACTGCTTTCCTTGTTGGATGCGGCATGAGTCAATCCAGATCCACTCGAAGTCGTACCTGCGAGCACGTGCGCAGGCATTCTGGATTTTGGCGTAACCAGCCTTCTGCTTCGCGACTTTGAGATTCTGGATATCCTGGAAGGTGACCTCCTTCTCCCAGGTATGAGATAGAATTGCATAACGCGGGATATCGGCATAGAACTCCTGAAGCTTGAGAGTTTGCGTATTCAAGAGACGCATTGAGAGAGTATGATAGTCGAAACTGCAAGGATAAAAAGTAAGGTCATGCTTGTAGTGCAATAGAGGAAGACAATAGGGCTCACATTCGGGAAGGAGCAAGTTGTACGTAGGCAGCTCGAGCTTTAAAGATCTTGATTCCTGGTGAATTTCGCAGATCTCCTTCATCGATGTATGCACTCGTCATTCACAAACATGTGCTAAGAGTACTGCTGAACGGTTTATTTAGCCTGCAATCGATGTGAACGTAGAAGGTGGTGCGTATCAAGGCACTACCACTTTCAAGAAGGGCAAGACAACCGCGAGGATTGATATTAACGTTCAATGTCATCGTCCTCCTGCTGTGCTGCAGGGCCCCACGAAAAGTTTGCGCCTCCTTCGCGATGGTCTCCGTCAAAGACATCGATGTAGGGGTACCGTATCAAGAGCTAGTTCGTTCGCACAATAGCGTCCTGCAACACGGGACGAGAAGGTTAGCGACTGTGCTTTTATCCTATGCTATCTTGTCGTTGAAGGAGGCATGGGTGGGGATAAAGCAAAATAGAACAGGGCACAAGGAGACACGCAGAGAAGGCAAGGAGAAGGGTGTAAAGGGATATCAAGGATGAAAACAAGAAGGATGTAAAGGAGGACGCTCACCAACTACAACAAAAACGAATTCTTGTAAATCAATCCAGGAGAAATGCAGACCCAGGGAAGCCGTGAACGAAGTTGGTTGTGCGGTCTATTAGGTCGACGCAGAGGGTTGAATCGTCTGTCAGTGGGTTGCGAGAGCCAGCAGCGTAGGGTTCTTCTCCGATGCTGGCAAGAAACGCGTCAGTGTCATCCTCGTTCCTCTGGGCAAGTAAACTCAGAAGAAAACAAAAGAAGGCAGAAAACACGACACGAAAACGACCAAGAACCAAACCAGAACGAAAGATCAGAAGAAGCAGAAAAAGACACGCACAAATTGAAATCAGGATATGTCGCTCCAATCTCCTTCAGTAGTTGTGCCACTTTCACGTCATATTCCGCCACTAAATCCACCGACTGGATAACCTCCGAGCCTTGGAGAATAACATGTCCAGCTTTACGCGAGAGAGATAGTCAAAGTGAGGATGGCTTGGAGGTCGTTGGCGTTTAGTTTCTTGATGGGTGCGGATCCGACATGGTTTTGGGTCGCGGTTATAGAGGGTGGTGGTTGGAGAGGAATGACCAAACGGGACTGGGGCTCATCGACACGTTCGATGACAGATGACGAGATTGGCCCGAGCGCTTGTACTTCGGAAACAACAGCATTACTTTACACGTCCATTACAACCACTGTCATTGCTCAAGTGCTCAAGCGAGAAGGAGTGTGACAATCCGTGACCGTGACAATATGGTCAGAACCTTCTATTAGGGCTCGCCACCGTTACCGTACACGGTTACGACCGTGTTTTTTACGGTCCTACACGGTCACGGTAGGACCGTAACCGCGCCGTATGTACCCTTCCTGAACCCCGAGACGGTACGGATACGGGTCGTAACCGTGCGTATCACGGATACGGGTCGTAACCGTGCGTATCACGGATACGGGTCGTAACCGTGCGTATCACGGATACGGGTCGTAACCGTGCGTATCACGGATACGGGTCGTAACCGTGCGTATCACGGATACGGGTCGTAACCGTGCGTATCACGGATACGGGTCGTAACCGTGCGTATCACGGATACGGGTCGTAACCGTGCGTATCACGGATACGGGTCGTAACCGTGCGTATCACGGATACGGGTCGTAACCGTGCGTATCACGGATACGGGTCGTAACCGTGCGTATCACGGATACGGGTCGTAACCGTGCGTATCACGGTTACGGGACGGTCCTGCAGAATTCTTACAGGAAAGGGATGCAATCTTGAGCTGTAGAAGACTTTTTGACTGTTTTGTGCACTAATATAGTTGGTAAGACCAGATTAAGCAGAGAATGTATGGAATATACCGTACTTGTCCTTAATAATATCCTGACGTCCCGATATATCATTTGAATCCATTAGGTATTCAAAGTGAATGGGATTTCGGGCCAATTCCCCGTAGAGACGATGAGAAGCTAAAAACCACTCGGAAAAAGCTGAGTTAGGGGCGACTGATAACTCGGCGATATCGATAAGCCATAAAAGGCTTATCTAATCACGTGTTATCTGGTACCGTCTCACGGCCGTGTACGGTTAATACGACACGGTCATATACCGTGTTGAACCGTACCGTCACCGTGCCGTATTGTGGTCTCCAAGGTCTTAAGACGGTACGGGTGACGGGTCCGTATCACGGTACCCGTAAACCGTGGCTGTACGGGAACGGTGGCGAGCCCTACCTTCTATGCGTGCCACGCGTTCACGCCTCGGACTCTTGCAAGTCTCTTGGAATCTGGACACTACTGCCTATGAACTCGTGTGGACGGCCCAATTAGTCCTTACTCAGCCTCAATTTTCTTTTGCCTGAAGCTTTCCACCAGACCCTTGTTCTGGCCCGGCTGGGAGAGACTGAGGCATCCTATCTCCCATATGCTGCTGATGGAAACCCACTCGTGAAGGCTAATTCAAGTTTGCCCTTTTCTGGACAATTCTGCTTCATGTTCTCTGTCTTATTTCGATCTCAGCCTCCGCTCCACTCTCGTACCACACGGGGACGCAGTGTGCATACTGATGATCATTCTTGTCAGTCAGGGCTTTACGCGACCAACTCAGGCTGTCAATTTTAATTTCGAGTGTGCAGCTGGGATCTCTTCAATTCGGGAAACTGTAGCAATAAAGCACTGGGTGCAATTTACCTCGGGAATCCATGAAGCTCTCCTACTAGACAAAGGTACCTCAGCAAAGTCGCAAAACCGCGTATTTACTACCACTGCCATATGATGGAATCTTTTCGTCAGAGGCAAATGATCCCGAATGTGGACCTACAGGGTACATTTCATAACGGAGAACTGCTTGAAATCCAGATTCATCAATCATGATATGACAGACTGCTGTCTCTGTCTGGCCAGCCCCTTCAAGCTTCCTTTCGTAGACCATTAGACGCCAATGGTCTTCGAATCAACATACCGACAAACCCTTTTGTCGAGTCACTGATATGAAAACTTCTCACTTGTTACCGATTTTGACCTCCAGGTAATACACTAGGCTGACAGCTTCTTCTCCGAGTCAGTTTATATCGTACGACTAGCAACCTTGTAACTGCGCGTAACTGAGGAGACATTCAAAAAGCCAGTTTACACTCGGTCCTCGGGAATCTCCTTGTCACTGGCATCCTTGTCCTATTTCCGTCCTTGCCTTTGCGCTCACCACTACAGCAATACAGAACACGAAACCTTGGCCTTTACCCGTCCTTCGATTCCGAACATCTATTTTCTCGTCGTCGGAAGGAATCGTGGAAATTTACTTGCTCCCATCCGCTTCGATATTGACCTGTAGAGCAACCGAGCTGTAATGTAGGGTTCCACAAAACATATACAAATGGCCCTAGTGGGTTTTACTGCATCCTTTAGTTAACTCCCTTCCTGCTCTCGACTTGTTGCTCTCACCTGAACCCCAGAACTTCCTCATTATCACAGTCATGCTCAGCCCTTCTTCCAGTGGTGTCCCCACTTCGGTGTATACGATGGATCGTGTAACAGTTACATACTACTATGATACTCTGTTAACGTCGAATGGACCATTCCTGTTACCCTAGAATTGGCTCAGCCCAGCGTCAAAGTACTCGAGATCGACGTTCTCAGAGAAGGAGGCCACCTTGAACGTGAGGTAAATTACAGCGATATCGATGTTATTCTCATCAAGAATTGAGGCGGTTGCAGCGGCATGAGTCTAACGCCTACTTAGAAAGACAATCTGATTATCTGAATCTACAAGACACGAATTGATATCTGAACGAGAAGATCATTCTTCTTTTGCAGTTAAGTTAATTGTACAGTGGTAATTTAGTCTTGCAAACTCCGTGATCCCGTTTCTGGATCCTTCAAGGATGTGGCCTGATGTGGCTCGATGTCTTCCGGCACGGCCTGTCACTGCTCAGTGCCACTGCAAGACGATCGAAAGAGGACCTAGGAATCCCTCGCGGCGCTCTACAAATATGTGTGGTACCAGATTGATAGGAATCGAAGTCAGGACCACTCCGACGCTCACGAAACTCCAAGTCTGATCAGAATATGAGGTGATTAAACCTTTTGGACTCTTTTGTCTATTTTCGTTTTTGTGAGAGTTTCACTGGGGTGGTAATGTCACAAATTGCAAGGCTACCAGCTTGAGGTACTGGAGTGCTGATTCATCTTCAATTTCGAAGCTATGTAACGACCCTTGACTCGTAACTGGATTATTCAAATGGTTCTTCATAAACTTACTTCGTCATATTCTGTCAACTAATAGACGATCAGTTGACTTCCGAATCGATGCTTCATCTCCGAAATCTCCTTGTTCTGTTTCCGTCCCTTTCTCACTAGGCTAGGCACTCACTGATGTTCGAGTCAGTGCTGCCAGTGCGAGACACGATGTATGAGAAGATCCACTGGCGCTCAATTCCTCGGAAGTGCCGGTCTTCCTATCCCATCTAATGTATATGGTTAGTGTGTAACTCCGTCAACTTTCTTTGTGGCTTGATCTTCATGGAGTTCCTAATTTCATAGCAATTTCATTCTTCTGATGGAGCGATCTGACACGGGTCCTTCGAGGTCCTTCGGTATGTTCTCGACATGTCTGTGATGACGATGAGCGCCCTGAGGAAGGCGGCTAGAAGCTGATCCCAAGCATGCTGTGCCTCTGGTGGCAGGTGTGTGTCCAGCACTATAACAATCTAGATGCAGCTCCATACGGTCTTCCCACTTTGGTATCCTCGTCTACAACAATAGTGTTCAATCTCCCGTGTAGTTGGACAACGAAGTGCTGGTGCTGTTAACGGTGAAAGAAATGACTAAAGTATATAGATCTTAACCTAGAAATGTACAACAACTACAGTAATGTCATCCCATGGCTCGCTGGAGGGTGCGATCGCCTCAATCATCTTTTCAGAGTCCGTCCCAAAACAAACGTTTTTGATCACTCTTTCAGCCAAGTTGTCACCGGCCTTGGGTGCGATGAATCTGTGCCCCAATTTGTCTGACCAGACTTTCTGCAATTTCTCCGGTAATGCATGATCAGCGGCAGCGGCAGTTACAACAAGATCTAGCTTATCCTTCTCATCTAAATTCCTCAACTCGTACCCCAGTCCATCGGAATAAAGCACTAGCACATCATCATTGTCAATGACATGGTGCTGAATAGACGGGGTAGAGGAGATGTAAGGTCGATTTACATGTCCAGCTTGAGCCAGCTCTGTCATCCAGTCGTCCCCAAATGGGGCCGGATAGGCGCACAAAAGGATTTTCGCTGCCAAGTTCAGTGGAGCTTTGAGTTGGTGATTGCCAAGAGCTGGGACAGGTGTTAGGATCAAACAATACGCGAGCTACACCAACACACCTCTAGTAACAGCCAAGGAACCAAATACCCTGCCGTACTTGATCACCGGAGGCTCGTCGGGGTGTTCAGCGTTTAGTCGTTGTACTTCCTTTTCATCCTTGCCATTGTGAAAATCGTTGAGGCGTTTGGATCGCAGGACCGCTCCATCTGTCTTCATCTTCCCGACAACTTTGGTTTCAAGAGTGAGTCCAATTCAATGCGTGAGGATGCAGGGGAATGATGACAAGAGGTATACGAACACACCAGCTTCCGAATCTCCTAGAGAAGCAACCCATACATTCTCTTTTGCTTTATCAATGAACACAACTAGAGCAGTTGATCCCACAACGGCGTATCGAGCTCTCTGAAATTTGGGATTGACCCTTGAATACCCAATAACTTCGAATACCTCTCCAGGATCCAACCATAGGGGATCATCCCAGTCTGTCTGATCCTTTTTAGGCCAAATATCATAGAAACCTTGAAGTAATGAACGATCAAAATCCTCAATACCTGCGCTTAACGAGTTTCTGACTGCGTGATCAAGGTTACGGTCCTCATCGACCAAAGTCTTCTGAATGCGCTCGCATAGAAGAGCAGGGAGAGTCTTAGATGCGTATTCTGAGAGTTCATCGCTATGATGGCCTGTATTTAACACAGATGTGAGTGAAAATGCATTTTTTAGGAAGTCAGCACACTCACCGTCGAAGATTGCCACTATGGTACCCAACGATGACTCATAAAACACGGATCTGTCTTCGTTGCGAGGTTTCTTGCCCTGGAATGTGGATTGGAAGATTCGAGTATTGTTGTCTGATAGAGTATGAAAAGATTTATGACCAATCATTTCAAAGACTGTATCCAACTCTTCTCTGGATGCTCGGGATGGGGGTGCGAAAGGCATAGTACCAGTGTAGATAAAGTTGAAGTTCAACTTCAACCACGTGAGCCCTTCGAAGTTCGCCGCCTCAGGCCTGCCTCCGAGGCCTGAGGAGGCGTCAAGATCAACAGAGATCATCTAGATCTCTAATCTGGATTTCTATGTAACATTCTGCCGCGTACTTGCAAGTATAGACTGTATAGTTCCCAAATAGTCCTACTTCAAACTTTTGAGTCAGTCGCCTTGTTCTCATTTTTTCGTCTTTCAGATTGTCAGCCTCATGTTCCACAGCTTGCTTTCAGTTCCTTGATATGGTAAGTAATTTCCTTCCCAATGAGTCAAGCTATCCCACTCGGCGAACGGCGGAGCGACGTCTACCAGCAGTATATAACGGTCTGCTGTTTGGGAGTCCCTTCTCCAACTCAGCTTTCTTCACTCGACAAGCAAACAACCTTTCTCTCTGCTCGCCTCTCCATTTTCCAAGCTCACAATGTTCTACCAAACAGGAGTGCTTGTAAACGTGAGCCCTTATAAAGCTGCCTCTTTCGCGCCAGTATTCTGACAAACTTCTTTACCCTGATCAGTCTTGCCGTAGCGTAAAAGTGGATGGAAGGGAGACACCCGTCAAAGAGGACTGCCTTCAAAGCAGCTGCATCCTTTCGACCAAAGTGAGTGATCCTTTTGGCATGATCATCATTGTACTGACTGTACATGTACTAACGGTGAATTCGTAATCGACTAGTATGTAGCCCGCGCCCCCAAGAAGGACACGACTACGGGTGGAGGCACAAACAACAATGACGAGACCCCTTCGAAGAGCAAGTAATCACCTTGCTCAGTTCTGCCGATGATACTACGTTGTGATATTTCTAGGGTAAGTACTGCTGTCCTTACTACGTGGACGGTCTTTGCTCAGCAGTGTTGTGTTTTTGTTTGGTTTTTCCAGATATTCAACTATCCATCTTAATGCTCAACCATTGTTACTAGTAAATCAACACGGGCCCATCATTTCCTTTCTTGATCTGAACATTTTATCTTGATTTTATCTCTCTGTACATGTACTCATCTCGACTATCACTGTAACATCACTGTGTACCACTGATGTAATATCATTGTCTATGTATACTACGTACACCTTTCTACTCTAACACGTCACAGTGAACTGTCGTGGAAAGTAGTATCAACTCCCTGTTTCCTTCTTTTCTCCTGCAAGCCGGGAACGAAGGTTGGTCAGAAAGCGGACCACCACTCTAGACAAAGCAAATGTGTTCCAAGCTGTAGACTCGACCTCTTTTGGACCGAAGCAGTACCTCGGTAGTACCTATCAAATCGAAACCGACCAGATGTTTGCATCAGCCGTCGGTTATTAACATAGGACTGATATACATATTCCGCAGTTTCCTGGTTATGGGCAACAACAACGTCTGTCCAAGGTGTCCCGGATGAGGAGCCCAAGAGCCCAACTCGAACATGAAAGGCGGGTTCGCCATCTTCTGTGCCATATGTAAGAATGCGGAAGGGAAGCGAAGTGCCACCATCTGCAGGAGACATAGGAATGTATGCCATATCCTGCCACGTCTTCACATACAAATTAGGGGGATAAACTCCTATCAGCTGCGTTCTATCATGTCCACCTCCATACAAGTGCCTACGATCCACCCTGGATGGGACGATCAAGCCTGAACGTGGAGGTCGCAGGGTCTGTGTCCAAAAGTCGATTTCGAGACTGTCCTGGTCTATAAAGTCAATTTCAAGACGCCGGTCTAACCGACCTGTCACCTCGCAGTGGACAGATATAGCCCCACCACCCAGACGCACCACTGTTCCATCGTCTCGAAAAGGATCGGTATAGAAGGGAGGTAGCTCGAAGGTTTGGTCACCAAGGTGCAAGGTATACTTAGGCAAGTCTCTGCTCCGAGGAACCCAAATATAAATGGTAAAGGCCTCTTGGGTAACTGGAGTTTTATAGGTCAACTTATAACGGTATGATGTCCATGGACTAAGTCGAATGGAAACTCTGCTTGGATTGGGGGAATGAATAACAGGCGATGATAGGTCGGTGCAAAGAAAGTTTCGAGCGGAAGGAAGGAGATCGGCATGATACATTACTGCAGAACGAGGTCCGGTGTCAAATCGCGACCTCCGGGTGATAGGATTTTCCCTGACTGTAAGCTGCTGAATATCGTTGAGTGCGGCCTGAAGTGTAGATCTGAAGGCCAACTGATCTGGAAAACACCGAACGTATTGCTGCCGACTCGTCTTTCGGAGATAGAACGATAAGAAACTACCGTCTCTCTCAGACTGACAGAGTAGGGATGCAAGAAAGACACCGTCACCGTGACTGGAGTCGTCAGTGGTTTCGAGAGGAACATGGATGCAAAGACCGTTGTTGCCAAACGAATACGACGATCTGTCTCCAATGCAATCCGAGTCGCTAGCCTTCACTTCACCGGACATCCTAAATTCGTAAGGTGACCTGGCCAACAATCCCCTGTGTTCTTTGTGCTCGGATGATGCAGCGACCCAGGCAAAGATGCTCCGGTCATCAGATATTTTGATAATTTCCTGCTGCAGTCGCATAAAGGCCTTTGCACCACCTTCCCCATAGATTGGCGGCATACTGACCCCAAATATCCCCATCAAGCTATAGGCCTGGTCTTCTGGCCTCGTCGTCTCCCGTGACGCTGCCCATGACATCCTCTGAGCAACACTGTATGTGTTGATATCCCGACCTTCGAAAACCTCCACTGGTATGGATGTGATTGCAGAGACCACATCGCGCAAGGTCCACCTGGTCCCAATACGGACCCAATCTTTGTCCAAGAATACGACATTCCGGGGTGCAAGCAGTTCCTGCAACGTCCATCCCCTTTTGAACCATCGACTGTCCTTGAAGGTAGACTTGGGATTCCGAGGGTGAAACTCAATAGAAACATCACATAGGTAGACGTAGCAGACCACGGCATCCTCGTAGCACTGGTACATGGAATTGATTGCCTCTGAAAGCTCAGCACTGCTTTCCTTGTTGATGCAGCACGAGTCAATCCAAATCCACTCGAAGTCGTAATTCCTAGCTCGCGCACATGCATTCGAAACTTTGGCGTAACCAGCTTTAAGTCTTGCAGTTTCGAGATTTTGGATGTCCTGGAAAGTGACCTCCTCCTTCTCCCAGGTATGAGATAGAATCGCATACCGTGGGATATCGGCGTAAAACTCCTCGAGTTTGAGGGTTTCGGTATTCAAGAGACGCATGAGAGAGAGAGAGTACTAATCGAGACTACAACGGCAAGAGTCAGCAGGCTAACACTGTGAGAATAAGGCATCACGACGTACTCGGTGGGAAGGAATGAATGCTGTTAACGGGCATGTGTGGACTGTCAGGCTTTTATGGGATGAAGGTCGCCAATGGACAGTGAACATTTAAGCCATCAACCACAGCTTTGAGGTACGTCACGTCGACGCCGGTATAGTAGTCGCTGACAGGTGTCAGGGAGAGTGCTCCCGGTGTAATTTCGCAGGACTCACTCTTGTTTACAATGGCAAGGTCCAGGGGGACGGAGAAAAATAATTAAGGATATAGGGCCAGAAAATTTTTTACAGCTACTTGCAAAACTCTAGACCCTTTTTGGCCTCTCCGTACACTTCAATCTGCGTTTACATCTGTGTACAATATCTATACATTTGTGCTTGTCTTGTTTGTTCTGACGTCGTCAACCACAGGTGAAGGCTTTTCAAGTCAATTTCAAGTTGTACACAAACAATACACAAATGTAAACGCAGATCGAAATGTGCGGAGAGGTTAAAAAGGGTCTAGAGTTTTGCAAGCAGCTGTAACACCTCCGACAGCTGAAACCAACTAATACCCTCGTGGGAATATACTATATATAGAAGGTATTTGTAAGCACATGTGCGCATTATCCGCCCAAATAAGTCGCTTCAACCTCCCGCTACCGTCAAGCACGTTTCTGCTTTGCGCAAGCCTCACATTCCCATCTGTTGGAGGGATATGCGAGCCCTACACATGTCAAATAGTACTTTTTGAAAACATCAGTATCCAACCTTCAACTGTCTCATGGCAGGGCTAGCACTCACAAATATCGTCTCGCATTGGTCTCGCAGCCTTTCTTTGGCAAGCAATGTCACGGTTTTGAGGATCTGAGGCCTCTTCTTCACTGATTTGCTCTCCACAGATACATACCTGAATCCTTTAACTCATGTCATTGCTTTGTACACAGTATTAGTACTTTTATTCACCTGTGGAAGCTCAGGCATGTTACTGGGAGTGTTTGACATGGCACTCAGTACCAGTACTCGCTCTTGCAGACTCAAATTTACCATCAAAAATGGTACTGAAGTACTAAAATTTTCAAGAGGATCTTGGGCTGAACCCTGAACTAGCCCTATATCACTCGGCTAAATTTTCCCTCCCCCTTGGGCAAGGTCAAACTCGAATAAGGCACTGTCCAAGGCACCCTGCAAGCGCATCATCATCAGAAATGTTGTAGGCACTTCTAGTTTTTGCTTTCACCTACGTCTAGCGTGATGATCTCGCGTCTTGTCAAGGAGCATTACAAGTTACTAACATCGGGCGAAAATTCGTTCTTCAAGGTTGGAGCCGGGACTGACGAGGGATGAGATGGACGAAGAAGGGAAGTTGTAGAGGAATTGTTTCAGAACTAGATGGGATGGACTGGAGTTAGAGGACTCTGGAGTTCATTAAACAAGGTGTGTACTACAGTGTAGCCATTTCTTTCCCCTTTTTACACTGGCGAATCAGATGCAACTTCTCGAGACCATGTACGATTGATGTTCTTCATTTTGCTGTTCAAATCTTGATATCTTTCTGCCCACTTTTCATTCGTGTTCTTTCGAGATGTCTTAGACCGTTCCCGCCTGAGACTCCCCGATTCGGGACCTCCCGAATGTAGCGAGGGGGTGGAGGGGGACAAACGGCGGGTCCCAAGTGCTGCACCTACATAAAAAACTATCAACCTTTATCTCAATACAACAATTATCGAAGGTGTATATAATTTATACAGTGTTCAAGAGGCGAGTAGTAGGTTTGAGTCTTGAGTCTTAGTTACTTCGCGCGGCCTAGCAAGTTCTACCACAGTCAATTCGTTCTTTCATTTTGCAAAACACAATCAGGATGGCCATCCCGTTGACAACGCGGACCAAGACGACAACCCCATCAGATGTACGGTACTGACTTTGCTAAACAATGCAGTCACAACGTATCTAAATTCTTTGAAGAAATCTCTCTGCGCATCCCCATGTTCCCATCCATTTCAACGCTAGTTTCATCATGAAGCATCCTCCTCCTCACCAATACTTCCACCCTTTCTCTTCCTAATCTTCCCAGCTTCCTTCCATCTCTTCTTCCACGCCCTCGTCAGCTCCAATTTGGAGTCTTCCCATCTCTGCTGTATCTGCTCATCCGTAGGTCTATCATAAAATGGGGACGATAATGCCAATGCTCGTGATCCCGACCCGGCAGTGAAAGAAATTTGTTTATCAAGACGAGGGAAGAACATCGGCTTTTTAGGATCCAAAACGATTGGTGCTCGAGGACGAGCGTTTTTGGACGATGTACCCGTAACGGGAATGGTGGAAGATAGAATAACTGGAGCAGGCTCTCGTGAAGTCTCCGTTGAACCCTGAATGTTGGCTGGTGTTGTAGACTCTGCTGGTGCAAAGTCGAGACCTAGATCGAAGTCTTCGTCTAGCTCTAGGTCAAGATGATTGAGTAGAGAGAATCCACCCTCATCTTCGCGGGGCGCGAAGAGGTCTTTGAGAGTGTTGGATTTTTTGGGAGGGTTCCGTTCTTCTGGAGATGCATTTCCTGTTGCGGCTGCTACATGCGCTTGTCGATCTGCAGTTGACTTGTAAGGTGTAGGCTGAGGCTGCTCATCTACGTCCATTACAGCGTCTTCATCCTCAGCCGCATCGTCGACATGGCTGTGGTCCGGCAAGACAGATTCAGAGTCTTGAGGAACGATCTCGAATTCATCGTCGTCGTCGTCTTTGTGGGCTTTTCTTTCCACGACTTGGGCCTCAACATCGTCCAAATCGATATCTGAGTCCCAGTCTACCGTGGCTCCGAAGGCTTCGGTAGTTTTGGTAGATGTAGAAGGAGCAGAGTCGAAAAGGGAATGGAGGAAGGAGAGCGTCTGGGATTTTTCGGCCTGAAGGTCGGCTGAGAGTGTGACGGTAGCTGTGGGGATAGCAGTAGAGAGGTGAGAGACTGGTGCTGGAGCAGAAGGTTTCGATATTGGAACTGGTGAAGGAGGCAGGGACTTCGCAAATGGTTTAGGGATAGCTTCCCGTACTTCTTCGTCATCCCCGAGTCTCGTCGCTGGAGTAATCGTCTTCAAGGATTGTCTTCTCTTGTAATGGCAGTGAAGGTTGCACAACTCTCTCGCCTACTCTTCTGGTCACTTCTTCTGAACCCAAAAACTCACCCCGAATATACGTCCCATCCCAACGCGTCACGTCAATCTTCCGTCTTCGCGCCCTGCTATCCGGCTCCCTTATCCTCTTCTTTTTCTTTGCAACAACTTTCTTTACATCCTTCCCTGGAAGCTCTGGTAACGGTCGTTCAGGCCTCATACGCATAGCCCGGACGATCCTCCCAGATGGCATCTCCTTCCATCCCGACCGACCGGTAACATTTTCACGCGTCACCAAATCCACATTCTCCGCCAACACTGCAGAATATTTTCCATGATGAACCCGTCGTTTTTTCTTCGGAGGTTCCGCTTCAGCTGCATCGCGTTCTTTTTGAAGCCGCTCTGCGTAGTCGGGTTTAGCTTCTCCAATCCGTAGTCTAGCTCCTTTCCAAGTAGATCCACTAAGAGTCGTTAGACAGCGTTTCAATGCCTGTGGAGTCGTCTCCAGAGTAACATATCCGAATTTTCGGGGTTGGCCTACACCGTCCAGTTTACCAAAACCATCGAGAGATTTTACGGTCCCAAAAGTAGAGAGCCGGGTAGATATATCAGAAGAAGAGAGAGCAGGAGTTAAGCCGGAGACATGTAGACGTCTTGTAACCTTTTCTGTCATGGACGAAGAAAAGCTTTGTGTGACTTGTGACTACACCCATTTCGGTTACCTACCGCCATCTGCAAGGCGTTCAGCCAACACTCTCCGCTGTCCTGCCTTGCTCTTCTGACCATGTTCACTACTCTCTTTCTTCTCTTTTCTGTCTTGCCAGCTCTTCTGGCTTCACCAGTCTACCCCACTTCAAAGCAGCAACCACTAATTTATAGCACTGACAACCGAACGGCTGAAGACGGTATTAGTACTGGTTGGGTCGATCCACGTATAAACGGTGGCCGTTTACTGGATGTATGTCCACGTCATTCTCCTTGCAGCCCGAGCTGACTAGGCGCTCTACTCAGTACACTAACAAACGTTATGGCGAACCTCTGAATGTCATTATTTCCGGCAAATCCGATCCCTACGTTCTTACAGAGGATGGCTTTTGGGCATACGCAAAGTGAGAAGACTGTATCTCACGGCTCATTTACCTCTTCTGACCGCCTCTCCTGCAGGTCCATCGGTTTCTCTCAAGAATGTCTCGGGTTACATTATGGAAATAGACATGAAGCCAATCTAGGAGATGGACATGGGCGAAAGATTGAGCAGTATCTTGCTCGTCAGTACTATTTCCCGGTTTGGGGTACTTGCTGGGAGAGTCTTGCTGGTGAGTTTTGGTTCTTATGGTTAATGCAAGACGTCAAGGCTGATTGTCACCAATGCCACACTGTTTACCAATGATTCTTTCACTCGGCGAACGTTTGCTACTAATGCCTCAATGACCTTTCATAGGTGGACACCATTTTAGAGCATGGAAACAAGACGGCCCCGACGCTAATTCGAGTGCATGGTTCCTAGGGTACGTGTCTCCGTACTTGTCGCCACCGTGGAATATTGTCTGATCGTCGCATTATAATCTTGCAGGGTTTCTAAAGAAATGGTGCGTATCATTCTACTCTTCTTCGTCGTCCTGTTGTCTCGTCTCTCCTCT
The DNA here is from genome assembly GCA_013368315.1 of Tetrapyrgos nigripes. Taxonomy (NCBI): domain Eukaryota; kingdom Fungi; phylum Basidiomycota; class Agaricomycetes; order Agaricales; family Campanellaceae; genus Tetrapyrgos; species Tetrapyrgos nigripes. The sequence continues at coordinate 202,527 of JAACJM010000117.1, forward strand.
TGCGGATCTAATGCAATAAAACTCATTCATTCTCTCCGTTTTATGCCACACAGCATTCCGGGAAGCGCCACATGATCGTTCCAGACGGATACAACCTCGGTATGGCTATGAGATTTTTCCAACCCAGAGTCAGATCTCTGACGTCCTATCCTTGCAGGTCGCGACTGGCTCGTAGAACAGGCTACTTCTGGAAGTCGATGGAGTGGTATGTGGTGGATAGCTGATTTGGAATGGGAAGAAAGGTTGCTGGAGCCTGGAAAGGATGGTCAGTCTTTCGCTTGTCCATCTGTGGCGCACTATAGCTGAACCCTTGGTCGACAGGCGTAAACCATGGTATAGAACAAGACGGCCGTGTTGCGGTGCTCACCGTTCGTCGGTTGTGATTTCGCCCTGAACCTCACTGTAGAAGCGTCCCCGACAAATTGCGCCACTCTAGCCTCCAAGCTTACCTTTCGTCGGTCCTGACGGTTCTGGTGTATCTTTGGATGTCTTCGTGTCCCTCACGACATCAACGACGCTTCACGATGCGCTAGGATTTTCTTGTTTCGGTTTCTTCTTTTGGCACTTGATGTAAATTATGTATCACTATCCTGTCCATTATCATCTATTCTATCCTATTCATTACTCTTCTTATCCCAAACCTCATGCACAGCTTTATCTTCCTTCCTTTCTCTGGGATTTCATCGGTAAAACTCTGGGTTGAACAATTTCTACATCAACAGTGAATACTATCCCTGCACGTGTCACTGTGTGCATCATGGACTTTTCACCTCACATTACAAGCTTATCATGTATTCTGCATGTGTTTTCTTACGCTTCTTTGTCTCCGGTGGCTCGCAACGCAGAGCTGTACTCTTCAGCTCGTTGTCAGTAGCCAGCCAGTGTTACTTGATTGGATGTACGCGTGTAAAACTCTGTGTATAGACATTGTACGAATTCTACTCTTGAAGACCTTATCGTCAAAATCTCCTTTGATAATGAGTGCCACAGTAATCTATCTAACTACCTATGTTCAGATAATCCACTTTGAAAACCAAAGAGGACAAATTTCGAGTTCTTTCGATGTCTTTTGTTTTGTTTCTAGGACATATGACCTACACACTCTGAGGTCGGACAAGCTGAAGACGAAAAGATTGTAACAAGAAAAACAGACAAGGAAAGTTCCCTATTTCAGCCATGACTATAGTCCTGTCGAATAGGGATGACTCCTCCTCCAGGATAACAAGTACTACAATACTGAGCACCCCGTTATGTGATAGTCTCATACCATCCTACCATTCTGCAATCATAGGTCCCGCCCACGCACCTAGTGTACGTGTACAGGTCCATTTGGACTTAGTAATCCTGATCAGTGTGATGTATGACGTTGGGGCAGCCCATGTATGCGCATAGATAGGCCGTGCGTTGGGACATCCAACACATTCTTGCCAGACAGTCCGGCGGATGAGGTGAGGAGAAGTTGCTTGGGAAGACCGGAAGGAGGAATCAACTATGGCAGGTTATTACAATAGTGCAAACGACGAAAAAGAATATCTAAACCTACTGCAACCTCAGGTGGGTGATTGGACACTATCTCGATATCGCTCAAAAATATGCACGCAATTCCTGACCGACCCCTGCGAACAAGTTAATCCTTGTTTGTGATCCTGTGAAGAAGTACCGAGTACATACCTCAACTTCTGTTTCAAGGATTAGACGCTCGAGTCCCGACACTAGCGATGAGGTTATATACTGCAGGAATGAATAGATCTGTCATGACAAGTGCTACGTGAATTCCCCGCGAGGCCATGGGACAGTCCATGTAGCCAAGATAACACGAAGTGACAGCGAGAGGAATTCAACGATAGTTGTACGACATTCGCGGTCAACGAATAAATTGCAGGAATTAGACAAAGTCCAAAATTACAGCATCAGTTAGCAACAGTGAAGATACGCTGCAAACGGTACCCTTATATTATGCACTTGAAGACGTTCAGACCAATTTTGATAGTTGTACGGCGTAATGGCAAGGCTACTAGTATTGCATGAGCAAGGAGTCTCTGTAGGTCAACGAATATCATCACAGAAATCAAAGGTCCAAAATAACGTACAACATAACTTATGATAGTCTTGAACACGACTGCCCAATAGTCCAACCCACCAAGAACTCAAAACAGAGACCATACGTCCCGGGCGTACATACTACAGAACATCAACACTCAGCGCTAAGCACCCGACATAGCTCACTCGGACCCATTCTCTGGTGAAGACGCTATCGAATATTGAGAGTCCGAAGGTATGTTACTGGATCCCGATCCGTCTGCTATCCATTCATCCGTAGTTAACCTGATCGGGATGACTTGGCGGAGCTCTTTGAAGGGAGCTTTGTTAGGATCAATGGGAGTCATTGAGAACAGTACGCAGTCCTGGAGTGAGAAAATGATCAGAGGTTGTTGAAAGAAACCGGCGACGAAAGGGAAGAAAACACAAACATACCTTGACAGACAAACCTCCAGCTTTAAAACCAGCAACTTTGACTGAGGTGTCGACGGCGATCTCAGCAAAGAAGGTTACCCATGTAGGACCGTCGTTCTAGAGGAGAATGGAAGGGTTAGTAAATGTGATACGAGCAAGTACATAACAGAACGACCGACCAGGACTCCAAAGGTCGCTTCTCCTATGCAATCTACCCTCCACATATCTGTCTTCGTCCCGGAGACCACTTCGTTTCTGGAAATAATAAATAGTTAGTCACTAGCATGGTACCATGTCCAACACGCACCTCACATCCACAGTAGCCTGTCTCAAAATCTGAACCCGTGTCGGTCGTCTGTTTACCGCAAGCGAAGAAGGAGCAAGAGGAAGAAAAGCAGCAAGAGATATGGCAGAAGATTGTAGTGTCAAATAGAACGGTATGCGTTGCGATATACAGAAAATTCTAGATGATGGCAGGTAAAGTCGAGTGTTGATGTGGGCCATGGACGAGTTTGCGGCATGTATCACCGAATCATAAAAGGACCATTGTGTCGAAGGCTGAAATCTATCATGTATCGGTCTTAAAGGGGGTGCTGGCCCCAAAGCAGGTCGTGAACGGGGGTAATAGATGAACGAGGTGGAAAGTGTCCTGTATGCCAATCATTTCGTCAGACCTTTCAGAGAAAGGAGGCAATCAGCAGTCACGCACATATTTCCGATATTGATGCCAAAGAGATTCGTTGAAAGAATGGGTACCGTGTTGTTGGGCTTGTTGATCACCACGCATATTGTGTACTAAGGCAGAATGGTTGCAGGTCAGAAGAGCTCACAAAAACAAGATCTTCACTCACATCTATAGTCGCATGGAAACCGGGGAGCCCGGAGAGCTTCACTTCATAAGTCGGAGGCAAAGGCTACAAATATCTTTTTAACGTCGTCTTGGAAATTGTTGGACGGGCAGAAAAAGCACATACGTATCGTTTCCGGTTAAACTCGAATGTAGTCGGCAAACTTAGACTGAAAGGTAGTGATGGTGGGCAGGAGGTGCCACTAGGATCTTTGGTCCAGAGTAAAGCGGTTTCAAGACACAGTTTGGCTGACACTGCTCCACTTTCTGCAATTTCTTTGAGTCTTAACCGTCCTTCAACCTACGGAAACAACGCTGTTTACAAGAGAAAGCGAAAAGAAACGAAAAGACATACCTTGACCTCAACGCTCAATACGCTCTCGGACTTGGAGACTTCAACTGCACCATCCACCGGGCTTCCTAGTCCATAGACAGGTAGCGCCGAATCGTTTTGCGAATTCAGCTTCAGTCTAAACTCGCCATTTTTGGCCACTTTTACCCAGGTTCCAGTTGGTCTTGACCGTAGCTTATCAGAAAGAGCCAGACGCCGTTCATTTTCGCGGGGTTGGGCTGAGTAGAGAGGAGTATGATTGCTCGGGACATATGAAGGAAGACTTGAGGTTGACATGGAAAGAGAGAGGAGAAAAAGAGCTCGACTTTGAAGCCCGTATAAGTAGCCGAACTACAGATAATGACTGCATGGCCGTGGATTGAGAACCAACGAGCCATATGGACAACATCACCGAACCTCTATCTACCATGTGAACTTCGGAGCGAACTATAGCGAATGCGTGGCTGGAGGTCTTTGTAAGGACCCGATCAGAGTTGAAAAAGAGATCAAAAATAGAGCGTTTCCTCACGGTAACCCGTCCGCTGCTCAACGAATTGCCGGATATCCGGCAGACGGATTTTTACAGTGTACTTCACTCACTCTAGACGATTACAGCTCGCAGATCACTGTTCACTAGGGCACACGGTTCCTGTACGATACCTCTTTTTATTAAAAGCAGAGTTGGCCCTGGCCAACAAGGAGATTACAATTACAATTACGACAGGGAGACAATGCAAACGCCAGCAGCGTTCTCGGTTCGGTGTCTCGTCCTACGGACAATTGCAAGTGCGACCTGATGGTTTTGTTACCGAGATGCTTCTTCCAAAGAAGAACAAGCCTCGACGTGCTTCGGGATTCGAGCTTCGGAAAAGGTGCATGTCCGTCAATTCATTACGATACACATCCAGGTACAGTACCACCAAACGTTGTTCAAAACCCACATTGCCCAGGCTTGGCCCACTGCCTTTCCAGCAATGAATCTGTCAATGAGTGCACGTTTACGTACCGATGTTGCCCTTCTGATCGGTGTATCATACCGTGTATGCTGTATGCAGCAAGCACAGTTCCAACCTACAAACTCCTCCTACACATGGGTATGTCGCAACGGGATATGGATGATATGTACATCATACAAATCCCAAAGAAAGAAAGCCGCACGATGCAACGTGTCTTGACAGTCATCGGCGTAGACCATATCCATGCTCATCACTTTGCGCAAAGTCGTATACGTCGGTTGAAACAGAAGAAAAACAGCAGTACAGACACTTTATTGCATTGCACAGACACCCGGGAATCCAATACTGGTACAAGTTTGGTCAGTTCAGTTACAGTTATGTACTTTCTTACAAAAATGGCATAACATCGTCCTTTTTCCTCATTTCTCGTCGCATTGAGACTTTTCAAAACTTCAAAGATCATACGCAACCCGAGCACCAACCCAAGGATATGGGTAGTTCCTCTGGTACCAGTTCCTCACAGAACGACGTTCCGCCAAACGAGGGACGGTTGCGTAAGAACCTCCAATCTACGCGTCAAACAGGAAGAGATCAGCAACGGCAGCGCACGGTGGACGGAAATGGAAGAAGACTTACGACGACCTGATGAGCTCCGTCAAAGAAGTCTTGGGAATATCTAAAGCAATGATATTGTCAGTTTGCTCAATGTGCATAGGAAAAAGGAAAATTAACGCACCCAGGGTATAATCTAGAAGGCACAAAGCCCTCATACTTGTCAAACAACGTAGAAGTCCACTCCCAAACACCTCCGTTATGTCCCTTGCCACCAGCTTTGGTCGTGCCAGTAGTAGCACTGTCGGAAATCACTCGAGTGAGTTTGAAGAACTTGATCACCAAAAAGACAATACCACTCACGGGACAGGGTGCCAATTCTGGAATCCGACGTTAGCCCCACCTTCGTATCCAGACTCGAATTTATCAAGGAACAAACGGAGTTCTGGTTCAGTGGGAAGACGACCTCCTTTGACCATAGCATAAGTAGAGAGATTGTCGTATGACGTAAGGATAGGCCAGTGTTGGGCTATCTTCAATGGAATGGGACCGTAGAGGGTTCGGACCTGGAATCAAGAATTGAGAATTCGTTTGGTTGAGGCAGAGGCAAGGAAGGACGAAGGCAAACCTGGATCTCTCCATCTTTTTCAATCCAGCTCGCAGGAAGCTTGAACTTCTGGTCCTTGTTGTTCTTGTAGACCTGGTAAAACTCCCCGTTCGTGACCTACGTCGAAAAGTATATCAGTAAAATCCTATTGCAAACGAAGACAAAAAAAAAGAACACGCACAGGCCTCCACTCAATACGGAACTCTGCAACCTCGACTTCACGCTTAGGATGTTCATTATCCCATCCAAATTCATGACTAGCCGCATCATCCACAACATCGTCTTCCTCTTCATTATCATCATGGCCAAGGACGACTTTGGCAGGTCCGAGGGTCACAGTAGACTCTTTCGGTGCAGGAAGAGAGTCCCAGTAGGAAGACAACGACGTCCACTCCGGTGTAGAAAACCCAGGAGGAGGAAGCGTACCCGTTCCAGCACGTTGCAGAAGCATATACAGAAGAGTCTCTGCATGCAACGCTTCATGCTCATACGTCATCCACAACACTCTTCCGACCTTTCTCGTCAGAGTTCGTTTCCCCCCATTGATATCTTCATAGAGACCCAACAACCTAGCTCGAACTCGGGCTTTGAATTGTTGGATAGACGAAAGAGTAGGCCAGTCGTTGTCATTCTGCGGGACCTCCGAATGGGACTAAAAACACACATGAGCCGGGATTGGTAATTGGTGGAAGAAAAAAGCACGAACATGGCACCGGGTGGGATCATCAACATTAGGATCGATCCCCCGCTTTGAAAAGAAGAAAAGGTCAGTCATATGAAATCTCCACCTCGCATTCCGCTTCTTCGGCTCCAACACACCTCAAATATATCCTAGATCCAGCTATGTCAATATCATATCAGCGGAATGATCAGATTCATCATTGACTGACCTTGAAAAATTCTGGCTCGGTGTGGGGCTCTTGGAGCAGCCTGGAAAGATGGATGTCTAGGAATGCGGGAATATGACCCAAATAGAAGAGGCAGATGTGACGAAGGTCAATTGGCTTTTGGTAAAGCATAGAAGGTGGGATCATGCGGAGGGTTATGAGATCCCATAGGGCCCAGAGATTCTCCCATTCCTGCGGAGAAGGAACACCAAAGAGAGATGTAGAGAACTTCTTCTGAAGTACGAGTTCACCGGAAGTGTTGCAGGCACGAGCAGAGGAGAGAAGTGGGAAGGTGAAAGCGGGCCTTTCGAGCAGCCAGAGAGAGTACTTTTGAGTGCTGTCCGTCCAGCGTTGAATGGGGCGAAGATTGCTCTCCGAGAATAACCTGTAAGCGTCCAAGTCGGAAAACTGAATCAAGAACGTTAGGCACCGGGTAACAATAGCGAGAGAAGAGAGCGTGCCTTGAATGACTCTTCGACCTTCACGAGTTCACCTTCCAGAAATTCAAACTTGTCGGCACTTGATGGCGCTTGGACTGTTTGAGCAGTCTTTGATTTGTAGAAGGCCTCGTGACGACCTAGAGAGGAAATAAGAAACGCGAAAGAATGCCCAGGTCCATTGCACGCGGCGTACGTTTCTCTGGGTCATATTTCTGCAGTAGCTATTTGAGTTGCAGCCCTACACGAAGAGAGAAGAAAACCTCACATTGACATATTCCCATTTATCCTCATTGAAGAGGCTCTCATCTCCCAAAACCCGTCCAGCCGCCTTCAAACCATTCATAATAAACTCCTTAGTATAACCAGAAGCATCATTATAAGCTTTCTCAACCAACTCCTTCTCGTTATCATGATCCAATCCCAATAAGAGCGTATCGGTTGATCCAGGACGGAGAGGCAGAGCGCGCAAAAAGTCCGCGCCGTCCTCCCTACCGAAGTTGCCCAAAGATGAGCCCAAGAACAGGATATGCAAGGGATGCTGGACGTCATCGGGTGTCGAAGGAAGCGACGAAGTGGTGTCTTGAGAGCGGCTGCGAGAAGAGTCCGAGTTGTTGGACTCGGGAGACGAGTCTCGGTTGCCAAATTGACCTGTTGGGCCTCTGGAAAGCCTCTCGGACGCGACATGGAGACCAGTGTTCTCCACGTATTTCAGCCCATCGTCATAGGTACCCCACATTCCCTTGGTAGCGACCTTTCCTTCGAGGTGTTTTCCAACGTCAGACATGTTGATTTCGTTGAGAGTGCGTTCCAACTCGCGTTGTTCCAAGTCAAGAGCAAAGTAAGTGATTGGCGGGCGATGGACGCTTGGTTTCTGAACAAGATGGGATAGTCCAAGAAGGACGTGAGAGGTTTTGCGGAGGGATCTAAAATCAGCATTAGATATGGATTGGGTTAGAGGTGTATGGAAATGCCGGAACCACTTACCCGGCGCCTGTTAGCGGCGTCAATCATACAGAAACAATGAACAAAAAAGATAAGCAACTCACCCAACTCGAGCGTTATTTCTCCATCCACAACTCCAGTTTCGTGGTGCATGACGCGTACAATTTCGTCTGCCTTGTTCTTCAGAATTTCCTCCTCAGCACCAAACAGATAGTACTCCTGCGTCTTCGTCGTGATATCGTCGTACAACCTCAACCCACGTTCATCGTATAGCAACATCGTAGACAAGGTCTTCTCTCCAATTGGACGCGACAAGCTCTTGAGAACTTCGTTACGCATAGAGAGCGCATTATCCGCGTCGCTATGAACATGAATGTCGATGATTTCAACAGCCATGGTGAATATACCGACCACAGCTATGCAGGTGTGGTTTTGTGGTGTGGCAGAGACTGGTCGGTAGCGGCGGTAAGATCTCGACTCAAAATCCGCAGGAACACAGATGGGTCTTATATGTCTTTTTTGTCCGGCATTAGCTCATAGAAGGAGTGGCTTTGGTCCCCCAGAAATCCGCCATGACGTAGCCAGCTACACTGTTTTCCAAGATCGAATGTCAGCGAATTTTCAAACGTTGGTGACCCGCCCTGGACCCGGAGCCCATCAGTAGAACTCCACAAGATCATTACTGCTGGTCATCCTCTTTTTTTGGGATGATATTTTTTGCTGTTCGGGGTACAAGAACCCCCGGAAAGACTCGACCGTCGCACGTTCGGCCGGATCTGTCACCACCCAGCGTCCATAGCGCAAGTTCCGAACTATAACGGAACAGGGGTGAGCACGTACACGAGTTAGGGGGTTTGTGGACCTCCACAGTGTACGCCAATTCACAGACCAGCAGCTGACTTGGGTTTTCTCCTTCAGCATTCACCCGATGACAAAACGAGGGTGTTCGTTCCTGTGAGTACGGATACTCTGCGCTAGGCAGCTGACTGAGGCGTTGCAGCTCGCTGCTTCAAAACTCCGTGTTGCGATGCATAGCGTGAGGAAAGTGCTGAAGTCCTTACCAAGTTCCTCACCAAGCTACGAGGTTGTTTTTTGTCTACTTTCAGCTCGATTTCACACTCCTGAGGCCTGAGGCCTTTCTCTGCCCTAGGCTGACTCATATATGTTCACAAGCTTGTGGCCCTGATCTTAACTTTGCCCAAATAAGTTCACACAGCGACCCCGGTTACGCGTTTCTGTCGTATACATACTACACCCGGATCGTCAAGCTAGAGCTCTTTTGGCACCTTTAGTCCTCGAAGGAGAAGGTAGCACGCCGAAAATACAAAAATATCCGCTCGGCAGAAAGGCGTACAGAAACACATTTTCGTACAGATATAAGATATATCTGTACAATAATGTCATCTATCTGTCGAGCGGATATTTTTGTCTTTTCGGCGTGTAGGCGCCCGCGTCACTAAAGCGTCACCTTGGCGTCACCTGTACTTATTTAGCAGAACCGTCAACTATGTATATTCTTACATCTACAGACAAACCTTTCCTCATAGTCTTTAAGTCATAATTTACTCCTCGTACCGCGTCTCTTATTAGAAAAATTCGCAGCCATAGGAAGTGTCAAAGCCATCTGCATAGACGTTGCAAGACAGACTTGTTTATCTCTCCAATGGCCATCCTCTCCTCCTTGCCCTTCTTGTGTTCCTTCGCCAACGTTACACGGAGCAGTCCACACCTCTGTATACTGATCATGTCGGCCGTAAGGGTCGTTGATGAATCTATTTGTTGAAAATAATCCGACTGTACGATCTGCGTGGTCCTTTGATGACAGGAGGAATTGGGAACTTGAATTCTAGAGTCATTACTATTGTTGGATACCAGCTGCATGTATGATAGAGAAAGGTCAGCAATGTTGCTATAGATAAAGCTGAACGTAACACCCTATTTACTCACCTCTTCCGTGTCCCATTATTATCCTCATCCGGCAGAAGCATTGGCCCATTCGTAAATATATCCGCAAAAAACGCAAGACTCTGCGTAGACAGACGTTCATTCCTATCCTTAAACCCACACCAAGTGCCCCAGTCTATCCCACCTCCGCCAATAGTACCACTATTCGTCCGAGTAGAGCTATCTGGTGCAATAGAGGCCTCTATCTCTGGTTCGACAGTAGTGTTTATGCGAGATCTAAAGTTATATATTGAATGCCAGTTGTTGTCTATTGGTGCGTTGGAAGGATGACGATGGAGTGGGACACGACGGGCGTATGGGGAAGGCGGGGATAGGGTGAGATTGGGTTGTTTGCCAGAGCCCTTGGCTTGAGGAGGTTGCAGGACACCGAATATGAGGTGAGAGGAGATGCCGGTGTTTCCCTGCGTCGAGAGTTAGAAATTGGAATTGATCGTGAAGGGATACGACGCACATTCTGCATGAAATCCGCCTGGATGTTGGTAAAAGTCCGCCCCGTCTTGATAATCTTTACATGTATCTCAAAACTCGACAAAGCAGTCGCAGACAAAAAGTGCGCAGTGACGTGTATAGGATCTGGATGGGCGGTAGAGACTTGTTGTTTCATACACGCATCGAGGATGAGAGCGAGGACATATCCTGGAAGAATAAGGAATTAGCGGAGCCGAGTACGATGAAGTAGCAACGCACCACCGTTGGGCACCCTAAACGGTCAAATGAAAACGACGTCGACGACAATCAAAACTAGGGCTCACGAAGCAACAGTCCATTCAGGGTCTATGGTACCCACGTAGATGTCAGTGCTTCCTATACAACGATCATGTCGAACAGTAACAGCTTGATAGAATGGTGGCATTTTCGCTAGTAGATCTGCCTAAGGTAGCGAAGAAGCGTAATATATATCACAAAGCTGTGTTTCCCAGAGGTTCTGCGAGAGGTTCTGAGGCTCTAGGATAGCAAATGTCTTCACATCCAGGGCTGAGTACAAAGCTGAGGGAAAGAAGAACAAGGACTTCAACGTAAAGACATGAGAGAAAGTATTGATGCCGGTAGACGCCTAAGTGGCGGCAACGACATATTGCTTTGACATTTTCCCTCCAATTCCTCAAGTACAACCGACCTCATGTTTCACTGATATCTATTCCTCTTCTCTTTCTGCGTTGGAATGGCATCTCGTGGAAGACCCAGACCGCTAGTAACAATCGATAACCTCGACCCGCCTCCTGGCATCTCTCAGGTTTTTACCCCAGTGCAAGATGAAAACTCCCAAACGAAACGATGGTACCACTATCTCCCGCTTTACGGTGCGTATGCCTGCCTCTCCAATCACCCAAAGGACCGCCGTCTTATATCTACTTCTACTCAGGGACCATCATCCTCATATTCGCCCCTCATCCCTCTCTATTATACTTCCTAGTCCACCACTACCTCATCACCCTGAACCAACCTATCCGATTTACAATACACCTCCTCGTCACATACACCCTTACATTCCTGATGTGCACGTCCCTCATTGTATTAATTGCCCGCGATCCAGGTCCGGTCACTTTTGATGAGCCAGGGCAAAGCCGTGATGACGAAGGATCTGAAGAAGTCGGGTTGACGGAAGCGTTAAACTCTCCTGATGATTTTTTCTGCTCCGGGAAAATGGTGTCGGGCTTGTTGGGTGCGTCATAACGGCCTGTCTTCGTGCAGTTACTGATTCTGGGTATAGTTACCGAAACCTGAAAGAGCCCATCACTGCTCCTTTTGTGGACGATGTGTCCTTAAGATGGGTGCGTGCTGTCTGTCTCACTGTAGGCGGGCCCTTTGAAACTCACCCAAGCGAGTTCCTTTGAGACTGGATTCAATTGGTAATTCCGTCCCTTTGGAACTCGCTTGGGTGTGTTCCAAAGACCCTGGCCAGCCCTGGCCCCAGTGTCTTTCTGACAGCGCTTGTGGAACTAACATCTTCTACTTTCGCAGACCATCACTGTCCATGGCTAGGGAATAGATGTATAGTGAGTCCTTCCACGGCGAATACATCTCGTCAACCCAAATTCATTTCTCCTTCTCTTACCAGGGCCATAGAACCTATCCCGCCTTCCTCCACTTCCTCCTTTGCATAACATTGCTCGCCTCTTATATTGCAGTCATCGCTGCCTATTCTCTCTATTACGCATTTACACATCCATATACCATAGTGAGTTCTTCTGTCATTCTCATTTGATTCTTCATGAAGCTAACATATAATATCCTCGCACAGGACGAAGTAACGCCCGTTCACGAACTCCTCCTCGGTTTTGCCGGGATTGTATTCACTCTTGTTATCGGTTCGTTTTTGTTGTATCACTTCTACCTTGTCACGTACGTCTTCGTTTTACCAGTTTTGTTCTGCACATTCATTGGGGTGGCGTTGGCTTCATTTACTGATTCTCCACCTCGTCCCAATTGTTCCAACAGAACAAATCAAACAACCATAGAAAACATCTCTCCCTTCCTACTCCTTCGACATCTACCCGTCCTTCCATCTCCAAATCCCAGTCCGAGTCATGATCAGGGTTATCATCATCGACTCTCAGATCCACCTCTCGAACACGAGCTCTCATACCCTCAACGACGGTTAGTGAAAGATGCTCATGGACAGATACGGTTGTATGATATTGGGTGGAGGAAGAATTGGGAGCAGGTTTTTGGTTTTGGGTGGGATGGGTATGGGTATAGAGAGGAGAGGGAGGAGAGTAGGAGGAGAAAGAGGTGGTTGTGGTGGTTGTGTAGGATTTTGTATGGGGGGTCTAGGTGAGTATTTTTCTTCTGTCTGACTATAACTATGACTTGGTCTCTCGGTTCCTGTTAAATTTTATGCGATACTGACGTGACATGTTTTGCTCTCTTTCTTCTTTTTCTTTTCGCAGTAACGGAGATGGGAAATCCTTCCCTAAGAATGTACGGTCTGATGAGTTGCTGGCGCGGTTGGCGAGGGAGTTGGTGAATGTAGACAACAAATGACAGACACTACGATATGGCGAGTGTCTTTCGAAGGTCTACTCTGGCTGCTGGGTTGATTGTTGATTGGTGGAATGGTCCCACTGGCAGTGGTCGGGTTTCATTTCTCTTCAGTGTTCTATGGACCCTGCTTATAATGATATACCTCTTATTATCCATAAGTGTTATTGTAGATTTTTTTCCTTCCCCTAGGTAGCTAGGTTATTATCATAGTTGCGAATTTTTGGACGCTTTTTTGCCATCCTCTGTTGAAGCTCGCGCGCTTGTTGAAAACTTCCGTCATTTTATGTTACATTGTTACATTGTATACAACCCTCAGCTGACCACCTCTTCTGCACCCATTGCATCACCGGATCGACATGTTACCATCTCCTTTTTCACGTGTACTCTGCTACGGTTTCGTTTAAACGAGTTTTTGCCTTACCCACATTGCAGTTTTGCAATCCTTCTTCTGGATCCGCAGGTTACTGTTGAAGGTGAGACCCTACCTCTACCTAGCCTCGCTAACTTCTACCTCTACTTCAGGCCTGTACTCATACTTATAGCGAGTCCAACGAGTCAGAGTCGAAGTCAAAGCCGAGATGTCTCCTATAGCATGCACACTCGAGTTCGTTAACCACCACATAGTAGACAATATACAAAGATTGCCAACGGCTGTGGTGGGTATTTTAGCTGGGATAGGTGAGTTGTACATATCATTTGTCGGGCTTGAGTGTCTGTCTGTGTTTTTATTTTCTTCGAAGGAGGGTTTTGGTTTCTGAAAAACATATATTGATATTCAAAATGTATATATAACAGGTGTCTTTACGGCTCTCGTATCCTACCAACTTGTCCTATACCCATTCTTCTTATCTCCCTTGCGTAAACTCCCCGGACCACCGCTTGGTCCGAATCTTTTGATAGGTAGGTCTTTTTCCTTCACCTTATCCATATCCGTATCTATATCCACTCACTCAACTTCTTCCTCTTCCTACTTCTATCCTACCCATCCTTTCCCTATCTATCCAAATTTCTATCCCAGGCCGATTCGGCGAGATCATCAGAGGCGAAGCAGGCATTCCCCAACGCGAATGGGTGAAGAAATACGGAACACCTCTACGCGTCGTCGGACCTATTGGGCTACAACGGTTGATTTTTACGAGTCCAGAGGCTTTGCAGAAGATTTTGGTTAGTGGGTGGACTGCGAATCCTAGGGTGCGTAGCAAAAAAAAGTTTTGCCTCAGTCTGGTTTATCACCTTACTGACTTTATCTTTACATATACTCTACGTTGGCGATGTCTTGATTCGGTCGGTCCTCACAGCCCAAGTTTATGCGCGACATCCTCGGTATCGTCGCTGGCTATGGACTCTTAACCGTCACCGGAAACGAGCACAGGCAAATGAGAAAGGCTATGAACCCTGCGTTTTCGATCCCAGCTTTGATGGCGCGTGAGTGTCTGGTGTTCTTTGCCTTCCTGCCCCTCTATATCGTCGTTCCTGGCACGTTCTGACCTTTTTCCTGAATAGAGGTTGACATGTATCATGATGCTGTGGATTCGTATGTTCCAATTTCTTTTCTTTCTTTCGCTATTCTTATGCTTGAGAGTTGACTCGACACTGACACAAAAATTTACGCCACCAAACACATTTAACAGTCTAGTCGATATCCTCAACGACAAGATTTCTACTGAAGAAGAGAAAACGGGTGCAGGCCAGGGAAAGGTTGAGTTGATGTATGAGTGGAGTGAGTCACAGTCGCCGTTTTCATGACCATTCATCATGTCGTGGCGTGGCGTGTCGTACCGTTGTCTCTGATGCCATCCGTTATCTGTCTTCCGTCCTTTTTCCCACTCCCTCTCTGCCCTCTACAGTGAGCAAAGTCACCCTCGACATAATCTGTCTCTCAGCCTTTGGATACGAAACCGACTCGTTGCATAATCCCCATAATGAGCTTGCTGAAGCGTATGAGGAATTGATCAAATTGCAGACTGGTCAGTGTTAATCCTGCTCTCCGTATCCGTATCCGTATCTGTATCTGTGGTACTCGAAAACTGACACTCCGATACTCTTTCGTAGGAGGCAATCTCAGCCGATTCATCCTCATCATGTCTATCCCTGGTGTACCGAGGTTCTTCGCCTCTGAATGGGCTTGGAAGCATCGGAATATGATTGGAAAATTGCCTACCCTCAGTAAGTTCCTTTTTCCTCCTTTGCTCTTCATCTTCCATCGTCAGAACTGACACACACCCCCTTTCTTCTTTTTCCCTCACAGGATCAGCCGAAATCCTTCTCGACTGCATGCACCGTATCAAAGACGTATCTACCCGAATCCTCGCACAAAAGCTGCAAGAAGCTGGAGGTTTGGATAGTGCTGATACGTCTACGAAGAAGGATATTATGAGTTTATTGGTTAGAGCGAGAAAAGCAGAAGAAGAGGCTAGGGAGAAGGAGAAAGCTAAATTGGGGATGGGTGTGGCAGCTGCAGGCGTTGAGAGTTATAGGATGAGTGATAAGGAGATGATGGATCAGGTGGTGAGCATGAGTTTTCTTCATCAGCCTTGTATGAGAGTGGGAATTGACAGACTGCCCTGCCTGCTGGATTGTTTTGCCTGTAGTTGACGTTTTTGGGGTAAGTTTCCGAAACTGATAGTGTCATCAAGATTCTCAATAGTCTGCCTTTACTAGCGCTGGCCATGAGACTACTGCGAGTGGCTTGGCTTGGGTATGTACATTAGCAACTCATAGCCGTTTCTATTTATAATCTGCCCTCGTCATTGGTACAGACTCTATGGCTTCTCGCCAACGACCAAGAAAGCCAGCAGAAACTCCGAGAAGAAGTCTCTCCCCTATTCGAAGTTTCAACTACCGAAAATGGTTCAAAGATCAGAAGGGGTCGGCCTGGGTACCGTGAGCTTAAAGACCTGCTCTGGTTGGACGCCGTCGTTATGGAATCTCTTCGTCTGTATCCCCCGGTACCGATGACTTTCCGTCAAGCTGCAACGAACGATTACATCGATGGGATATATGTGCCAAAAGGGACGATGTTCTATATTCCGGTATGTTCTTAAACTCTGTTGACGTGGCTCCAGTGTTCTTCGAAGTTAGCGGGGCTCTACCATCTGCTGAGGCCGAGTCTGACCCCGAGCTTTGGCTGACGAGTTACTATAGATTCGAGTGGTCAATACTCTTGTCGATGTTTGGGGTGAAGATGCGGAAGAGTGAGTGTAATTTGACTCGTCATTCATTTCTCTCGTTCTGATCTTCTCGTTCTTGCCTAGATTCCGCCCTTCTCGATGGCTTCCAGGACACTTGCCAGACAAATACAACGTGAACCCTTCATTGTCGATGATGAGTTTTATTGCCGGCCCACATGCATGTATTGGGAAGACCATGTCAATTATGGAGATGAAGGCTGTTTTGGCGTGAGTTGCTGATTTGATTTGATTTTTGATTTGCTTCTTCCGTCTGACTCGACTGACTGAACCCCTTTCTTCTCGTATCTAGTCCCCTCATCGCCAATTTCGAATTCGAGCCATCTTATGCTGGTCAGAACGCGATGCCTACTGCAGCCGTCACGATGAGTGAGTTCTCGTCTTCTCTTCATGTGGTTTATACTAAGTAGGTCTCATCCGCAGAACCGGCGGATGACATGCCTCTACGAGTAAGGAGGGTTCGGGCCTGAATGACCTTCAGACCTGTGTCTTCGCTGTCCGTGCCGGCGCTCTTGGGACGGTTGTAAGAATCTATGTTGACGAAGATCTCTCCAAGTTAGATCTTCTTCTCCGAATTGTATACATGTATCTGCTTCTATTGTACTTGTACCAGTTTCAATGTGTCATAGGCATATGGCCTACCTGTTTTATGTTGTTGAATGGCATCATATGTAAGAGATGCGTTTGCGGCATCATCTTCCAGTCTTGGTCCTTGGAGCAGGCGCTGTTGGCCGTGTTATGACGCTGAGGTCCTAATCAATCGAGATGGGTGCAGTTCATCCAAATGATACTGCGATCAAGAACAGCTTTCATTGTTCATCTTTCTTCGTTTAGGAGTAGCCTCAGTAATGAAGATAATGATTTGGGGCAAACGTGGGAATCCCGGTATCGGGAATTCTGGAACCGCCCAGGATGGCCTTCTCGAGTCTTCTAACTGCAACGCACGTCTTGGCCCCCAGCCCAACGTGCACTTACGTTGTTGAAGGAGCGTCGCCATGCCTAGTCCCAAAGTCCGGAAACTCGGATCCCTCGCGAGTCGCGACGGCTACATATATAGTTATACGTCAAGTATAAAATTTCCGGAGCGACTCTTTTCCAGGACACCATCACTTTACCGGCTCTTTTTGCAACATGCATCAAGGAACTCTTCTTCCATGACCTGGCCAGCGCGTCGCCTTCTTAGACGAATATAGACCTTCCTAGAACCCTGATAGACTCTAGACCTCTCCGACCATTCTCCGTTTGCTCTTCTTTATAAACCTTTCTTGAACATTGCTGGCCAACCATCGTCAACTCCTCGATATACGTACCATGACTCACCGCCCACTATTACCTCCCGAGCTCTGGACTCATATTTGGTCCTTTGCATGCACGGACGACGGCACAACTGGTCGAACACTCTCCCGTGTCTCCCAGTATGTCTACGCGACCTCGGCCCCTGTCCGCCTCCAATCCATCACCCTCACAGGTCTTCATGACCTCCTTGCGTTCGCGTACATGATACGCACATCACCTGAAGCAGACCGCCTTCTCCTCCGAGTCCGGTACCTGACTGTCATGGCTGATCCAATGCCTGTGTCCCTACAGGAACTCGAAAAGGAGATAGAGCTCCGCGACCGCCTCATCGCGCTGAATAGGACCTCGTCCATCACTCATAACACCCCTTCCCTTCCTATCACCACCGAGGAACGCCAAGCCGCAGAGAAGAAACGCGAACGATTTTTCCTTCACACCTTGTTCAATTTACTTCGACTTCTCTCACCTGTACTTCTAGAGCTCGAACTCAGTTTACAGGCTATTAAGTCGCCCAACTTCCTTTCCCATGTCGGGTGCCCGTCGAGTGTTTGGCCTCATCCTCATCCTCATTATTCCATACACCAGAATTTCGGTCCATTGGAATTTCCACGACTTTCTTATCTCTTCTACGCTTGTCCTCCATCTGGAGCATTTTTATGGACCCCTACCACCCCTCCTCGTGTATCACAACCGTTAGCCGAGGTTAATCTTCCCTTGGAAACGAGCTCAAACTCTGATGTTCTGTCGGAACAAGAGAGCTACGTGCCCTTCGTGTGTCCTTGGCTGAAAGAATTGACCATCGTGTGTGACGACTCTGAAGCTGGGGACCCTGACGATGAAACCGTTGCCGAAGAAGAGGAGCAAGAGGAGCGTGTTGATGAAATGCAGAGGCTGCCGAGAGAAGAGGAGGAGGACAACAGTGGCACGAGTAACAAGGGGCCGGACGCTGATCCTGACAGTGCACCTACTGCTTTACCATCTGAATCTTCACCTTTGGTCACACTTGCACCCTCTCTTCGCAATCTTACACTCCTTGCCTCTTCCCCTGCTCAAGCCATTACTGCTATGTACTCTGCTTCATGCATCGCGGATTCTGACTCTTCAGCGTTTTCATTGCTGTCGACGTCTCGAAGTATTCAAGCAGAGCTAGATCTTGCAGCGGCTGCAGCGGAATGGGAAGCCATTTATATGACGACTGGTTATGGTTACCACGACGTTACGTCCTCCGAGTCATCGACATCCCCTTTTTCCTCCTCAGAGTTACATTGCTCAGCGTTGGAGTCTGCTGTGGATGGTGCGGCGTTGGCGAGAGTGAATAAGGGACTGCCGGAGAGTGTGGAACAGGTTTTGTGTGCGCCGAGAGCGAGGTGGGACCAGAGTTGGGATGCTTTTAAAACTGGTATAAAGAAAGGATTGGCGCAGAAGAGGAAGATGGAGGCAGAGGCAGAGGCAGAGGGCGAGCCACAAGCAAATTCCGAAGCGGAAGAGGAAGAGCACGGCCCGAGGATATGCGTAGTGAATCGGTCGGAATTGCCTTGAAGGACACAAAGGACCATGATCTGACGACTACTTATGATTTCTTCAAGTTCATCTCTACCCTCATACATACACCGCTCAATCTTGCCTACTATTGTACTAATCTTTTCTAATCACTCGTAGCCATGTTGGCGCACCCCCCAAAAGTGATCCTTATTACATTATATCTAAACTTTATGTAGTACGATATTACCTGGCCCCTCAAATGTTTTCACCAGACGCTCCTCGATGCTTCAGAAAGCAGTCAGGACCCTATATCAAGAGCTCATCAGTGTAAGTAGATCAAACACAAAATTTGAGGACATACATTCCTCCCAGTCGAATCCCGGACGATAATCATGAGGTTTTGTTGTCGACACATGTGAAGCTGACGAAATGGACAACTGACACGTCTCCTTTTCCAAAATCTCCAAAACGAAATCTCGTATATTTGTCATGAGACCTCCATCCATGCCCACCACATTGAAAATGACCGACTTCAACCTCGCCGGTGTTGGCCGTGTCGAAGTTGACTCCGTGCCCACACAAGGAATTGTTGCACGGGATCGTAGAAACGTTGTCAAGTTATCCTGCAGACGTTTCTCCATCCGGGAGCCTACAGGGAATTCAACAAACAACGTTTCCAAAGCAGGACACAGACACTGTAATTCCTGCCCTTCTTCACCAACCTGACCTGCTTCACCCAGCGTCAGCGCAGGGAGTAATTTCTGTGTGAAGAAACCGCTCGGTCGTAAACACCCCTCACACCCAAAATTAAACTGCTGGGGTTGCATCACCAGTTTGAGGTGCTTGAGTGGGGTGCAGGAAGCGAGGATGTCAAGAACGGTTTGTTCGACGTGAGGAGTGACTTGCAAGTACAACCCTTCAAGTTCAAGCTCCAATTTGACACTCTCCGAGGTGCTGGACAGCAACGACGACACCGACAATGGACGAGATGCTACATGGGAATATGCGTCTTCACAACAAAGGTATCGAATACGAGGCACTCTGATCGAACTGAACAGTGGACCAAGATCCTGCTTGGACTGAGAAAACACGTTGAGGGTCTCAAGACGTTCAAGCCTCACGGGGACTGCCAAAACTTCTAGCTCATCAGACTCCCGGTCAACGCGAAGAGTACACGAGACCAGTCTTTCGCAATCAGACAGTCGACGAAGCAAAGTACCCATGTCCTGCTTCCGTAACCGGACGTGGATGTCCAAATGCGTGAGCCTGCTGCATAGGCAGAATCAAGTCTTTGGAAGAAAAATATGGAGCATGGATCCACACTTTGCGGATTTGCGGGGCCCGCATGATGGTAGACCACGGATGAAAATCTGCTCGGCCTCCACGTCCTGAAGACATCAGAGACTTGCGGTGAATAATGAGGGTTTCAAGCATGGCGAAGTTGTCCTCAGACAGGTCTAAGACTGGCTGCATCGACCGGGGCGATACATCGAGGCTAAGTCTCCTGCACCTGGAGATGAAAGGTAAAACCACCTTCACCGTGTCCAGCTCAGCGTCCCGATCACCTGCCAAAGGTGATTTGACGCCTAAAAAGAGTGTCTTTGTCATGGAGATGGATAATGGCAAGCTGGTACCTGAACGGTAGAACCATTCAACAATTGCAGTTCGGATGCGAGTGTAATGTGATCGGTCTTCTGGACAGTCGACGGACTGAGCGATGTGCAGTGACGTCCAAAGGTAGGGAGTTGACCGAGAAATGACGTGCCAAGAACTGCAGACTCGGCCTAGCAAGAGTGGCGACTGGGACGCGTCCATGGATGCGTTTTGGTTGGTTGGAAGACAATGAATAAAAATTTCTTGGAGTACGTCGCGTGGAAGTCGCTGAATCGGTGAGAGCGCGTCTTGGTATGAAGCGATCCTGTGGCGTAAGATTGTCTGCTGAGTGGTCAAGGCCTCGATCCGCGCGTTGACATCGTCCAGCTGGTTTATAGCTTCGGTGAGGAGCTGCGAGACTTGATTGCGCTGCTCTGAGGAATGAGCGTATATTCTCATTTGGAGCTCTGGTGGTGGTAGATGGATGGAGGGTAAGAAGAGAGATCAATGTTTTGGAGAAGACCGTCTGGCCAATGGTCCCAGCTCCAACCGCCAGTGGTCGTAGCACTTCAACACGGTCACATGCTGCTGGCCCAATTTGGAAGACTATAGCACTTGCCACCGTAGACAAATGTGCATGCCATAAATGACCCTGCCACACCACAAAAGAAACAAAGGCGCTTCGATGATGGTAATTTATTTCCAGGGAGCGTGGCCATGGAATCGGGCGTGATACATGTACAATACAGATAGGCAGAGCGGGGTTGGTAGTGAAAGGAGGTAAAGTTTTTCTGAATTGCGGCGCGAACGTAGATATAGATGGCAGCGGGAAGCCAGAAGATGGGGAGAACTTGGTACGGGTTGCCATTTATAAAGAGCAAAGTTCTCATGAGCCTGAAGCTAAAACGACTCTCAGCCAAAAATACTCACCTGTTTCCAAAAAGCCGAAAGAAATAATCTATCTGTTGAAGACAGTCCGATTTACTGTGCAGTGCTTGAGCGTATTGACAGTGAAAGAGAAGTAAGTATACGGACCTTAAATTGACCTGCCATACCTGCCGCAGAAGCTTCCTCAAGTCAACTCCTCAGAGATCTTTTGCTTCGTCCGTGTCATCATCTAGATGTCGGAAATCGTCTGTAGCTTCACGAACTAAGGGCGTGTCAGGCATTAAAGTGGACGAGAGATTGGAAGAGAGCACCCACCTTGTTGAAGATGTGGTCCGTGCTCCTAGTACTAGTCTTCCAATGGAATATTCGTCCAGCATACTACGGATGCTTGTCTGCCAGGTCCCTACGTCCTGTACAGCCCACTAAAGGAGTATATCGTCCCAAATGGTCGAAGATAAAGCTAGCGATGTAATAGACTTCGCCATTGCGGGAGATCGCTCTTGAGCTGGTTTTACGAGTTCCTCTTTGATTCCTCTCGTCGTCGGTCGATGTCGAAGAAGATCATGGGGTGTCATGACACGTGACGTGACAAACGCGTCGCTTGATTGAAATTCTTAGACTTGAGTCTTGCAAGCGCTCTTTATCGGAAGGTATCGCTTCTTGATGTATGCCAAACGTTTCCAATGCCTTTTCGATGCCATCATGAAGAACAAGCACTGATTGTGATTGCAGATATCTCGATGACTTCACCACCCTTTTCCACCAAGTCTGGTTTGGCAGAACAGCTCAGTCAGGCTGTAGCTGAATCCAGGCTCTACTTCTCGAGGTACCAGTCACTTTCAAAAGATTCCCTTGTCCAGATATGCGCTCAGGGAAGGGATGGTCTCACGAAATACGACGAGGAACTGGCCAGACTCCGTACTGCATTGCAAAAAGTCAGCGAAGACCGCAGACAGCTGGCTCGATATGTGGATGTTTGCGAATCTCATCTCGCTCCCGTTCGTCGTCTTCCTACCGAGGTGATGATTGAGATTTTCCTTTCGGCCTCCGACTGCTCTGAGGACGGGTCGAAAGTGATACATAAGATACCCAAAGACAATCCCCTCCACCTGACGCTGAGCCTAGCTTCGGTGTGTGTAGGCTGGCGGGAAATAGTGATCAGGACTCCAGAGCTTTGGTCGAGTCTTTCTATCGACTTTGACCGTCTGCGCGAAGATGTTGACAAAGTGCTAGACACGGTTCTGGCGAGATCCAAAGGCAGATCACTCACTCTTTGGCTTCACGGACGTTTCGATCCGGATGTTGGAGACACTTCCAAGGTGCTGGAATTACTTGTACGAGAGATACCGAGATGGCGACACATATACTTTGGTCTGAAGGAGAAGGACGCAGCTGCAAGGATCCAGGGGACCCTGAAACGGACTTTTAAAGATCCCATCTTCTGCCTTTTACCAACTCTGGAGTCCTTGCATCTCAATATCCACATCTGGGACCATGATAAACTTCTCAGCGATACCAAGATGTTCCGCAAGGCTCCTAATTTGCGATATCTAGAGCTGGAAGGAGGTCTGCTTGAATTTGATGATGATGGGGAAGATGGGGATGCTGAAGATGATGAGGATCATTTCGGACAGTCCAGTGTAATTGGCCCCACCATTCCTTCACCCCTTATCAAAACTCTCCGTGTTGGGGATACTGGAGCCTATTATATCATCGACTATCTTTGCCGCAAAGAGTTCACTCAAATACAGGAACTCTTCCTGGCGGATATCGATACTGATGACTACTGGTCACCAGATGGGTGTATACCCACATTGGAACAGCTTTCGTCGCTATCCATCGTCCAGGATTCATCCGAGTTTATGGGCGACATACTCACTTGCTTTTCCCGAGGCAATCTCATGCCCAGTTTGAAGTCGCTCCGTCTAAAAGTCACCGATCCTCGTGATCCTGAAATGGATCCACCATTTGGTCGTCCCCTGCGCAGATTCATCGAATCCACCCATTCTGCAGCCTCTCTCACGAGTCTCCACCTGGAAGGACTTGTAAAGGTTGCCCCCATTCTCAAATGTCTTCCCAACCTGGAGGAACTCACCGTTTTCGAAGACCCAGAGACCACCGAGTTCGATTTGAGGCCTGCTACAGACTTTGAAGCTTTGTTCAAAGCATTGCACGTCTGTGAACACAGGAAGGGGTCGGTGGTAGTGCCCAAGCTCCGGAGCTTGACCCTTACTTGCGATTTGCTCCCGGGGGCGGAAGTTATATTCGTTTCCATGGTCAGCTCGAGATGGAACCCTTCTCCGGATACATCTCAAGACTGGCCAGGACGTTACCTTAGAAGTGTGTCTTTGCAGCTGCACAAATCCACCCTGGAGAAATTCATTCAAACCCAATATTTTCGCAAGCTGAAGGAATTGGCGGACGAAGGTTTGCAAGTTTCATGTGATGAATACCAGCGCGCGGTCGACTCCTCAGGCTCTGAGGACAATTCGGACGAAGTAGACGAAGATCACGAGTCTTTGGATTCGGATGTGTTGGCATGGATGCAAGGATCTGGGTAGAGTACTTGTGTCGTCTGTTGCTCTAGTCAGTTCTGTAAATCAAGAATCAAGAGTAAATTGGCCGACTAAAACCGGTAGTCACTGAGCGTGACGTGACCAGACGCGTCTCGTCCTCCACAACCACGCTCACTGCCAACTATGTCTCAACGTCAAGACACTAAAGCGATTGAAAGTGTTGCTTCGGACAAGAAAACTATCCAAAAAGCCCACGACCTGCTTCAGCAAGCCAGACCCAAGACTGGTCCAGGAAGTGGTTTTGATTTGTCGAAAATGAGCAATGCAATGGCTATAGCGTGTGCTGTAATAGCTTCTGAAATGTGGGCGTTTTTTCCAGTCTAGATTAAGATTCAGTGCTCATGCCAAACTCTCTCTGAAGGCTAAGGACCAATGATGTTGACCCGTCACAAGCGCAAAAGGTTGCTTGTCTCAGCCAAAAGGATTTCCAACACTGTTGCGCAACAATCAAAAGGGTCCTGCAGCTGGACGGAGATGCATCTCCTCGTCGAGGAAAGTCGGGCTCCTCCTTATGGCGAACACTCGTCGCCTTGAATCCCATAAGCATAGAATGGTCGAGGTTCGAAGGGTTTTTGATGCAATGCAAGAACGGTCTGAGGATAATCTTGGCGGAGAAAAACATTCGGTATCCTGAAGCGGACGTCGACTGTGGTACGTTTTTTTGGGTTTACGAGATAGTCGAGGTGCGTTCTTATCAACTTGTTGGCGGTCCCGTCTCACGTATATTGTTCAGGTAAACCAACCATTAGACATCAACGCAGTGGCGGATGAAGGAAGTGCCAGCGCGAAAAGCCTTTCGAAGATATGCAAACATTTAGATGACAGATGCCAAAAACTTCGTTCCACTATTGCAAACGACGTCGCCAAGTCTAAAGCCAAATTTGCCCTCCCGAACCCCGCTGCTCCTGCTCGCGTATCTCCCACCAAACGCGCAGCTCCTCGCAGGGAATTACCCACTCGAGACTCTAAACGAACAAAGTTATCTGACGATGCCGGCGCACTAGCACAGAGTCCAACCAAAGATGTCGAGATGCAGTCCTCTGGCTCTGGACGGGTCACACGTAGTGCCTTATCACCTAGCAAACCCTCTCTACCAGCCTCTACACCGTCACCCATGAAATCTTCCGTTAAACGTACTCGGGTAGAGGTAACTGTTGCGTCTGTCGAGAAGCACAGATCTACCCTTCTAGAGACGTCTAGCGATGTGGAAATGACACCTCCAGAGACTCCTTCGAAACCAAAACGGACAGTCACCACTAGCCCGTCCAAAGCAGCACCCGCGGCGTCATCTTCTACCCCCACCCTCGATAAATTACGTGGAAGGCCAGATCCCTCACCTACCCGCACTTCCAGACCTTCCACTTCAGCACGCCCTCCTAGTCCTTCCCCTTCCATTCGTCAATCCCCGAGAAAGTCGCAGGCTGCTGCTATTCCTGAAACTGCAGCTGCATCTACACCGGTTCCTCCAGCTGCGCCATCGTCTACATCTCCGAAAAAGGCTCCTAGAATAGTCCGTGCCGTAGCAGGTAGCCACAGGATGCAGGTGGACAACGAAAACGAAAACGATGACTCATCATCTTCATCTGAAGATGAGGATCCTCCAGAGCCTGTCCGACAACGTTTCCGACCAGTTTTCCATGATCGTAAACAATGGGAACGACGAGACCCGAGGGTAGATATTATATGCAAGCAGGCGGAAATTTTGAAGAAGAAGAGGATAGAGAAGTTTGGGCATCCTTTCGACGGGAAATATCGGCCTTCTATTGAGGCTTTGTAAACTACGTCCAGTACTAGTCCCTGTGTACTTTTTAGATGTTTGAGATAGAATGGGCTTCATTTCTACGTCTTATCATACCCCAGCGTCGTTAATGGCAAATTAGTTGTCATTGACTTTCTCAGACACTAGTAGAGGGCCTTGGGATTGGCTGCGCAGGTAAATTTCGGAAAAGCCATGGAATGACAGCTTCGGAAATCTACATCAGATGTTGCTACATGTGTAGGTGCATTTGTTGTACAATATCATCTATCTACAAGCCGCTTAGAGCTAGTTATGAGACTGCCTTCGAGACGCACGCAGCACAATGACCACAAGACGGAAGTCCCCACCAATCAGCTGGGAACGAGTCTACAGGCAGGTTATCATAGATGATACTATTCACTTGTTCAAATCGTTTTGGTGCTTTGAAACTGATCCGGAAGGGGAGTTCACCCTCAATTGACCACCGAGACTCCTGTAGCTCAAGTTGTGGACTTTCAGACGGAAGGATATCTGAGTGACTGATCGACTTACCGACTGACATTGCCAAGGACAATGGATATCCAGGTGTCCCAATTTTGCGGGTAAAATTTTCCCTAAAGCTGCAAACCAACTTTTTTCCTCCTCAGACAGCGTGGACCTCAAACTGTCCTCGTCCGGGTTCTCAGGCACATGGGCAATGAACACCATAATTTCCTGGATTTTCCAAGCATCACTGACATTCATTGAATCGCAGTTCCGGACAACAACCACATCAAATAACAGGAAAGGGTCCGGGATTGAAGCTAGACACCGTGCCCAGGGCATCATACCGTCCAGCCAGTATGCAGTAGGAATCCACGGGGCTGGCAGGTTTGGCCCACGCAAATGGATCCTCTGGAGGAGAGGGTGCCTCGAGAGGAAGTCCCGGAACTCCTGCCAGCCACCGGGATACGACCCTACTTCTTTCAGACTCAGATAGCCCAACTTTTGTAGCCCAGTGTAAGTGGCTTTCATCCAAAGAGAAAGGGAAGCAGTATACCAGAGGCCGAGATCGGAAGGGGGCCCCCAGCGGTAACAGCGGCGCCAAACTCAACTTTGACGATCTGCAACCCTCGTTGGATGAGAGAGAGAATTAGGTTGTAGGGAATAATTTCGTCTGTACCTGGCGCGGAGCCTACTAGACGAGTGATGTCGATTTCAAGAAGGACTCGGTTGAGAGAGATGTCTGAATCCTGGGGTGGGAGTTCAGGACTGTTGCTCAAGTTTGCCAGAGGCCCCTGACAGGAAACGCGGAGACTGTTGGAAGGATGGTGCTCAATTGCATGGAACAGCTCAGTCTGTTCAGTCCAGTGGCCTTGTAGATCAAGGCAGGGATATTCAACAATTTCGAGTCGGGGACATGAGTGAAGCAGTTGAAGAAGGAGTAGGTGACAAGCTGGCTCGAACGGTTCGTCCCAGTCCCTGACGAACTCCCGGTGGAAGCGAACGCGTCTGTGGGTAGAGAAGTCAATGATTATTATACACCGTGACAAGTTGATCACTGACTGAAATAATTTCACAATGTGCACATATCTGGACAGTGTCTGCTTCAGTCTGAAGATTTCATCCAATGGATCAAGATCGCTTTGCAAGCTGATGAATATATATCAGTCAGCTTCTGGCGTGAAGACAGAGCTAGCTTACAAGAGGTGGACTTCACGGAATAGCCATGGAAGGTATATGCTTCGTAGTCGTTTACTGACCAGTGTAAGATGATATGCTGGATGTAGTGAATCGAAAGGAGGCTTCTCTCTTTCCACAAGATCTAAGGCAATCCGGAATTTGGGGTGCTGATGCCAAGAAAATTCAGCAATTTCCCAAAGCAGCTCGTTGGGCAAGTTTTCGAGGGGAGACAGGGCATAATCCGAAGGCTGGGATGGCTAACCAGGTCAATAAGGAATGATAAGTATAACAAAGTAAACCGTAGACCTACCGTGTCGAGGTTAGGAGTCTTCCCTTGGCAGACTCTGTGCTCGATACCTCCGAGTCGCTGGTAGTCTGTAACTTGAAGCTCCAACGGCGGAGCATGGTGATTCTCTGCAAGGTTCAAACTCGACATAGAGCATATTGCCGCCTTGGAAATAGTCACGGTGGTGGCGGTATGAATGAGAGAAGCGACCGAGAAGTGACACGTTGACTTCGCGCTTGTCACTCCCACAAAACCCTGGTCTGTGCTATATGAATATCTGGACTCTACTGACTGCTATATGAGAATAGTACATGAGAGTGATGTAGTCTATAATACACAAAGAAAGGACTGGGAATCCCAAATCCAAGCGAAGAAAAAAAATACAACTTGTACAACGGTAACAACCACAACACTTCTTCGACCCTCTACATCTAGAAACCCGCCGACTGGATGTCGGTACCGTTCTCCTCGTCGTTCTCAACGTCCACTCCATTTTCCTCGTCGTTCTCCCCGTCCGGAACCGGCACCGCGGGCACGTTACTCGTCCTCCTACGTTTGTGCGGATTTCCAGTTCCTTCAGCCTTGGATCCTTTCGACTGCGCATGTAACTGGGCAGTTGGGACATCGCTGTGGCGTTTCAAAGCGAAGGTGGTCGTGTTCTGTAGAACAGCCCTTGGGTCTTCTCCGGGGAAATCGTTCGTGGTCCGAGGAACAACAAGGTCGGGATTCTCCTCCATCAATCTCAGGGCTTCATTGCACCTGCCAATCATCCAAGCTGCAGATTCGAGACGTTGAGTGGTAAAATGTGTGAAGAGAGACGTGCAAGCCGTATTTTTCGACCAACGTCGCCAGCTTTTTCGGTCGCTTCATATTCGCTGAGAAGCTCGGCAAGGTCTTCTTGATCATGGACACTTTTTGTTGAATATCTAGTGGCAAAAGCCACCTCGAAGTCAGCGATCAAATCATGAATGATGCTAGGCCGGAAGTCATAACGGGACAACCTATGTGAAACCATGCTACTCTCTTTGAATGGCCCACCATTCACTTGAACGGGTCCACCATCTTCGTTGTTTGGCGGGACTGCCACATAGTCATAAGTGAAATGTAGATATTCGGCGAGTGCATTCGGATCCAGTGAATTTAAGATGTGGCGCAAGGCAGTCCAGCTGAAGACATGGTGAAAGGATTCGAGGTCGTCTTCGAGTTTGTGAGGAGGCCGGTCGGTACTGAGCAAAGCCGCAGATATGAACTGCCACGTACCCTACGAGAACAAAGCAGTCAACAAGCTGCACCGGTATAAGGCAGAGAGAAGATACCCACAATCCGCTCAGTCTGTCGTGAGGGCATCTCAGATAATGGCCTAGAGAATTCCCAATCGGCTAAGAGACCTCTCCCATCTTCGGTGATGAGAATGTTGCCGACGCTGACGTCCCGGTGCAAAATTTTGGCTTTCTCGTACGCATCCTGGTGAGCTGAAAAGCAATTACTCAGAACAAGCACTGTGAGTAGTAAAAGCAAACAATTTACCAATGAGTGCATCACGTAGGACGGTGATCAGTTGCTTCGTGTCCGTGAACGTTGTGAAGATACCCTTGCAGACTTCTTTCATAACGAGACGATAGTGCATATGTAAACGAAAATCTTTTGAGGTCGAGTGGTCTTGTGTCAAAGTCGAGTGGTACTGAGAGTCCGATTCCGGTCTGACGTCGCCGGCTATAAGACATGTAGGAATGTTTCGGACTTGGGCCGTGTTCAGCTGCTTGTAGATTTGTCCTTCGCTATGGATAGTGCGATTGACATCGAGAGACTTGACGCGCCATTGATCCTTCATCATCCCAGACGGGGATAGCACGGGTGCTGCGTCCAGTAATGCAATGAGCGCCGTTGAACGACGGTTTACCACCGTAATAGTAGCGAGGTTTCCCATCCTTGTCATCGTCTTCCCAGACTGCAAATTTATAGGGGGGATCCACCTTATTCTTGAGCCCCAGATGTTTTCGAGCTCGTTCGACGACCTCGCCCTTGTAGTGGGTTGGGTAGCGTGTGACGGTTGTGTCGTGTCCACGAGCTGCTGCAGTGGCATGAGTGTAGCGCCAAAGAAACTGAGCGAGATGAGGAGCACTGGTGTAGTCGAAAACCTTGGTGACTATCACTCCAGCGCGATCAAAGCGGAAGAGTTGGGCGGAACCACCATGAATGTATATAGAGAATAAATGGGTACGGTACTGACGCGCCAGTTGCAAGATGGCATAAGAAAAGATTTGGTCAGCGGTCTTCTTGGCCTCTTTCACCTCCCCGTATTCTATGCAGGCCTTGTCGTCCTCGACCTTGTCCACGAAAGCATTAGGATCTTTCGAGTCCTTGATCTTCACATTGAAATCTGATGTGGAAGCATCAGACGGGTAAAGGCGATCGGGGCAACGTTCCTTCTCGTACACCGTCAGGTCGTTTCCGTGGTCGGGATGTCTCGATGTATTTTCACATATGAAAGTGTCCTTCATGCAACTGGTAAATGCCTCTACCTGGAGACCAATAAGTATGTGACGTTGAGATGGTGATAGTGAAATAATCCAAATAAGACTCACCAATGGAATGCACATTTCACCTTCGAGCTGAGCATTAGGACATGTCTTGCCTTTCCCGCCTTTTACAGAACGAGGTTGGAACTTGTCCTTTACTGTTTCCCAATCCAGAGAGGGCACCACACCGTCCGCAAAGGCTGTCTTAGGGAACAGTCTGTCCAAAAAGTCTTCTGGTTCCCAACTGAAGGGTCCACAATTTTGCCATCCATTGCTCTGGCGAGGTCGACACGATGTTCTGTTCGAGGGTTCGTCCTGCTTCTGAATGCTTTGACCCCAGCGCCTTTGTGCTTGATATATGAATCAGCTCCTGAACCAGATAGTTCTTCAATTGCAGCCATGATGAGAGACGAAAAGGAGAAAAGTCTGAGAAAACGCACCAACGTCACTCGTTATTTATGTGACCGAATCGTAGAACAGTGGTCAACTTCAAGAATGAGAAGGGCTAAATGACGTTGAGACGATTGTGCTTTAGGCTATTCAGCGGAAAACAGTGGCGGTGGAGAGGAAGAAAGTAGACTCGATAGGCAAGGACCCCTATCTAGTCTCGCGTGGCTTTATTTGTTGTACAATATCGTCTACCTACCAACTAGTTATGAGACTGCCTTCGCGGTGTACAATCTGCGTGACCACAGGATGGAAGTTGCCACCAATCGGCTGGGAACGAGTCTACAGGCATATTATCATAGATGATATCAACCATTTGGTCAAATGGTTTCCACCCGACGAAGTGGTGACATTCTGCACTCAAACTGATCCGGAAGGGGAGTGCAAAGTCTTGAGATCCATTAAAGGACTCCTATAATTCGAGTTGAGAATTTCAGACGGAAGAATTTTGAGTGAATTATCGACTCACCGACTGACTCGAACAACCATGACAACGTATATCCAGGTGTCTCAATCCTGCGGGTAAAACTTTTCCTAAAGCTGCAAACCAATTTTTTTCCTCCTCGGACAGTTCGTCTCCGTCCTCCTCCTCCAGTCTCTGCTCGTCAGACGCATGGGCATCCTCTGCTATCTGTTCTGCAGGCACATGGTTAATGAACACTGTGATTTCCTGGATTTCCCAAGCATCGCTGTCATCCGTCGAGTCGCAGTTCCGGACAACAACCACATCAAACAACAGGAAAGGGTCCGGGATTGAAGCTAGACACCGACCCCAGGGCATCATACCGTTCAGCCAGTATGCAGTAGGTATCCACGGGGTTGGCGGGCTTGGCCCACGCAAATGGATACTCTGGAGGAGAGGATGTCGAGAGAGAAAGTCCTGGAATTCCAACCAGCCACCAGGATACGACCCTACTTCTTTCAGACTCAGATAGCCCAACGTTTGTAGGCCAGTGTAGGTGGGTTTCATCCAAAGAGAAAGGGAAGCAGTATACCAGGGGATGAAGTCCCCGGTATCGGAAGGGAGACCACCGGCGGTAACGGCGGCGCCAAACTCAATTTTGACGATCTGCAACCCTCGTTGGATGAGAGAGAGAATTAGGTTGTAGGGAATGCTCTCTGCTGTATGCGGCGCGGAGCCTACTAGATGAGTGATGTCGATTTCGAGAAGGACTCGGTTGAGAGAGATGTCTGAATCCTGGGGTGGGAGTTCAGGACTGTTGCTCAAGTTTGTCAGAGGCCCCTGACAGGAAACGCGGAGACTGCTGGAGGGATGATGCTCAATTGCATGGAACAGCTCAGTCTGTTCAGCCCAGTGCCCTTGTAGATCAAGGCAGGGGTATTCAACAGTTTGGAGTCGGGGACATAAGTGAAGTAGTTGGAGAAGTAGTAGGTGATATGCTGGCTCGAACGGTTCGTTCCACCTGGCGAACATCTGGTGCAAGTGAACGCGCCTGTGGGTGGAGAAGTCAATGATTATTACACCGTGATAAGTAGCACATCGAAGGGGGTGATCACTGACCGAAATAATTTCACAATGTGAACATATCTGGACAATGTCTGCTTCAGTCTGAAGATTTCATCCAATGGATCAAGATCGCTATGCAAGCTGATGAATGGATTCTATCAGTCAGCTTCTGGTGTGAAGACGGAGCTGACTTACATGAGGCGGACTTCACGGAATAGCCATGGAAGGTATACGTCTCGTAGTCGTTTACTGACCAATGTAAGATTGTATGCTGGATGAAGTAGACCGTAAGAAGGCTTCTCTCTTTCCACGAGATTTAAGGCAATCCAAACTTGGGGATGCTGATGGTCCGTCCAAGAGGATTCTGCAATTTCCAAAAGCAATTCGTCGGGCAAGTTTTCGAGGGGAGATAGGACATAATACGAAGGCTGGGATAGCTAAGCAGGTCAATAAGGAACCATAAGTATAACAAAGTAAACCGTAGACCTACTGCGTCGAGGTTAGCCTGAGTCTTCCCTAGGCAGACTTTGTGCTCGGTACCTTGCTGGTGGTCTGTACCTTGAAGGTCCAACGAGAGAGCATGGAGATTTCCTGCAAAGTTCAAACTCGACATACTGAATGCCCTGCTGATTTCTGGAACCTGAAGGGGAGATGATACGCTGGGCTCAGGAACTGACGCCTTTTAAAGCCTCGAATTTAGCTACAGTCACCATCAGGTTTTTAATTTACGTACGGGCACCATGGGCCAACGTGAGGCCAGAATTGATGTTGCTTCTCTTGACTGTTCTAACACGTCTTACTAACCCTGCGCTTCTCCGCCAGTGTAGCCTTTCGTGATACCGTGATGATGATCTGCTGTTGTAGGGCTTCGTCACTTGTTCCACCGATACCACATTTGCTGGGTATATGGTGAGGAGTGAAGGTGCGTAGATTTGAATATCATGTCCAGAAATCCTTCTCAAATTTTATGCACTTCAGGCCACGACTAGGCCACGACCCACTCCGTTTGCGCTCCCCAAACCCGCTGTTCCTCGCAGAGAACTACCCACCCGAGACTAAACGAACGAGGCTATCTCACGATGTAGTCGAGATGTTTCCGGACCCAGTATACGCGCTCAGACAGAGGTAGCAGCTGCTTCCGCTGACGCACTACATGTATACGCAACAGACACGTCTAGGAATGTAGAAATGACACCTAAAAATT
Organism: Tetrapyrgos nigripes; assembly: GCA_013368315.1. NCBI lineage: Eukaryota > Fungi > Basidiomycota > Agaricomycetes > Agaricales > Campanellaceae > Tetrapyrgos > Tetrapyrgos nigripes. The sequence continues at coordinate 235,840 of JAACJM010000117.1, forward strand.
CCTACGAAATAAAAAACGAACAGTCACCATTATCCCGTCTAAAGCACACACAAGCTGTCATTCTTGATAAATTTTCGCTACCGAGCAATTATCGTGGAAGGCCAGATCCCTCACCTACTCGCACTTCCAAACCTTCCACTTCAGCACGCCCTCCTAGTCCGTCCCCTCCCATTCGTCAATCGTTGAGAAAGTCGCAGGCTGAGGCTGCAGTTGCGTCATCGACTATCTTTCCCGAAAAAAGGTCCCTAGAATATTTCGTGCCGTAGCATGTAGCCATAGGATGCTGGTTGGAACGACGACGAGATCCGAGGGTAGGCAAGTGGAGATTTTGAACAAGAAAAGGATAGATAAGTTTTGGTATCCGGTTCTATTTATGTAGCTGTAAAGTGGAGCGCCCAAGGACGTCCTTGCTCATCTACCTCCATCTACACTTCTATGCGTCTTCTGCGTATATCAATCTCTCCTATCGAACACTCTTTGTCTGTCCATGGTGGACCTGACGCACTCACCACTGACGAATCGTCTGTGCCAGCGGCGGCCCGCCAGGACCCGACCCTGCCTCGTCTTCTCCTTCTCTCACTCTTGAGCTCGTCGAGCTATTGGGAAACATTCCACCTTACGCCATCCTTTCTCATACATGGGGAGACGAAGAAGTAACATTTCGTGATATGGAGGACATGGAAAAGGCTCGGAAGAAGCAGGGATTTGGAAAAGTCATGGGGGCCTTCCAACTCGCCTGGAGCCAGGGATACGAGTACATCTGGATTGATTCCTGCTGCATCAATAAAGACAGCAGCGCGGAGCTTTCCGAGGCACTCAACTCCATGTTCCAGTACTACGAAAACTCGGAAGTCTGTTACGTCTACTTGTCAGATGTACCAAACGCGCTTGATAGTGGTGACCTCATGGCTGGGAATTCAGCTTTCAGGAGATGCAAATGGTTCACTAGAGGTTGGACATTACAGGAGTTGTTGGCGCCGTCGGAACTTGTGTTCTACGACCAAGACTGGAAGGAAATAGGAACAAAGTTCAGTCTTCACGAAGCCATTACCATAATCACTGGCATCCCCACTGAAGTGCTGTTCGGCGAACACCTCAATGCCTTTAGCATCGCGAAGAGGATGTCATGGGCCGCACTCAGACAGACGACGAGGCCAGAGGACCAGGCATACTCCCTGATGGGAATTTTTGGGGTCAATATGCCGCCAATCTACGGCGAAGGCCTTGCAAATGCGTTTATGCGACTCCAGCTAGAGATAATACGCTCTTCCAATGATCGCAGCATATTTGCCTGGACTGCCTCTTCTGACGATCATGACTGGGACAACAGAGGACTTTTCGCTCGGTCTCCGTTTGAATTCAGGTACTCCGACGACGTTGCATGGGCGTACACAAAGATGGAGATTCCTCCTTTGCCATGACCAACAACGGCCTGAGGATCAGCTTTCCTCTCGGAAACTTGCCGGGAATGGATAATCTTATGGCATCTCTTGATTGTTGGCATGTTAGAAGCCAGCAGTATTTGGGTGTCTGTCTTCGCCCGACGAGAGGTGTTTTGGGGGACTTTTTTTACTCGCGCTGCCGCGCGAATGAGCTTATGTTGCTCGGAGAGTCACCAAAAGATAAGTTGGGAAGTCAGCAGGTGCATGTGAAGGAGGGGCCCCCAGTCAAGGATACCCACACTCGTCTTAGAATTAGGTCTAAGCACTCGCAAATTGGTCCTTTATACGAGGGATTCACTCGGACGCTAATGGCCATGGTTACCGGTCATTTGCCACGCTATTCTCCCTAGCAGCTAGACGTGGAATCATTCTGAAAAGTGAAGATCAGCTGACGTTGTGGTATACCGGTACATATTCCTTTGCAGTCGTGATCAGAGCAGACCTCAATGATACCCTGTCGACGGAAATTGTGACCGGTGTCTACTTCTCCGATTTCCTGGACACAAAGGGTTCCATTCCTCCTTCGTATCTTGACTCATCGTCAGGCCCCAAGTGCTTGGGTTTTGGCAGGATTGTTAGATCCTTGCCCAATGACGAATCCGTGACTTTGTCCGTTTTGAAGACTTCGGTAGTAAATCCCTTTGGGATATCCATCTCGAGATTTCTCAAACACCTAGACTCACTTTACCTAAACGCCTTCTGAGACGTCCAAATTCGGGTTTCCTGGTACAACTCGGATCGACTACACCGTTCTCTTTCAACAGCGTCTTTCCTCCGGACACGTTTTACCAGAAATATGGACCAGATATCTACGTATCTGTAGACGACAAGACTCCCCATCGGGGTCTTATCTTCGTATCCCAGCCAGCGTGTCGCGATTCAAACATGCTTAACGTGTCCAACATTCTTGTGGTGTTACTCGGTATTCAAGACGCGAAGCATGGTCGATAGTTGGAGGCGACAGCACTTCGGAGCTTCCTTTGAGCGCTGAAAGGATCTACAAGGAATTAGTAGACGGCGACAAGAAGCTATTCTGGGATGATGGAAGAATAACAAACACGAGCGAGTTGTATTTTTCGGGAGAGGTGTATTGTCTCGCCGTTCTGAGCATGAGTCGGAACACGACGCTGCAGCCCGGCACTCATTGTGTAAAGATAGAATTCCATTCCGCCCGTGTTCCTCATTATCCTTATGCATAGAGGTGCTGGTAGCAGGATAGTGTGTTAGCAGATAGGATTGATGTGTAGTACTCAGTTTTACGATGTAGCGAATTTTCTAATTCGGAATCAAAAGTTGTGCCATTGAGCAGTAATGAGTACTCTGAAAACATCTTCAACTTCAAGCAAGTAGTGAGCTCACTCAGGTGAGCCTGGCTGTAACGAAAAAAGTATTTGCTCTGAAAACAACTTCAATTGTGTTTACTCTAGTACGTATGAGAAATAGACTAATCGAATGATAAGCATTTTCGGTTCTATTTATGTAACTGTAAAGTGAAGCCCCCAAGGACGTTTTTGCTCTTCTACCACCATCTACACTCTATGCGTCTTCTGCGTATATCAATCTCTTCTATCGAACACTCCTTGTCTATCCATGGTGGACCCAACGCACTCATCACTGACGAATTGTCTGCGCCCGCGGCGGCCTTGCCAGGACCTGACCCTGCCTCGTCTTCTCCTTCCCTCGTTCTTGAGCTCGTCGAGCTACTGGGAGACATTCCACCTTACGCCATCCTTTCTCATACATGGGGGTATGAAGAAATAACATTTCGTGATATGTAGGACATAGAAAAGGCTCGGAAGAAGTAGGGATTTGGAAAAGTCATGGGGGCCTTCCAACTCGCCTGGAGCCAGGGATACGAGTACATCTGGATTGATTCCTGCTGCATCAATAAAGACAGCAGCGCGGGACTTTCCGAGGCACTCAATTCCATGTTCCAATACTACGAGAACTCGGAAGTCTGTTACGTCTACTTGCCAGATGTACCAAACGCGGATAGTGGTGATCCTTATCTGTCAGGCTCCAAGTGCTTGGGCTTTGGCAGGATTGTTAGATCCTTTCCCAATGGCGAATCCGTGACTTTGGCCGTTTTGAAGACCTCGGATAAATCCCTTTGGAACATCCATCTCAAGGTTTCTCAAACGCCTAGACTCACTTTACCTAAACGCCTTCTGAAACGTCCAAATTCGGGTTTCCTGGTACAACTCGGATCGACTACACCGTTCTCTTTCGACAGCGTCTTTCCCCGGACACCTTTTGCCAGAAACATGGACCAGATATCTACGTATCTGTAGACGACAAGACTCCTCATCGGGGCCTTATCTTCATATCCCAGTCAACGAGTCGCGATTTAAACATCCTTAACGTGTCCAACATTCTTGTGGTGTTACTCGGTATTCAAGACGCGAAAGCATGGTCGATAGTTGGAGGCGACAGCACCTCGGAGCCTCGTTTGAGCGCCGAAAGGATCTACGAGGAATTAATAGACGACGATAAGAAGCTATTCTGGGATGATGGAAGAATCACAAACACGAGCGAGAAGTTGTATTTTGCGGGAGAGGACTCAGAGGAGTATTGTCTCGCTGTTCTGAGGATGAGTCAGAACACGACGCTGCAGCCCGGCACTCATTGTGTAAAGATAGAATTTCAATCCACCCGTATTCCTCGCTATCCTTATTCATGACTTTTCAATCTGTATTAGCGTTGGCTTAATTATTATGTATCAAATACAGCACTCCCCAAACATATCCAGCTCCAAGCAAAGCTGGCACCATCTATAGCTCAATTTTGGTGAGGTTGTAACGAAAAAGTATTTGCTCTGAAAAACTACTTCAATCAATTATGTTTACTCTAGGAGAAATAGACTAGTCGAATATCATGGCTCCACTGTGACCCAGTTCCAGCAGTTACACTCCAGGTAAACCGCGCAAGGAAGAGGTCCACACGTCAAGGCATGAAATAAAGTACGTATACGTATGTATGTATGTCATGCAAAAAGTCAGATTATGTCTGGTTCAATGGATATGTACAATGAGACGACAGTAGAGTACTGACTATTATGTATGTATTCGTGAAGCATCTCGCCAGCGAGGATCATGAGTCATGAGATTGGCAATGGTTGGTCAATAAATAGATAGTCGCACTCAAAGCGCCATTCCTGCATATACATCAGTGTCTTCCGCATCGTCTCCTGAAGAACCTGTACTCGGTTCCCGAACAAGAGGGGCAGCAGAAGCAGGTGCAGACGGTACTGCTGGTATCGCAGGAACAGGAAGCACGGGAGACGCATCAACATTCCACGTCTTACTGTTAGGAGACGACGGCTTTGGAACAGAACTCGTATTCATAGTGGGGGATGAAGCACCACCAAACGCCGAAGGGATTTCTACCCTTGATCTCGTCGCCGAACGGGGTCTTCCACCAGTAGGTGAAGTTGACGGTGAAGAAGGCTGGAAGGAGCGTTCAAGGTCGCAGACCAAGTGGCCGTCTTAAATCTCGAGTCGGGAGAAGGAGATCGGTCTGTACTTGGACCGCTAGTCCCTCCTATCTTCGATGGCTCTGAAGCTGAAGAGGCGAAAGCTGCAGGGATGTTTATCTTTGACCGAGTGACAGGAGCGCCAGAAGTCGATGATGAAGACAAGGCTTCGAATTTCGACTTTGCGCTCGAGATGGAGGACACAGGGGATTTGTTATTGATCGTTGGTGAAGATTTGGGCGACTTGGGTTTGGATGAGGACGTTGGAGACTCCAAGGAGATGGTCGGCTTGATTGTCGTGATAGAAGACGAAAGGTTCAGTGGCTTGGGTGCAAATGATTTGACCTGTTTAGGAGTAGTGGGTGATGCACTGCGTGCATTTGATGGTGGTACATCCGCTGGAGTTGGCACAATCTCTGGAGGCGTTACGGGAGGAGTTGGAGTTGGTAGAGGTTCACTCGAAGCAGACGGCACCGCGTCTTTCTCCTTCTCTTCAGGAATAACAGGTGCCTCCATCGTAGAAGATGATGACCTCGAAAATCTTCCCATGAAAGATCCCAGCCCACTCCATCTAGCTGTTTGACCTGGGGATTGGGGTTGTGATTGGGGTGGAGACTGATCCGAGGAAGACGAAGCGGTCGATTTGACAGAGATAGTCGAATCCACACTCGCATGCTTCTTCCATAACGCTGGTCTGGCAAACCCAAACCCACCACCATTACTAGACGCACTGGAATCCAGGCTAGCCGTCGAACTGTCAAGATCTGCTTTGGTCACTTCTACAGGAGTGCTAGTGCCAGAACTGATCTTATCCTTCTCCGGTGGAGTGGGCGGTGATGGTGCTAACCATCGCTCACGGACTCCCTGGACGGCAGAGAAGAAGTTGGCAGAGCCCACATTGAACGTCCTCTGAACAGCTTCACGAGCAGGTGCGAGCTGTTGCTCGAGTTTGAGATCCTGTAATCCCTCTGATAACCGGAGCCCGATGTCTGATACAACGGAGATTTTCTCATTGCATGGATGCCTAGAGAGAATAGAAGACATCAGCTTGCAAGACACCAAACGAGTAAGGAAGAGACTTACCGTGGCTCAATGATATCAAACAACATTGGGTCTGTGATTCTCTCCCAGACTTCATAAGCATTCGTGTTCTTGAATTCGGAAAGCCAGAGAGGGTTGAAGTCATCCACAGACGTAGCGTACTCGAGTTCTGGAAACATGATGTTCAATGTCCAGCAACCTACAAAAGCAGGGACGATGCTTACCTCCTCCCATTAATGCAGTCGAATCGCCCTTAGCAGCAAAGTCCCGATACCGCACAGTTGCAAGAGCAGCCGAGATATATTCATCAAACTACCACCATCATATTGTCTGAGAACTGGGCCGATAGAGTGGGGACAAAATACTCTCACCTTAACGCGAAGATAATCTTCACTGCCTTTAAACCTGTGACGACAATGTGATGAGCATGAATAACACGCCAAATAGACGCTAAAGACACGTACTGCATTCCAGAAGACCTCGTCGGATCCTCATCCTCCCATGTCTCATTGACATCCCGTACAATATCATCAATCCATTTCCTATCGGCTGCAGTCAACCCTGCGGATCTTTCCACTTTTGGATCACGGAATTCGAAGGTTCCAGTCTCGGTCTACAAAAAAGAATTTTAGATAATACGGACACAGAGAAGAAAAAAAGATGATAACACACATTCACAAGCAGATCAATTTCCTTCTGTTGCGTGACAATCGAATTGGTACTACCACATAACCAACTCTTGGTCTCCTTCAAGATATCGAGTTGTTGCAAAGGTAGATAGGGCTGGAAGAAAGCATCCTATAACAAGCAGCTATTAGAAACTTCGATGTGTCAATGGAGAAGTGAACCAAGCGCACTTTGCCAAAGATATCCAATGGCATACCCTTATAAGCCATCATACTCTTGGAATCCGAGGTGCGAAGCGACATTGGACGTGATAGTGTCGGTGCTCTTGAGGCGAGAGGAGGTGAACCACAGTCATCTAAAGTTTGCAGGAGGCCTGTCAGGTTATATGAGTTGTGTAAGTACTTATTCTACTACAGAGCTGGAGAGACGAACCAGGAATGAGACAAATGAGAGAATATTGATATGTGCATAGCCTCTCAACTGGGTGACCATAAAACATGATCTGGGTCGACGAACCATCAGTCAGTGTCAAGCTACCGAGCGTCAGGCACATACTCGTTTCTGTAGAAGCAAAGCCTTGACAAGAATGAGGGTACGGTGTCGGAACGTGTGCACCAGTTCTCGTCTATGTGATTCGTAAGGTCCCTGCGAAAACAATTCTCTTCCTCACTCACAGATTTGTTCCTATACCGAGACAAAAAGGTCAGCCAAGGCAAGTACAACATACACCGATGATGACTCACCCATGTATAACGCACTCTCCGTCAATTGACTTCGTAGAGAAGGTTCTAGCCCAGCTTCAAAGTCATCCAGAATCTGCGTTTCACTGAAATCTCTCTGATGGAAAAGCGCTGTAGTGACAACACCCAGTTTGTCTCTGTAGCAAAGTCAATTCATTAGCTTCGAAGATTGTAAAACGGGTTTGAGCTGACCTTATAGGACCGAACAGTGGTTTAGACGCCAATACTACGACTGCTTTCTGTACTGTAGAACGCGTAACATCTGGGGCTTTGACAAGTAAAGCTGATGCTGCTATTTGTTGGTTACACCTAGAGAGATTGGATATGAGTGGAAGAACAAGTCAACGAAGGATTGAAACTCACGATATCCCAAAGACAGTAGTAGTAGGATTTAGACCTGAAGGCACAAGGTGGAAATACGAGTAATCTTCAGCGCTCTGGTGAAAGTTACACATTACATTCCGTTTTGTCAAGAAATGGGTTACATACCAGGTGTGCACCATCAGGTAGAGCAAGGAATGGGAGCATTTTGTTGACTTCTTCATCATCAAATACCGTGCCTTTAGACCATTCCACTCTTGGGCCCACCTACATGACGTATGTGTCAGAAGCTAGATAAAGGCGTATAGAGGTATAAGAACGCACCAGATGGTTGAAATCCACCAAAGCGATACCAAGAATGAGATTCCCTTGTGAAGGCTGCAATAGCACGGACTCGGGCCTTGCTTTACGAGCCATAGACGTGGTCGAACTAGAGTCGCTGCTTGAACTACGTAGTATAGTCGGCGGGTATGTTGCAGGCATCACGGTCGTATCTTCCAAATCAACGCCCTTGAACTCCTCAAGAACCGACGGGGCGACAGAGCTATTGGGCGATTCCTCTGTGCCTAACGTGTGGTCAATGCTCACATCGTCAGGTTCTGAGCTGATTTCTGTATCCACTGTTGATTCACGTTTCGACTCTGAGGATTTCGTGGATGAAGGAAAAGATTGGGATGGGAACAGGGCAGGTTGAAGTTGTGTCAGAAGGTCGGAATGTTTGAAGGAGTCTGACGTTGTAGAGTTTCTGGGAGATGCGGATGGAGAAGAGAGTGAGATTGACCGCTGGGAAGCAGTATCGCCATCGTCCTCGTCGTCTGCACGTAAGAAATTGCGAATATCGTGAGCACTGGGTGGTGGTGAGTCCATAAGTCTCTGCTAGAGATGGTCTGTCACTGTAAACGCTTGCAAACAGCCGTCTAAATGTTGTCATGCCGCTGCTCTCACAGTCCCCGCCTCATTCTAGGCTGGCCAGGACCCACCAGGACCCCCATTCCAAAGATTGGCATACGAGTAAAAGTACGTGTGCAGAGAAGGGAGAATGTAATTATCACCATTTCGGACATCAATATGCATCAATCTTAAATGGTTCTTTAAAGCGTTGCCAGCACAATTGAACGTGATAAAGATAGTCTAACTGAGGAGGACAAGAGAAACTGTAAATACAAACTATATCTTCTTCTTCTGCCATCATCGCGGGACCGAGAAAGGTTGCAAAGTAAGGTAGTACTGGAACCAACAGCAAAACGAGCTACAAGACTGACGAAAAGCAACTCACTCATCGAGTTTTGAGCACCCAAAACCCAAAACCCTCTCCTCAAAGCCAATCTCTAGGATTCTTCACCACCTCCAGCAACTTGCCCTCTTCACTCTCCTTATCCTCCCCAAGGTCACTCATATACTCCCACCTCGCCACCTCGGGTAGACTCATCAAAATACTTTCTATCCTCGCCCCTGGCGTCATCAACCCAAACTTCGTCCCTCTATCATAAACCAGATTAAACTCCACATAACGACCCCGGCGAACGAGCTGCCAACGTCTCTGTTGAGGCGTATAGGGTGTAGAACACCTCTTGGCAACAATCGGAACGTAAGAAGGGACAAAGGCATTCCCAGCAGATTGAATGAATTCGAAAATCTCTTCCTGAGTCTGCGGCCTCAACTTCTCTTTTGACCCAGCACCCGCACTCTCACCAGCCTCAGCCGAACCTTTCAGCTTGGCATGCTCGAGCTCATTAAGATCATCAAAAAAGATACCCCCAACCCCACGCGTCTCTCCCCGATGCGGGATGTAAAAGTACTCGTCGCACCACTTTTTAAACGTAGGATAGAGCAGCGAACCAAACGGATCGCTCGCGTCTTTAAGTGTTTTATGAAAATGCACAGCGTCTTCTTCATAAAGGTACGAAGGTGTGAGATCAGCACCTCCACCGAACCACCATGCGATCACTTTGGGTTCCTTCTGCGTGTCCTTCTCCGCGGCCTGGGTATTAGAAAACGCTTCTGTAATCTCGAAATAACGATAATTGGCATGAGAAGTCGGTGCATGGGGGTTACGAGGATGAATGACCAAACTGATCCCCGCAGCGAAGAAGGGAAGACCATCGGATACATCTTCAGGTAACGGAAGAGTTTTATGATCAGCCCTCATCTGCTTGAGCGCAGGGGGCGGTAGTGTGCCATGAACGATGGAAATGTTAACTCCAGCCTTCTCCAACACCGATTCGTGAGCAACGGTACCGTCCTCCTGTGCGGGCATCGCAAAGACGCAAGATTGTCCTGAACCGCCTTGAGGTCGGATCCATGCATCGCGTTTGAAAGGAGGAGCGTTGGGATCTAGTTTTTCGAGGGAAGTGACGATTTCGTGTTGGAGTTTGCGGATGTAGGTTTCGACGCGTTTGCGCATGGGTTCTGGTGACGGGGAGCTTTTGTCGGCCATGGTGAGGTGTGGTTGGATGATGGGAGAAAAGCGCGGAACTGGATTGATTCTACTTATAACCGGTCATGTCACTTCTGGGACCGGACGGGCGCGATCCAGGCCAAGAGAAATCGCAAGAGGCCTGGTGTAGGCATGGCGGTAAAAAAGGACTCGACGGGTCCAGAACGTAATAGGGTGGACTAATCCGTCGGGACGGACATGTTGGACTTCCGTCGCCGTACTCGAAAAGTTGCAATTGCGATAAATATCATCTATTGATATTCTATGGTACACTAAACTGGAGAACAATAACAGAGAGTACATCCTAACCGGAAAACACTATCGATATACAAAGAGATTATATCATACGAGTCCGCAAATCGTACACCGTCGCCTACTGAATCCAAGTCTTGACAATGATTAACCGGAGCACATCAAGCAAGCCTCCTTGTTCTCCAACGAACACATCAACTTGGCCTCCTCATACTCTCGCTGTTTCTGCCTTTGCAACGCAGCAGCAAACTCGGGATCAGCCTCTGCTGCTTTCCTAGTCTTCTCATCAAGAGACAAAGAATCTAGACCAGAAGACAGATCATCGGCTGGAGGAGTGGGTGGTGAGACAGGTGCAGATGACGATCTCGACGACGGAGGGGAAAGAGGAGCGGCAACTGTTGGCGCCTCAGCCGGCGCCTTGACCTCTGCCTTCACAGTGACAGCAGTTACAGATGGGATAACGACAGCAGCAGTAGCAACTTGAGGCTTAACAGCACCAGTGCCCTTCGCCTGCTGAGCCTTCACATCCTTCAGCACGCTCTGATCAACCGTGAACTGAATAGCCTGTGCAGCAGGCCTCGTCCTCAAATAGTACATCCCAGTCTTCAATCCCTTCTTCCATCCGTAAAAGTGCATACTGGTGAGCTGACCCATCGTCGGCGCAGCCAAGTGGATGTTGAGACTTTGACTTTGATCGATGAAGGCTCCACGGTCGGCAGCGAGGTCGAGGACCTTCTTTTGAGAGATTTCCCAGACGGTTTTGTAGATGGCTTTGACGTCGTCGGGGATATTGGAGACATTTTGGACGGAGCCGTTGTGGGCGATGATCATGTTCCTCATGTTGTCGTCCCAGAGACCGAGGTCAACGAGTTCACGAAGAAGCCATGGGCAGACGACTTGGTACTCCTATCGATGCCGGTGGTCAGTATACAAACAGACGACAGATATAACGAAACACTCACCCCTGAGAGCACACGCCTGGTGTAGATGTTACTGGTGTAAGGCTCAAAGCATTCATTGTTTCCAAGCATCTGACTCGTCGATGCAGTCGGCATAGGAGCAGTCAACAACGAATTCCTCAACCCATGCTTCGCAATCTTCTCCTTCAGCGAAGCCCAGTCCCACAAACCGGTCGGTGTGACACCCCACATATCATACTGCAACTGGCCTTGATGAGCCGGCGAACCTTCAAACGTCTCATAAGGTCCATCAGTCGCAGCGATCTCGGAACTGGCTTCGAGGGCAGCGTGATAGATAGTTTCAAAGATTTGTTGATTAAGGAGCTTGGCTTCGGGTCCGTCAAACGGTAGACGCATAGCCATGAAAGTGTCGGCGAGACCTTGCACACCGATACCAATAGGACGGTGACGCATGTTGGAACGCCTGGCAGTAGGGACGGGGTAGTAATTGACATCGATGATGCGGTTTAGGTTGAAAGCGACGATCTTGGTGACATCGTGTAGCTTTTGGAAGTCGTAGATCTTGCGCTTGCCGGATGGATCAGCGGAGTCTGCCTTGACAAAAGTGGGAAGAGCGAGAGATGCGAGGTTGCAAACAGCGGTTTCGTCAGGGGAAGAATACTCGATGATCTCAGTGCAGAGGTTGGAAGATTTAATGACACCGAGGTTCTTTTGATTAGATTTGCCTGCGACGGAATGAGCATGAAGACGATAGGCAGTTTTAAGCGGCTCACCATTAGCATGGTCCTTGTAAAGCATGAAAGGGTTTCCAGTCTCAATCTGGGCTTCCAGAATGGCATACCAGAGCTTCTGAGCAGGAATGCTTTCACGAGCCCGACCTTCACTCTCGTAGCGTTCATAAAGAGCTTCGAATTCGGCACCATAGACCTCATGCATTCCAGGAGCCTCATTCGGGCAGAACAGAGACCAGTTGCCTCCAGCCTCAACACGTTTCATACTATGACATTGACAATCAACGACGGACCTCGCACGATGAAAAGGAAGACTCACAAGAGATCTGGTATCCAGAGAGCATAGAAGAGATCACGAGCACGGACTTCTTCTTTACCGTGATTCTTCCTGAGATCGAGCATGGAGAAGATATCGGCATGCCATGGCTCAAGGTAGATAGCAAAAGCACCAGGACGCTTGTTACCACCCTGGTCGACGTAACGGGCGGTAGCATTGTATGCACGCAACATAGGAACGATACCATTGGAGTAGCCATTGGTGCCAGCGATGTAAGAGCTACAGACATCCAAGTGAGTAAAGCGAACGACTGACGAAGACAATACACCTACCCAGTGGCACGAATGTTATGAATGTTCAGTCCAATACCACCAGCGCATTTGCTGATCAATGCACACTCCTTGAGGGTATCATAGATACCTTCAATGGAGTCTTCCTTCATACACACGAGGAAGCATGATGATAGCTGAGCATTGGGTGTACCAGCGTTGAAGAGAGTCGGCGACGCATGGGTAAAATACCTCTCTGATAGGAGATTATAGGTTTGGAGAACACGCTCAATATCATTTCCGTGAATGCCGACTGCGACACGCATCATCATGTGTCCTGGTCGCTCAGCGACGCGTCCATCGATGCGAAGAAGGTAGGATCGCTCGAGAGTTTTGAAGCCGAAACTGGATCAAGCAGTGAGCAAGTGGCAAGATGACAGGTTGAGTTCAACGCACTAGTTGTAGGCAAGGTCTCGGCTGTAGACGATGGCAGAGTCAAGGAGCTCCTTGTTGGCCATGACGGTTTCGTAAGTCTCCTTGGAAATCATGCTGGCAGCCTTGCCGTTCTTGGGGTTAACTATTCGGCGGATTAGTACGATGAATGACCGAGACTGGAGACGACGACGCACCATATTCATACAAATCTTTAATAACAGCGGAGAACGACTTCTTCGTTTCCTTGTGGAGGTTTGATATCGCGATACGGGCAGCAAGGATGGCATAGTCTGGGTGCTTGGTGGTGAGGTAGGCGGCAGTTTCAGCGGCGAGGTTCTGTAGCACAATGAATGAGAAGATGGGAGACACGTCTGAAGACCATGACATACGTCGAGTTCGACAGTGGTGACACCTTGATACACGCCTTGTACCACTTTCTGTGTGACCCTGTGCGACGATGATGAGAGGTTGACCAGTACCAAATAAAAGACTACACACTCTATGGGGTTCACGTAGTTCATGTCGAGTCCATAGCATAACTTGTCGATTCGCGATGTGATCTAGCGACGAAGACGCGTCAGCACTGAGGTCCAAAGTGAGACAAGACGGGCGCACCTTGTCAAACTGTACGCGCTCTTTGCGCCTGTGGTGTTGAAAAGAGAAGAAGCGCGTTAGCAATCGTGTCCTAGCCCAACCTTCAGAGCGTGTCGACATACCCATCTACGGGGACGAGAGGCCAGTCAGTGACCAGACAAGGACAGGAGCAGCTGAGACACGTACCTCGTTTGTAGACGAAAGCCATTGTCAAAGTGAAATGGCTTGAGAGGAGTAGGGAGAGGATGTGGTTGAAGGGAAAGAAGGATGAGGAAGAAAAAACGCCAACGTTCGTTCTTATATTAGCGTGACCGCGGATAGTAGCCGGCCGATTTCCAAATCGGGTGTTCAACAAAGTAGCTTTGGACCACAGTGACACAATAGACGTGTTATTCTTGGCGCTTCTGCAATGGCAAGTCCCAAATAAATCTTTTCGTCTGCTGGATAGCGAAAAATGCGCGGTCAAGAGAGGATGGACGCGTCGAAGCAGCTAATCAACAAAGCGCGTTGTTGTGGATTGTGTACGTGGATTATCGTAAACCTCGTGTTTTTCTTCATTCTCCGATTGAAAATGTCTGATTGAAGACTTCCGTCTCTGCTTACCAAGGCCCTTCATTATATGACTGGAATCGAATCAACAGCGGCTCGGAGAGAACTGGGAATCATTGCAAGTAAGTAAGCCCTCTAGACTATTCACTTCAGGAATTGTGTACTGACACGAGTTGCTTCTGGCATCAGCTAATGGACTGGAGGGTCAAAATGCATAGGTATTAGGACCAGGAGCTCAGTTTTCGTTGCTTTAAGGCAAGTGGTTACGGGACAATATGCCCGAAAGCTTGCCCACAGTGCCGACTGCCCGTAAGTAAATTGAAATCCTGTCTGCTCAATTCGTAGCCTTAAAAAACGTTCCTAGCCTTTCAAGCCGCGTTATTCTCCTCCTTTCAGAGGCTAACAGGGCACCCAGATTACCACAGCGGCATTAGGTGGCAGTCTCCCTCAGAAGATGTCAAGTTCGAACCTTCCAGGATATCGCGTTACTCTTCCCGCGTTGGACTTGAAAGTTACGGACGACCTCAACGCAGTAGGTCTACGGTCTACTCTGAAATCAAGGCCATACTGATCATCGGTTCGTTATCATGCTTAGACATTCCAGTCCTTGGTTTATGACCTATCTCCCCTCGAAAACTTGCCCAACGAATTGCTTTTGGAAATCGCAGAACACACTTGGTCAGGGACGGATACCAAATTCCGAATTGTCTTAAATCCTGGGGAAAGAGCCGAGCCTCCCCCACTTCATCCAGCATATCATATTACACTGGTCAGCAAACGACTACGAATCGTATGCCTTCCATGGCTATTTTGTGAAGTCGAGTTTTGGTGCGCTCGCGTTGTCTTCACACTACCAGAGACTGATCGAAAGAATTCATTAGCTTGCAAAGCCTTTCTTATTCATCAGACGAAGTCTCTAAACTGAGGCAGTCACTGTCCAGATACGCGAAGATCGTGAAATTATTTCGGTTAGTGATTATCTTCATGCTTATTATCACAGCGTAGTATTCATTGGCTTCACCACCCACAGGCGCGTTCACTTCAGCACGCAGATCTCAAGCGGGGAACACGATGGATCGTTCCGTCAATCATTTCAACTACTCCTTCTCCAATTACTCCACTCGTGTCCCCAACTCCAATTTCCTTGACTGTCCCTTCGCTGATTTACGAGGCCGCTGGGCCGAACAGATCGAGCTGTTCCACGCAATTGAGCATCATCCATCCGATAATCTCCGCGTTTCCTGTCCTCCTTCAGCATTGTTCTCGTCCAAGTCCGATCTAGGACCAGAATTACCACCCCAGGATTCTGACATCTCTCTCAATCGACTCCTTCTCGAAATTGATATCACTCTTCTAGTAGGAACCGCGTCCGATACAAGCGAAATTATTCCTTACAATCTCATTCTCTCTCTCATCCAACGAGGGGCGCAGATCGTCAAACTTGACTTTGACATCGCCCCTTCCGATACCGGGTTCTGGTTCACCCGCTCTTATAATCCTTCCCTTTCTCTTTGGATGAGGCCCACGTACACAGGGCTACAAGAGCTGCGCTATCTGAATCTTAAGGGCTTGGGGTCCGATCCTCGCGGCTGGTTGGAGTTTCAGGACTTTATTTCAAGACATCCTCTCCTCCAAAGGATTACTTTGCGTGGGCCCGACATCCCATGGCACTCAACCCCATGGACCCTGACGACGAGTATAAACTGGTGGCTTGACGAGATACCGTCCTGGGCGCAGTGTCTAGCTACCGTTCCAGACCTTTTTCTTTTACGGGAAGTGGTAGTTGTTCGGAACTCGCGCTGCGACGCGGACTCAGACTCGATGGTTCAGAGTAGCGTCGGCCATGATACTTGGAAAGTCGAGGAGATCATGATGTGCATTGACCATGGGGTTGCCAGTGCTATGGCCATTGCAGCTGCACAGCAGGGGCGCCGGCCGGGAGAGGATTCGGACGGACATGCGCATGTGCATGGAATGTCGGAGGAGGAACGAAGCGTGTTTGTAGCTCTAGCAAAAGCTTTACCCCGAGAATTGAAACGACTGGATATCCGTTGTCGTCATCGTGAGTCGGTGAGTTCCTCTTCCTCCTCCTCTGAGTTCCTTTTGAAAAACCTTCTCTCTGTCTTCTGTCCGACCACACACAACCTGAAATTATGTACAGTCTCTACAAGAGGACACGGAACACGGTCGATTCCAACGAATTGATGGACCGAGCGATCTTCGAATTATTTTCACTGCTCAGTGTCATCTGTTCGCTAACAAGCGACGGTTTCTTCAGGTGCTGAAGACTATCTATGATACCCATGCCTCCCAATCCTGACCATGTTTGTATCGGAACATTCGTCGACGTTAGGTTTTGATACCGTCATGAGAGTGTGTCTGTTGAGTGTAACGTATCCGTACTGATACGAAGCTGAAGGATATACTGGGTAGCGTTGTGTTGTCGACGTCGATATATACATATTTGCTTAGACCAATATACTGCCCTTTACTGATTTGCACCCAAGTACAGGTCAAACCTGAAGCTTGCAGGCCAAGACCACGGCCTGTAACTCATCAACGCATCTTGAATAAGAATATCGGATTTTAGGATTTAGGAATTTCGGAAAAATTCGTATGGCGTATGATATGACATGACATGCCAGTGGTCAAAGCGAGTCCGCCTGCAGTTTTAATCTGAAGTAAGTGTCCTTGTATGTGTCAGTTCGGGCCAGGACGAAAATTTTCTGACCCCCGGTAGGACCTGGTTAAGAGGGCAAGGTCCAGGGCGGGTCAAGGGTCGAAGGGGTCAAGACCCGCAACAAGAATGGCATGTGTGCGCACAAGGACTTTATTCGCCGTTGACTGAAAGACAAAGCGTTAGTGTCCCATGTGTGCACTGCTGCGCACGAGGACTTCATTCGCTTTTGAAGGAGAAAACCGTTGAGCATCCCATGTATCTCTGACCCTTTAAATTACCTTCCCTTAATATATCTATTCAGTCGGTGATGGTTTAAATACCCTCCCTTCTGTCAGCTCGTTTTCTGACAATCACTTACTTTGAAGCTCCGGGAGCTTTTCGGACACTCGACTACTTTGGGACATGATACCGTTTCGTGCACTCGGATTGCTGTTGTCGTTGGGGTTGTCCTTTGCCAGAGCTGCTCCTCAGTCCGGCAGTGGTAGCCCTATAGAGTAGGCCCACGGTGGAACTCGAGTGGCCTACGACCCTCTCATTCATTTCGAAGAAGAGGCCCTCTACGAGAGTCGTGACATCTTTGGGATCGTCAGTCCGTGTGGTATTAGGGAGAATAGTACGACTTCCGCTGAGTGGGTGAGGTTGGTGAGTACTTCTATTACTTGGTGCTAAGTTCTATTGAAGCTCAAATGCTAATAATTTACCTCTATAACTCCCTGTTAGGCATATCACGACATGTCCATACACGACGTTAACACCGGTCTTGGAGGGCTCGATGGTAGTATTCGATTCGAGTTGGATAGGGCCGAGGTATGTACTACATATGTTCTGATCAATCTGGCACTCGTACTCGTGCTGGCAAGCCTGGTCGAGTCCGGGTCATCTCATTTCTGATTGGATTCATACTAATCATAATTCACAATTCCAGAACGTAGGCATTGGGATGGTCAACACCTTGCTAAATTTACCAGCTTTGTGTCGCCTGTCATTAGTAGTAAGTAATACTCTCCCGCCGCTGCTCTCTGAGTTCTGAACCAGATCTGATGAATTGATTTTCTTCTTATCCTCCTACTACCTGGCTCATCCTCCCATCCTCAGTGGCAGACACCATAGCCCTAGGCACCACCTTCGCTTTCGCCGGCTGTGGTGCTCCCTAACCTCATCCCATTCCGAGGCGGACGAATCGACGCTCTATCGGCCGGTCCCCCAGGTGTCCCTGAACCTACCCAATCAGTAGAGATCCATACTCAAAAGTTCGCAAATCAAGGGTGCAACCAGACGGAGATGATCGGTTTAGTTGCGTGTGGGCATACGTTGGGTGGAGTTGCGAGGGTTGATTTTCCTGATGTTTGACTCGGAAGAGGAAGGGGATTTTGGGTCGTTCACTGGAGTGATAAAAAGCTCCTCAGCCGTATAATCAGTCTGTGTGAGTGTGATATTTCGCTGCTGAAGATTGTTACATACCGTTTATTGCTGATTGCTTCGGAATTACTTTTGTCCATGTCCTTCGATTCTCCATCTCCCTCTGCAGTGCAACGCGCTACCTCGATGGTACTACTCAGAACCCTCTCGCCGTGAGCAAAAACGAATCGTTCAGGTCGGGATGGGAGCATTTTTGCGAGTGATGGCAATGTTACTATGAAAAGGTAAGTTTAGTTCTCCATTTCATTCCTGAGTCTTCCCTTCTGTCCCCCCTCTTCAAGTTCCTTCCCGTTCTCTTTCTTTCTTGCATTTTCGTCATACTCTGCTAGTGATCAAGCTTAGGCCCACTGTCGCTGATTTCATCTCAACCGCGTCTGTTCATCTGTTAATTTCAAAATTTCCAGACTTTCCGAGTCAAAACAGACCTTTGACGAAACGTGCAAGAATCTCATCGAACGAATGATCAACACTGTGCCCAAGAACGTTACATTGACGGACGTGATCCTACCCATTCAAAATAAGGTTGGTTTGTCGGAGTTCTCGACTTCCACCGATCCGAAGGAGGACGATCTTGTGTTTACGATTACATTGCGAGTGAGTTATTTGGATTATAATGTTTCTACCAGTGACCTAACATACGTATTGAACCCAAAATATAGACTATCGACTTGCCAGATGATCCCAACAGGACTGTTACCTTTTTCTGGACTGATCGCCGAGCTTCAGACTCTTCGTCTTCTTGTCCATCATCAGGTTGCTTGCACTCTGCCCCAACCACCTCCGAACTCATTGTCGCCGCCCCCACATTCATTAATCAAGGCCTACCCTTCTTAGGTTATAACGCTGTCGTTTATTCAGTCAACGCCACTATCAACGCGTCTACTTCTATTGACAAGTTTTGGTTTGAAATCAGCGAGGGACAGAGCACTCAGGTAATTAACAATACAGGCAGTGGCTACGTGATTGAGCAAGACAATCTCTTTTTCGATCGAACGAGGAGTGGCTACGTTTCCTTGATGATATTTCGGAGGTTACTGGTTGCGGTGAGTAGAGGCACTGACACCATCCCAAGATTCCCAAACTGATGGTACTGAGATCGTCGACATTCCATTAGATCTCGGTTACAAGTCATGCTAAATGGCAGCCTAAAGCCGGATACGTTTTCCACACAGTGAACATTCAACACGAGTGTTTCTTGGGTCGATGTTTATGCTGATACGGCCGATGGCGGCGAGAAGGCTCTTTCGCAGAGGAAATGTTCTGATAAAGGCTGTCCCTGAAGATTCACTGAGGGTTGCGTATGGTATCTCCACTAGCTGACTAGGTCAAGATTATCTAGTAACCCAGATAGATAGCCAGTATTTTATTCCAAGTATTTAATTCGAATTTCTATTACTGTACTATTTCGACCAAGTGTTTGCGTAACGCGTAACGCACCCCCACGAACACTGATGATTTTGGATATAGTAACGCATACGGACCCCTTCTGAACACCTGGTTGACGGATCTTGTAACGCTTTTGTGGCCCCTAGAGGCTCTAAAAGGCATTTTTCGGGGCGGTCTTTGGCCGCCTAGCATCTCGTAACGCGTCATGCCCTCGTACAAATATGTAACCCAGTCAGAGGATCGAGTAACGCACCAAAGTGGCCGAACACTTGGTCAAAATACTACAGCATAGACATTGGGACATCATCCAAGATCCTAGAGAGATCGGGGATTTCAAGCTGAACTTTGAAAAAAATAATAATAAGCAGTAGTATGCAGTTGTTCTTTTTTCATCGCCGTATCATATTCGACTCGGTACCGGGTTACGCCAGACGCGACCAAGCCCCTAAGAACGACGATCACGTGAACTACTTAGGACGAGCCTCGCTTTTCAACATGCTCCTCCAGATCCTGGAATTTCGACCATTTTCAGATCAGAAGAACCTTTTGATTCACTGACTTCCAGCTTCGTTGAACATGCATGGATACATCATTGACGCTTCCAATGTCACGGTCGCTGCCAGAATGGACGCTCGTCGAGGGCCAAGAGGGGCTTGAGAGGGGCCAAGGCTCTCCTTGCCCGTCACCGATAGCTGTGTTCGTAGTGGAACAAAGCCAACTTGCCCCGCGACGGTCGGACCACATACCGTGACAGGCTTTGTCACAGAAACCAGATCCGTACCACTAGGTACTACGTCCCGGCAAACTCGGAGCAAGGAATAACTCGGATGTGACTGGATGCGGTGTTTGTATGTAGACTGATCATTTCTCTCTCTTGAGGACAGGGGTTTTTGTGGCCGGGATTGGATGGACTGTCATGGACATGCAGTATGACCGCTGTGTATTCGGAGAGAACGTCACGGAGTCCCTCTAGGCTCTACCTCCCCACGGGCCCCAATGCCCATCCTCCTTCTCTGCTAACCTTCAAGTCTCAACCTCCTTACATGTGCCGGTGATTCCACCTGTAAATTACAATCTAAATCTACAAACGATCTCTCACCTCCGCTATAGCAATCGATTCCGATTCGGATGCTCAACATCGGATTGCACGCGTACGTCGATTCATCCTACAAATATCAATAACACTGCCATGTCCAGAACTACTATGATATCAATCTACATTATCGGAACTGAATTTTAAAGCGGTCAGCATGTCCATATCCAAGTGCGTGTGTCACTGTGCCTGTTCAATGGCACGGGCAAGCCGCAACTGTGAGCCATAATGGTATTTAAGCTGTCCTCAAATCCAGGCAATTTCCCCAAGCTCAAGGTTGGAACGGTTTGAGCTTTCCCTCATCCCTCACCTCAGTACCCTCCCTTCTCCTAAACCTTTGAACGAATCAACGTCGACATGAAGTTCTCCGCCACTTTGTCTGCTATTTCTTTCGCTACTGTCCTCAGCTCTAGCTCTACTATGGCTGCCCCCGCCCCTGCTCCCGTCGAACTCACCGCTCGAATTCCCGATCCGGCGAATGCATTTCCACCTTCAAATTTGATCGGGGTTTCTATCACGGTGTCTTTGATCAGGGTTGTGCTAACCTTGTACGAGTTCTTCAGTTTTTTGATGAATCCCGACCGCTGACCTTCATCGGAAACGTCGCAGGTCGACAACTGCCGATTTGCCGTCGCCGACGCCAATGGCAGTGATATCTGGTCGTTCAAGACTTGTGTTGCTGCTGCTACTTGTCAGGTTAGTATCTTTTTCCTTGTCGCGTTCTCTGAGTCCGATAAGTAGAGAGAAAAGCTGATTGATTCGAACGTGAACGAATTTTATTTTTTCAACTGCTTGCTTGCTATTCCTTTTCTACATAGGGAACCAGCAAACTCATCGACCTGGTCCAATGTAGCATATCCCTTAATGTCCCGGGTAACACTGGTGCAAACGTCCCTGAAGCTTCGCAGACTAACAGTTTGAACTATAATGTACGTCCGTCGTCGTCGTCGAAACATTCGCATACGTACCATCAGATTCACTAACTGCGCTGTCTTCTACTCTTCAGATCTACGCTGGTATTGTCGGAGACTGCGCCTGGCAACAGGGTGGTTGTCCCATCACCCAACAGAACTATATCGATTTTGTCTACGGCACGTTGAGTGAGATTAATACAGATTCTTGGCCTGAGTGAGTTTTAGTTTTCTTCAAACCGAAACCGTTCGTTGTTCCTTATATTATGTATGTTCTCAGCGTCAACAACGTCATCAACAACTGGTGGACGTCTATCAAAGACTGGACTGCAACTGGTGAGACGGTTCCTTACCTCAACTTTAACGACTGGTTGAGGTTCTCTGACTCGTAATTAATCGAGTCAAGGAGTCAAGGAGTCGAGCTTAAGCCACGTCGACTCGACTGAGGAGGAAACAGACGAACGTTTTTATTTATTTAATACATACATATTATTCTATTACTTGTGCTTACAATCATGATGCATATGAATCTGATCTTGCATGAATTTAATTTACGTCGACCATGGATGGATCTATGTAAGTATGCCTGCTCCTCTCTCAGGAGCTATCGGATCACTCTCGGGCCAAATTACCTATGTTATAAGGTGCGAGCGTTGGTTATATCCACCCAGAGTATGTTACGCGTCATTTTTACATGTTAAGTATGATGAATCTAAATTTCTGGCACCGAGGCGAAGATGATTTGCCTTTATGTAGCAGTTTTTAATGAGCATTTCTAAATTAAAGCAATTTCATGGCTTAAGTTTGCTTGACCAGTTGGATAAATGAGGTGCAACAATCCTCAGAGATACATGCATCTAATCTATATTAGATCCATTTCTATGTACTATCATTACCGAGAGTAAGTTAGAATGTATTGAATAATATGACATGGTGGTTCAGTTTTCATTCCCAGGTAATGCCACATTCAGCATGCATGCTACGCTAGTTCATGTTCAGATGAAACGTGAATGGTCCATTGTAACACATGATTTTCTCAACTCACCCAATTTGGAAGGGGATTCTGACATTCTAGCTCATGACCACTTTTGGTAAGTTGGAACTTGAATGCTAAAATGTCATCAGGAAAACGGTCCATGGATAATGTATCCATAACTATCAGTAATTATTGAAAAGGCGATAATATTCACGGAAGTACTGACAATTATTGACTTTTACTGAGCAGGGTTGATAGTGAGTAAGTTATAGCTGAAGTTATCTTCTATCCAATAAATTGGCACCAGGTTATCAAGACCTTAGCACAATTATCTCAGTTCATTTCTTGTCTCTTAGCATCTCACCGGGTGTTATATTGAAGTTGTATTCAAACATCAGTAATGGGCAATAATTAGCAAACATATTATCTACAACTTAGGCATTCTTCTGAGTCCATTTGCACTGCGCGAGGGTACTGTACTAGTAGTTGATAATTTACAAATAAGTATCTAAAATTTATCTGGTACTACAATGCTTCAGTCTTCCTCAAGACATACAATCGTTAACGCAACAATCAGAGACTGAGTCCAAGCACAGTAGAAGAAAGACAGACACCTTTGTGTACTTCCAGTAATCGGTGCGGCACCACTGTAGCAAAGAGACTATGGATGTGTTGATTGGGTGTATGCAGCTTTGAACGGAGGCATGCGGGTAAGTGTTGGACTTGGCAGTGAAAAAGACTGTGGCAGAAATCAGTAGTCAAATGTCTGATTGATGTCACGGCTGGCCGGCGCCGCCAATATTTCGAGCTCCGCTCTATCAACTGTACAGTTGACGTGATTTGTCATGATCACCTGGTGCTTAACTTTTCTTGTCCCTTCCTTCCTTCCTTCCCACTTCCTTCTCTTCCCATTCGTAGAGTGCTCGTTTGCAGCATCTTGCATACTGCCCTGTCTGATTCCCTTCCCGACTCCGCTTACCATAAGGCAGTACGACACGAGTACAACATTTATTGGGTCCACTTGCAAGGCTGACTGACAACTTTGGATTCAGGTACGTTGCTTAACCGCTGTTTTCTTAGTAGTTTTCTTATGTGTCTGAGTAGGGATTTCTTCAACCTTTTTTCTCCAACCTTCAGGTATGAGGTATGTATTTTCCTTCATATTCTGTGTAACTCTGTCTGCAGCGTACCAGTGTCAACACCACACGATCTACTTGTGTGCGTCTCAAGACACCACTTGATAGGCGCATGCAGCTCCACTCCTCATTTATTGTTGCGGTTCGTTTGGCTAGAATGTAGTGATGGTACATGTAGTTATCTGGCCTTTATGCTTGACTCTGAAGAGTGTTTCCTCCCATGCGCAGGTATCATCTTAACACCTTTTGTTGCCAGTTGGTGAGTTCCTCTGCTGAACGTGCTCTGGGTGCAGATGCTGATGTCAGGCTTTGTAGCTGTTGCCGCTGCTGGTGTGAGTATCCTTAAGGTTAGGTACGTCTGTTGCGCTCTCTTCATAGCATCTTACTAATCTCAGATTGATACAGAAAGGTCATAACTCGTCCTCTCACATCTGATGTCTATTGCCTACTGGCATTGGTCTCATTTCCTTCGGAGGGGATAGGGCACATTTTTAGTGTGTACATTCTGTGCGTGAAGCAAGAAGGCGTCAGTTTGGCGTGTGGGTGCTGTAGTTGGGGCAGTACCTGTAATATGTATCGTTTCATGTCAGTAGTGTAGTTTTTATTAATATTATCTATCTTCATAAATTTCTTTCGTGGTTATTGAGCTGAGAGCGCTTTCAAATGAGTGGATATGTATCTATAAAGCATCGACAACCTATTGCTACAGTGTTGCTAGCATCCAACAAGTTGACGATAAAATTTGATAATGCACAGGGGGGACCAGGAAATGTTCGCCAATTGTGGCTAAGGTCAATAATATTAGTTCTACTCGATACTTGTTCATAATTATC
Organism: Tetrapyrgos nigripes; assembly: GCA_013368315.1. Taxonomy (NCBI): domain Eukaryota; kingdom Fungi; phylum Basidiomycota; class Agaricomycetes; order Agaricales; family Campanellaceae; genus Tetrapyrgos; species Tetrapyrgos nigripes. The sequence continues at coordinate 260,381 of JAACJM010000117.1, forward strand.
AACAATGTACGAAACACTAGTTAAAATTATCCATGGACCATTTTCCTGATGGTGGATGGGTCCTTTTGACTCAGTCCTTGCATAGTAGGCTTTAGCAAGTGTGGCTCTCTGGAAATAGATAAGGGACACATAAGAAATGAGAATCAATATACCTGAAAACTGACTGACAATGATTAGAACTTACACTTCAAGCACACTGATGTTTGTAGGAGATAGCATTGGAAATTGGCCAGATGGGATTATACATTAGTTTGAGATACGATATACATGAACATAATCTGATGTAACACATAGGCTCCTAGCGGATCGGATGATCCGGCGCCATCCGAGCGATTGCTGCTTCGGATTCGGATGCGGATGGTGCTCCTCCTCCTCCTCCATCCAACGGATAGCATCCGACCAATCCGACGGGTAATCTGCGGATGGAAAGCCCAACACTGGAAGTTTCAGAAATACTATATAGTACTATTACCGAGTAGAGAAATACACAAAAATAAATAACGGCCGCAACCAGTAGTATGTGTGGCTTCAACAGACAGCATTAATCCTTCATAATGCTGACTGGTTTGAGTGTTTCGCGAACGCTGGCGCTCTGATATTGAAGGCGCGGTGTCGGGTCTGAACCTAGACACATACTTTTCTATTCTTTAATTTATTATCGTTTTTCTCTCCAGCTCATATCCTTGGTTTATTTTCTGTTACTCTTTTGCATTCCTTGGCCGCCACCATGTTGTTTCATCTTATCTGTATTATGTCATGTGATCATAGATATACTATATAAGGGAAGCAGAACTCATCCGGCGATCATCCGTCGGATGCTCGGATACCATCCGGCAGATGCGGATTGGGATTTGCAGACCACACCCCATCCGAGCGGATGGCATCCGAATCCGACACAATCCGATCTGATAGGAGCCCTAGTAACACATGACACACCCTGGGAATAGTATTTTTGGCCAAAAAGTGATGCCATAAGGAGCTCTCAGGAGAAAAATAAATGTATTTGGGCTCAAGTGGCTATACAGGCCAAAACCAAGCAAGCAGTGTGCAATCTGCAGTCTCTCAGCTCTCTGAGCTTTTGAGAGCCCAGAGACTGCTTGTAGAGCAACCAACCACAGCCAAAACTAACCTAGCTCAGTACTTACTACTCAGTGATCGCACCAAACTAACTAAGAGAGGGTCAAGGCATGTTGCATGTTTGAACTTTGGTGAATTGTGAATCATGACAGTGGTGGATGATTGAACAATGTTGACACATTTGAATTGATTTTGAAGAAAGGTTCAGACTCGCGGTACCTACTCAAGGTCTAGCTAGCTTAACCTCTGTCAATGACAGCAAGTTGCAAAACAATAGGCTGCTCCACACTTTGTGTGTGCATAGGTGGAGCTCAAAATCTGTGTGGTGACTTCCTCAACATAAGGATTCAAAGCAACCTGCTCCATCCCATCCACCTCTATAAATATGCTGTGGGTCCATGTCTCAGGTTGACTAGCTTTGTCGTTTCCCTCTAGATCTCTCTCTTTCTACATACATTTTGATACAGCAATTGACGCCATATGGTTTTTGTTGAGCACGCATGGTACGAACAGTACACTAAAAGCAGAGTGGCAACTCCATACTTACCTGGGGATAAGAGTAGCTTGATAAGAGCTTGTGAGAGGCTTGTTGAGTGATGAAAGTAAGTATAAAACTTGTTATTAGAGGGCCATCTACGAGTCCCTTTTATACCTAAGAGGGAGGGTAAATACATGTGATACAGGGGTTACTTATGTAACTATGTATGACTACTAAGGCAGTGAGAATGATGTATTTAGCGCAGCGTGCCACTGATGGGACGCGAGACCCAATACTGAACATACATTATTTACTACAATACAAGTTCCTTCACTATTTCAAACCACTTAGCACCTAGCATGGCCACTTCAATACTATCAGCAATTATGAATGGTATAACACCCCTTGAACATGCAAAAGTCCATGCGAACAGTGAGATTGATGATCGCACCCTCAGTAATAATCTGCGAGGGACTAAGCCTGGCCTGAGTGCCAAACGTTCAAGTTTTGCATTCCAGCGATTGGAAGGCCATGCACACTACTAAGCTTATAGCAACCACAAGTAAATGAGTAAATAGTGTTATCTGCAAGCTGACTTGCTTCTATCCAGTTAACGCAAGCTGATAGGAGTTCTCAACGTGGCAACACTGCACATGATTTGACCATGTGATATGTGCATGCTTATCACTTTTTTCAAGGTCAAAGAAATCATTCTTACACTCCCTTATACTAAAGTATCGGGAATTTACTGTCTATGATAGATCAATGATGGTAATTACTTATTGTCCTTACTAGTATATGTCTATGTACTTCTATTGTTCTACATAGAAGGTTGATGGCTGCATGTAAATGTGCCAGTTCAACAGTTTTGGCACAATATACTAAGATTATACTTTGATACCTAGTGGATGACGCTGCAGGCTTGCTGCAGTTGTCATCACTGTAAGTTGCTTCTGTGAGTGCTTTGAGGTATAAAAGGGCAAGAGGGATATGATGTCGATGGTTACCATGCAGCATTGCTGCTCGTCAATGGTAGAGAGAGAAACTACATCGTTGTAAGTACATACTTATTTCTGCTCCAATGAATAGTCACCACACGGATTTCGAGCTCCACTTATGTACACATGAAAGGGGTGTGGGCCAGCACCAAGACGTGGCGAGTACGAGACCACAGGATTTACCACAGACTAGTCATTAATTTGTTCTCATGTACAAACATATAGATACTACAGCTTTTTTATTTGCAGAGGAGAGAAGCAGAGAGGAGAGGCTGGTGACGATGG
>JAACJM010000116.1:0-13319 GCA_013368315.1 Tetrapyrgos nigripes
CGGGCAAAATGGTCTCAATGACACAACGTAGCCGATAACAAGGACCAGCTCAAGTTGATTCAGCTTGAGATGGCAGAGGAAGAAGCAGCCCATTTCAATAGTGGGGGGCGTTGAGATATCCCTCGAGTCCCCAGAGGTTTATTGCTATGGGTATTGAATTACAGGAGGCTCAGTGTGTATTACATATATCTCTTCAAGCTCCGTAACTATTGATACTAACTCGTTCTTCAGACGAAACCTTGCCCTGTTCACTACTGTGAATACTATACTCACCCCAACTCAACAATTGGAATTACACCGGAGACGCTCATCACTTTTCAAACGTATTTTCCAGTTTCGTGCGCTCCAACGATTGCTGATGCCCGGTCTGGCCGACGTTCTGAGTCCAGGTGACATGGATCGGATCAATGATCCAGATCTGACCCATCCGGAGAAATTTCCACTGTTCCTTCCATCAGACAGCGGAAGTGCCAGTTCTCGGGCCAGAGCTTGCCTGGGTGAATTACCTGAGGTGGAAGCGAGAATGCGGCAGGGGGAGGCATTGGATGCACTGGAGGCGATTCGGGATGGGCTGCGAGCTCGAACTACGGCAACACGCTTCAAACTGAGGAATCTTTCAGGGCAGGTGGAAAGCACACGGGCTGGTGGTGTGCTTCGGCAAATTGATATTCGAATTCATAGCCAAAAGATCTGGTACCGACATGCTAGAGCGGCTCTCTGGCGACTTCGGGGGCCGGGTGAATGGGAGCTTCAGTTGGCAGAGCTACGAGATGAAGATTGCCGAGGAATAAACGAAAGGGCTCTGAATAGGGAAGAGCAAGCTCAACGAAATGCAAGGTTGGACAGATTGCGAAGACAAGGTGTCTTCACTCCAGAGGATGACGACGAAGAATACTAGTAGACCAGGGCATAGTATCCCAGGTGCGAAGGGGAGGGGAGTCGGACCCTGTCATGGATTTGGTATGTACTACTCCTTCAGAAGATGATCCGGAGTTCATAACTGGTGGGGACAAATTCGGCTTTGGACCTCGATTTTTGATTCTGATCTTTGATTTTGACCTTCCCAGTGATTCGTATTGAGTGGTGCAAAGCACGTGCGCGAATGCTTTCCGAAAAGGAGGAAGTGATGCTTCTCAGTGAAGAGTTGAGACGTATGTCGGCTTACATGAGATGGAAGGCAGGTGGTGGATGGACAGGAAGGTCAGCAGCCTGAATGGTAACTAGAGATCGGGCCCTGGAAGAAGGGCTCAACGCATATGCCCATCAGCAAAGCTCATTCTGCCTGAGCGGGCACAACACATAGAAGATCACTGGTCTGAACTAAGACATCACGCAGTGAAGGTGTTGGAGCGAGTAGAGAATCTCCCAACATTGACTCTCAACATAGATTGACATAGATACCGAAGATGATGCAGTATTGACGACGGGTGTAGAGATGTAATTGATCAGGGTTTTCTATACATAGTGATCTGCTATATAGTTGCTACCAATATATAGGTGACATACTACTGAATGGCATTGATAGAGTGTATGCACGTGTATGTCTGTATAGATCCCCTGTTCTAGCACTAAACCTGTAAGCGAGTTATATACCTATACGGACACAAATTCAATTGACAAAGATTCGAACGTCTTTGTCCTGTGTTCGTACCTAGCAGAGGGACGTATGCCTATGAGCACAATATATCTATGCGGGACAGCCATGTTCAGATAGTTACGGATTACAAGATTTAACCTAATCGCTATACAAGGCGGTAATACCTGAGAGGTAGCATAGGTGTGTGTACTTCCGGTCCAGAGCCTGATACCGCTTTTGAAGTAAGAGACGACGGTCATTCTCTTCCATAACCTCATAGCGTAAGTTATTGCGAATGGTGTCCAATTGAAGATCTTGTAGATACCACCATGCTTGCTCATCTCGTATACTCGACGACGGCTACGGGTGAGCTGGCCATGGACCGACCGGATCTCATCAGCTGCAGCCGTACGGCGTCGTATCATATCGACTCCCGATATGATTGGGAACATAATGTTGGTGGGATCCCTGTCGTGACATCGGCGAACTATGTATTGCTGGTTTTTATCAGAGCGGTGTCAGCGAGAAGCATACACATACCTTGTTCTGCCACCCAGGCTTCGTCGGTAAGCTCAGCCAGCATGTACTCATCCTCCTTGTCAAAACCAAAGGGAGGATCTTCCCAGGTCAAAGAGCCACAGGACAAGCCTACTCGCCCGGTTATAGATGCTCGAAATGCCTCCAAAGTGATGGTTCAATTCAATCTCGTCTTCTCGGGCATACGAAGAACCCCATCCTGAGAGATCCATCGTTTGCTGAACATGACATCCTTACAGGCTTGACGGTCTGTTGGCAGTATGAGAAGGGGAAGACCTCCACGAGGTTCGATTTGGTCCTGCCTGAGAAACGGTAAGTAGTGTAAGCATATATGTGTGACGACGATCACCAATAGTACGGTGCTCTTCTGCTTTGTAGACCCAGCTCCAATCACCGCTGCACCCATCTGGATCCTGTGGTAGCACAAAGGCCTGTTCAACAAGGAGACGATATTCCTGGGTTTTGCTTTCATCTTGGCTTTCATCTTTGGACCAGCTGTCCCGGCCCACGCGGTGGCAAGGTGAGGGGGCAGATCCTGTTCTGTGCCTGACATAGAGTCTTGAAGGGAATCCTAAAACGAGGTAAGTGTGGGGGGAAAAAGTCAATCAAGAGAGGAGACCACCTCGGGAGTCATCTGGCGATAGCGTCGATGTGGGTGGAAGGCAAGAGCCAAAGCGTGATCTAGAGGTGATGGCTAATTTCAAGGAAAATTGGGTGAGACGATCAGACGCAAAACCGTGCTCTTCCTAGCCCAGTCGGGTCCTCAGTCCTCACGCGGACTTGGCATAGCCTAATGGTCGACGTAAATGACATACGAGACGCGTGCTGAGCGGAGTCGGACCATCACTGCAGGACCTGGAGTAAGAGAGTGCTATCAACCGCACATATGTATACAGATCCGAGATTCACTGTGCCGATAGCATAGCATTTTTTTCACGCTATGCAATCAAGCTGTAGTAGACTACTTTCTACTCTACGATAGCTTACTCATAGGTTATGTATCATTCTAAATGTTAGGTTACAATCTACACTATATGAGACGCACATCAGCCTATGGCCAATTTCAAGAATCACTGCGCAATAGACTGTTATTCAGTCAATGGCAGCTTAATTTTTCATTCAACGATAGCCTTTATATGAGTAGTCTGGTGGCTATTTTCAAGCCTATAAGAGAATGGCTGATTCGAATGTTACGCTCGCTGTCCGTTGGGAGACGATTAATTAGGAGACATGGTAATTAGTATACTAAGAGTGATAAGTAAAAATGTTACGCTATTACTAGAACGCCGTTGACGTGGGAGCGGCTGTCAAAACAACGTGCTCAACAACTCTCATCCTCCGACTGCGACCATTCCTTTCTGTTCGTCCTCGTCAGCACGCTGCTTTCCCTTTCTGCTGGCAGAGTTCTCCTCCTCCTCCTCCTCCTCCTCCTCTGCTTCCCCATCCTTCTTCATCGTCATCATTAGAGTCATGGCAGATGACTCTGCATCACGTCTCAGGCGTTTTCGTGATTGGCTGGTAGATGAAGATTTGCGTTTGCGGGTACTGGTAGGATTGGTGGCGGTGGATTTTTGTTGGCTCGAGCGGTTGCGTTTGGCAGCATTTGCCTTCAAATAAGTGTATTTTGCGGGTGGGGTTGCAGTGCCAGTGTTGTACCGCTTTGCACGCTGGTTACTGAGAAATGTTTGACGATGGCGATTGTGGCCCAGTCCCCGATAAAACAGTTGAGAATAGGGTGCCGTTTACGCATTCTGGAGCTTTGTGAGTATTTTTAGCTGATTGCGACTTCACAGTTACTCACTGCGTCTTGGTATGTTGCTCTGTCGGCCACAGGCTGTTCGTTCCATGGTGTCATGATATCCATCCCACTTTTGTAGAAGAGTTGATGAGCACTGCTCTAGATGGAAATGTCAGTGAAATAAACCAGTGAGTAGCAATTACTCACAACTATTGCGTTATATCTCACTTTCTCTCCATCTAATCCCATTTCCTTGAAGATATTCCAGCTTGAACCGAAGGTCGTGGAATTTCCTGCTGGGGTAGCATGGTTTTCACCAAGTTTCCATTGCAACTCGGCGTTTGTTGCTTTTGTTTTGAGCGAGTTCGGCTGGTCCAGGTAATAGGGTCAACACGGTTCCTACAAGGTACGGTATGACTTACCTCTTAGCTTAGTAACCAACTCATCTTCCCCAGGCTGCCCTGCTCCATTCAGGACTCTCACTGCTGTTATCCTTTTGACCATGATTACTGTCTTCGTGTCTGGTTTTGGATTGAGGGGAAGTTGACATCTCTTCTTCATGAATATCGTGTTCGGAGGTTGGTGCTGCACCTCTTCGAGAGTCAGCGGCAGTTTGAGAGGCTTGTCCCGCTGAAGTGGTTTGTTTAGTCGTTGGACGTGGTGCCGGTTGTGGTGTCGGTTGGGACGGGGGCTATCGGCTTCCTGTACCTCATCATCGTTGTTATTGTCCTTTTGTTGACGACGGGGAACGGTTCTCTGAGTTCTTGGCTTTTCTTGAGGGCTTCTGTTGAAGGGATAGGACTTCAGTAAGTGTTTCCTAAGTATTTCAAAAATTTACCGGTACTCACTTTCCATTTCCTGGTTTTTTATTCAGCAGTTCTTCGTATGTCAGCTGTTCAGCGTTGGCATTGACCCTACTGCCAGAGGGCTCCGATCGTTTTCATTTGTTGTCCTGCGACTGGAGGATCCGTTGATGCCCTTTTTTCTTCCTGTTGAGCTGCTGTCGTTGGGTTATGTTTTGCTAGGCGTGGTAGTGCCTACATGAGACGTTATTGGAGTTTTTGGAGGAACAGAAGACATGGTAGTTTGAGTATTTCTGGTGGTTGCCGCCATGGTGGTGAGGGTAATGACAACAGAACGACGTTGGGAGCGTTGGCAACAAAAAAATTTTGGTAGTCCAGTCATGTGATTACGTTTATTTTCTTCCAAGTCCTTCGCCTGCGTCCTCCTCTTGTACACATCCTTCATTTCGACATGCCTGGCTCCCGAAAGCAATGTGTGAACATTTGCAGGGAATATATCAGTCAAAGGCGTGCAAACCAGCACCGCGCTTTCTTATTTAACCCATACCCAACTCCCTCTATTCTGAACTCGTCTACTTCCACCACCGTACACTCGCCATGATGACAACCTTGGAGATATGTCTTGGGATGAGCCGCCTATGGGAGAAGAGCCTTCTTCATCTGGCCAAGGCAGCTTTACTGGTGGTGGACTGCGAAACATCCGGGCTTGGGTTGAAGATGTTGACGATGAAGAGGACTTGATGGATGCCGAAAACTGGACTTCCTGGAGCTGAGATGATGAGGATGAGAGTAGTCAAGGAGACAAAGAAGAGGATTTTGATTGGGACACATTCATACAACAGCACTGTGCTCGACATGGTAACCTCTCTGCAGAAGAGCAGTTTGGGGCATCTTACGAGCAGGAGGCGGCAGGAGGTATGTCATTGCTCCATTAATGTACTTTATAGACCTTCTAAGATTTTTTTTACAGCTACTCTCGGTGAATATGACCTCGCAATATGTCAAGCTTTTGCCTACAAGCTCACGACACACACCACTGACCGCGCCTTTGCGAAAACCCTTATGCCTTTCCTCGGCATCCTTCTCAGCTTCCTCTACCTAAGCTGGATAGGATACGGTCACGGGTCAATGCCCTCACCGGTGTAGAGCCCCGTCTTTTCGACTGCTGCCCCAATTCCTGCTGTGTATATACCGGACGACATTGCTGACCTTGATGCCTGTCCTTATTGCACCAAAAACCGATTTCGTTCCAACGGCAAATCACGAAAACAATTTACCTACATTCCACTCATTCCACGACTCACGGCATTCACTCGGAGCCAGGAAATGACGAAGAAGATGGAGTACCGAGCGAAGGAGCACACGCACAGGGCCGGCCATCTCAGCGACATTTTTGATGGTACAACATATCGGAAAACTGCGCAGTACGCCACGTCCACATTAATGGCCAGTCCTCCATCACAAGTATTTCGAGGATCCCCGTGACATTGCTCTTGGACTCTCGACTGATGGCTTTGCACCACACAAACGACGAAAAAAGACAGCCTGGCCGTTAATTTCTATTCAACTACAATCTTCATCCTGATATTCGTTTTCCACCTCAGAAACATCCTTTCTCTCGGTGTAATACGGGCCCCAAGAAGCCTCACGACATCGACTCTTTCCTATGGCCCCTTCTAGAGGAAACATCCCTCCTGGCTCATGGTGTACGCTCTTACGACGTGGTTAACAATGTCATTTTTTCCACTGCGAGCATACCTGATTGCAGTCTTTGGTGATATCCGGCTGTATCGATGTTAATGCATATGAAGGGTCACAACGCGAAATCTCCATGTCGCATGTGCTCTATCGTTGGTGTGGTTGGCCCCAATGATTCCGAACCAACTATGTCCCTCTCAACCGGGCATGGATTGACGAAGACGACAGGATTAGGGTGTATGATCCTACAAATCTTCCTATGCGTACCCACGACAACCTTCTCACTCAGGCAGCTGAAGTGCAGGCTGCTCCTACCAACGCACAGGCGGAACGTCTTGCTCAGCAATACGGTATCAAGGAAATCCCAGCGTTATCATTTCTCGACTCTCTCATTTTTCCGACATCCTTCCCTTACGACTTTATGCACCTCATATGGGAGAACCTCGTCAAGAACCTTGTTCTCCACTGGACTGGCCAGTTCAAAGGCCTTGACGATGGGTCCGAGAACTACACCATAGAGAAGGCTATTTGGGAGGCTATCGGCGCAGAAACGGCGGTGTCAGGTGCTACCATCCCTTCTACATTTGGTGCACGGGTACCTGATGTCGCAAACGACAAAACTACCATCAAACGCAGAGATGTGGTCCTTCTGGACAATGTACCTTGGGCCAGTTCTTCTGCGCAAGCGTCTCAGCAGGAAGTTTTACAACCATTTCATACTTCTCGTCAAACTCTTGAACAAATGCCTTCAATTTGAGATTACTACGGAGGAAGTCAACGAGATCCAACAGGGCTTCGTGGAATGGGTGCAGAAATATGAGAAGTGAGTGACGTCGTACTTGCATCAATGTCTTCGTTGGCTAAAAACAGATGACTCCACAGGTATTATTATCAATACTCACCAGAGCGCGTCTCGGCTTGTCCACTCACGATTCATGCGCTTCTTCACATTGCGGATAGCATTGAGACTATGGGACCCGTGTGGTGCTACTGGGCCTTCCCTATGGAACATTATTGCGGGTCTCTTCAGCCAGCTATCCGAAGTCGGCGTTTTCCATATCATTCACTGGATCGTTACGTGCTTGAGACTGCACAGCTTATGCAAATCAAATTGCGTTATGATGTTATTGAGGAGCTGAAGCTAGGGCTGTCGAAAGTCAATCCACCACAAGGCTCATCAGAGCTTTTCTCCAGTGAGTCCTCTGCTCCGAACTCAATAGCTCTTTCAACTGACTTATCACCAACTTGATTCCAGCTCCCGACTACCTTCTCTGTCCTCCGAAGGCACAGTCACCTGATGGACACCTGTCTGCAGGCTTGGTTACCAGTATCTGTGCAGCACTCGTCACCCCATTAAATACCGAACACACACCCTGCCAGAAGAAGAAGAGAATCCCAATTGGGGTGGTCAGACAGCATTTCAAGTCAGCTCATGTTGAAATCTGGGGCTGTGTGTGTCAAGTTGACTCAGAGGAAGGCGAAACTATTCGGGCTTCATGTGTAGGTGGCATAGCTCAAGAAGATTCGAGGGATGCGACCTTTATACGTGTAAGTGAGAGCTGCTTTGTTAAACCTTGTCAATTTTTTCTTAGCTGACATCTTTCTGTCCAGTATCAGGCATATGTAGATTTACACGCTTAGGATGAATAACCGTCGGCAAAAGCTAGTCCTTCAGGACTTTTACGGTCAGCTGGAACGGATCATCGTAGTTCGTTTTACCGAACAGGCAGCCTATCAGGCGCTCAACTGACTTCTGGAGAAGAGATCTGCCTTGCAGCGATCCGTACCTGTAAATTGGACAAGAAGCAGCCTCTCCGCGATATCGGTATGGACATGCACTTCTATTCTGGGTTTGGTGCATTGGACGTTATTGGTATTGAAAGCATCCAATCTCTCATGGTAGGGTCAGGGATAGGAATAAGGCAGGTTGGGCATTGTTGGACCGTAGTGGCACACTCAGGAGGACTTTATATACGGACTCAGATGACTGAATGACAGTAGTTTTTGTAATTAGGACAGACTACTAAAAATCATTCTACTGAAGGCTGATTTCTCAGTTCATTACTCTTTCGTTGCGTAGACTACTTACTAGTTTACTTTTCAACCTATGTTTGGATACTTGACTGGTTACTTCTAGTCTACGAGATAGCATGTCTTTAATCATAGACTGATCTGCCCCATCATTCTACGATAGACTAAATTTCATGCTATGCTAACTCCACAGTGATTGCTCCATGCGTGCAACTACAAACCGCTTAGGCCAGCTTAGGTCGGCATGGAAGGATTGATCAAATACAACGTTAATTGCCCATGATATTGACCCAACGGGCGCGGCACAAGTTAGACTTGCGGCTGAGACACGTATGTCCGAGTCGCCAGTCTAACTTGGTTATGTACATTACCAGGATATCTGAAATGGAACATCGGTAGGTTTAGACTAGTATAACTGGCAGTGACTATGGGCAATTGCAGATGTGACTGGATCGCTACTGTTCTTAAGGTGGAAGCACAATGTTACTATGTATACTACTTAGACCATTTCACATCACACACTACTCGGACAACGTAGATCCTTGGTCCGGAGTAGGGATACCGGCCATTTGACATTGCACCATCAACAGATATGTATCCGAGGTACATATTAACCCTAGCTATATACATCTCGTCACTATCACGAAAGGTAAGGCTCAGTCTTGGGTTGTCACTGGGCTGCCTGCATAACACACACTTGCACGACATACACCCATAGTCCGGTATAAGGACACCGGCCAATGGACATTGCACCATCAACGAATATCTATCTAACGGATATAACACCCATGGCTATATACATCTCGTCATTATCAGGGAGAGCTAAACACTCAGGCTCAGGCTTGGGTGGTCATTGGGCCACCTGTACAACTCACACTTGGGCGACATACATCTGTCGCCCGGTATAGGGATACCGGCCATTGCACATTGCACCATCAAATATCTATTCAACGGATAGATCCCCCGTAGTTAGAGAAATCTCATCATTGTCAGGAAGAGTTAAAGGGTCATGCTCAGGCTTGGGTGGTCACTGGGCGGCATGTATGACACACACTTGCGCGACATACGTTCATGGCCCGGTATGGGGATACCGGTCATTACATATTGCACCATCAACGAATATCTATCTAACGGATATATCACCCATAGCTATATACATCTGGTCATTATCAAGGAGAGTCACAGGTTCATGCTCAGGCTTGGGTGGTCACTGGGCCGCATGTATAACACACACTTGGACGACATACGTTCATTGGCCAGTATAGGGATACCGGCCATGACACATTGCACCATCAAATATCTATCTAACGGATATAACACCCATATCTATATACATCTGGTCATTATCAGGAGAGTCACAGGTTCATGCTCAGACTTGGGTGGTCACTGGGCCGCATGTATAACACACACTTGAGTGACATATGTTCATTGGCCGGTATAGGGATACCGGCCATTACACTGCACCATCAACGAATATCTATCTAACGGATAGATCACCCATATATACATCTGGTCATTATCAGGAAGAGTCACAGGCTAAGGCTCAGGCTTGGGTGGTCACTCGGATTCCTGTATACCACACACTTGGACGACATACTTCCATAGGCCGGTATAGGGATACCGGGTATTTGCATTGCACCATAAATATATCAATCCAAACTATATAAATCCAGTCACTAAACTTTAACTGTATACATATTGCTGAACATTGCAGGCTCAGGCTTCGGGCTTCACTAGTCACTGGCTGCCTGTATAACACACTACTCGGACTACATAGATCTCCGGGCCGGTATAGGATACCGGCGATTGGACATTGCACCATCAAAAAATATCTATCCGATGTATGTATCATCCCTAGCTTATAGCTTTGGACATTTTCACGGAAAAAGTAGCTGGCTCAGGCCTGGGTGGTCACTGGGCTGCCTGTATAACATACACTTTGAAGACATACGTTCATGGCCCGATATAGGGATACTGGCCTTGTCACATCGCCCATCCACCAGTATCCATCTCATATATACATCAATCCCACTATATACATGTATTCCTTACTAAAAAATACATGCTCACGCCTGGGTGGCTACTGGGCTGCCTGTATTGTAAACTACTCGGACGACATAGGCCCATGGGCCGATATAGGGATACCGGCTATCCACACTCCAGCATCAACCAAAATCTATCTCGTATATAGATATATTCTAACCCTTTGCATTTCGTCATTGGTACTAAAGATTACAGGTTTAACCTTGGGTAGTCACTGCGCTGCCTGTATTATATACATATATGCCACAAAGGCCTCGATCGCGCATGAACTGTTTGCGCTTCCGGCGCTCTTAATTGTGAGCAATGACATATACGTCATTGCACACCATATACATATATGCCAACGGGCTGCAATGTCGTGTCGTCCTCCATCCGGCAGTATATCTGGACTAAGCGAACAGTTCTATGGATTGCGCTATGCCTACAGTATACTCCCTCTTAGTGCATACCCCTCCGTCAAGGCCAAAAACACTGCCATATATGATATACATATATCATGCCCCATCATATACATATATGCCAAATGGCGCCAATCCCCTGCAGATCGCCGTCATTCAGCCGACGGTATGTCTGTATTAAGCGAACGGTCTTATGAGCCCTATGTCCGCGTCAGAGATCGCATCAAACGATGGCCCGATGGTCAAGCAATCGGTATCCCATTTTGGGGCTAACTCCGGCTTGCCGAGTGGTGCCGCTTGATGGGTAGCACACTGTCCTAATCCCCACCGATATACCTACATGGCCGCAAGCTAGCCAGGCCGGACGCAACCCGTGAATGTCCCTATATGGGTTATGGGGTCACTCCACTGGTATACAGATATTGGTACCCTATAGGGTGCTGATATGTACAAAATGATAGCAAGTCCATATATTTATGTCCATGCCCTAATCTGTGCCCAACCAAACCCGCCTGCAGACTACAATAATCATGGGTATGTATGTAGGCATATGTACATAAACATTAAAGCAAGTAGCAACTACTAACGAGATACTCGTTTTGGAAAGTGGCCGTCCAAGCCAATTGCGACGCTAAAGCCGAGTTCGGAAGGGAGTCCGAGAGATGGACCTCGTCCATAGGATGATGTCCAAAGCACCGGTCATATGAGTCTCTGTCTTGGCCCTAGGATATTTGGCAGGGCTTTTATAAAAAAGGAGTTGGTTGTGAGCGTAGAAATAACCGTCGCTTTTTATATGAAGCTAACTAAGGAACAACCTAGTATTTTACAAAATTGCTGCATCTCAGGGTGCTAATCTCATGTCACCGAGCACCAAGTTGGAAAGGATTTGGGTGAGCTCGGCTGTTATTTTGTTGGGGACGACTGGGTCCATGGCTACTAAGACCATTAGCCATACATTTTAGCGTCCAGCTGGTACCATATACTCACCGCTTTTCAGCTACAGTAGCTCTCTTCCTTTCCTTCTTCCAAAGTCCTTTGACTTTGGGATCCTCCCTAAGAAGGATATCAGAAAGAAAGCAAACACGACAGAGGCAAGACAGATCGATTTACGAGGCCCTTTAGGCTGAGTTAACTTATGTCGACCCCCCAATTGAGTACCAAAGGTTCTCACGGGTTCTAACTTTTACACGCCACCTCAGCGCTCTGAAGTGCCCGAACACTGCCATTTCAACTGACGCTTGATACGATGTGGGTACGTCACAAGTCCTTTCCGCTGTCGACGACTACAGGCCCAACCACAACGAGCTTCAGACGCGTTTTCCTTCCCTCAGTAGCCATTGAAAGTCACCAAGAGCCGCTCTCTGAATCACTATGGCTTCCTCCACCCAATCCAAGGTCATTTATAATTGAAGGCGTTGTTACATTGAGATATTGGGCTCTATCTGATTTTTTACTGCATACGAAACCATTTTATTTATCCAATAATGGGCCTCGTAATTTGCCATGCGAAGCAGTGGC
Source organism: Tetrapyrgos nigripes (assembly GCA_013368315.1). NCBI lineage: Eukaryota > Fungi > Basidiomycota > Agaricomycetes > Agaricales > Campanellaceae > Tetrapyrgos > Tetrapyrgos nigripes. The sequence continues at coordinate 12,343 of JAACJM010000116.1, forward strand.
ACCTTTCCCCAGTACAAGAAGAAAAAAGTTGAAGGCACACCAGGTACACGTGGTTGTGAGCACAGCTTTCTATTGAATTGGCCGGCTGATCTACTTTCAACTCTGACTCTTCGTGTACAATAGGACTGGCGGAAAGGCCCCATCGCGTCTGAATCCTGGGGCCGATGTGCCTATATAGGGGTGAACTCCCGACCCCTGTACCCCGACTCCCGTTTGAGGCCTATACACTATTTATCCGGTGACCAGTCCCTTCAACTGTGGTTTAAAAACTCTTGTCGCGTTGGCGACTCTCTCTCCCTTCTACTACCACCTCCCTTACCTACGTTCTCGGAACAAGTTGAAGAAGGTGGATCTATGAGCTTCGGTGAGTCCTCTGGTATGCATGTTCATTGTCTTCTACTTATTGCTCTGTTAGATCGCATACCGTCACTTGCCAGTGGGTGTTGGCGCAAGTGCCTCTACGATCTCTCCAGCTTCCGAGTACGTCTTCGTTGTCTTCTTTTCTTCAAGTATGTAGATCAACAGACTCTTGCACCGCCTAAGAGTGATGCTTCGAAAAGATGGAAGGATGTAAAACAGGAGAAGTGTACCTGTATCGCCTTCGCACTTAGGGCTCCAGCGTAGCCTATTGTAGCATTTGTGGAGTTTTCCCAAGTATCCGTACGCGTACGTACTACTCCAATCATCATTGACGTCTCCTTGATGAAGAACAGCCGTTTCAAATCATGAATGCGTACCTCTATCACGAAATCAGCGAGAACAAACAAGTCTACTAAGTAGTAGCCCGCACACCTTTACGGGCGGCGTGGTTGGAATAATACTCATGATCATGAGCACCCCGACGACGCGCTTACATAGTCCTGAAAGCAGTACAAGTGACAAGACTGATACGTTGAAGCCTATATCAGGCAGACAATTAAAAAATAAATCTAATCATCTTGCAGAGTTGTTCTGGGAAATTTCTTGTAGAGAAATCT
>JAACJM010000118.1:0-254984 GCA_013368315.1 Tetrapyrgos nigripes
AGTTGCTCCACGAATTCGTGGAGCAACTCAAGCTAAAGGTTCTCTTTGCTTCCAGGGAGAGTCTACACCTTCCATTAATCGAAAATCGACTTTGTCGTCGCACCAGCGTCCCAGACACTACTACACCCCACAACCAACTTTCGCGGAAAGATTGCTCCACGAATTCGTGGAGCAACTCCAGCTAAAGGTTCTCCTTGCTTCCAGGGAGAGTCTACACCTTCCATTAATCGAAAAATCGACTTTGTTGTCGCACCAGCATCCAAGATGCTACTACACCCCACAACCAATTTCGCGGAAGGATTGCTCCACGAATTCGTGGAGCAACTCCAGCTAAAGGTTCTCTTTGCTTCCAGAGAGAGTCTACACCTTCCATTAATCGAAAATCGACTTTGTTGTCGCACCAGCGTCCAAGACGCTACTACACCCCACAACCAATTTCGCGGAAGGATTGCTCCACGAATTCGTGGAGCAACTCCAGCTGTAGGTACTCTCTGGAGGGTATTCTCTGTACTCAGAGAGTACCTACAACTTCGTGTAATCAAGAATGAAAGTTGTTTCTCAATAGTCTATATCACTACTAGTAGAAATTTATGTACATTGTAATTTCGCTACCTTGCCTAATATACTTTTGTCCTTACCCTTTCACCTTGCCTGATTGTAAGCACTGGGGAAACTGCCCATAACATCACCCACTACTCCAATCAATCCTAAAATGTAGAGTGGTGAGTTACATCGTTAAACTTACAGAAGATATTTCAGTTAAATCCACATACTCTGAGTTGCAAAGAACAACACCAGAGTGTTTCATTGTCTGAAGCCAGTGAAGGATGGTAGAATAGAACATGAGGTACAGCTTCAGTATTGCAGCAATAACGAAAACCGGATCCATCATGCAATAGGCTATAGACAGTACTGTATTAAAGCTGTATAGCCTCACATATGGATTACAGGTACATACCTTCTTTGCTTCACGTTGTCGTTGTCATTGGCCCCAGGAGTCTACCATGCAGTATGCAGACCCGACCTTGGGGCAGCAGAAACGGTTGGGCCTTGACAACGTCATTGTTTGTTTGCCAGAAGCTTTTGGCAAACAAAACACAGTCAAATGTTGACATGTCCGTCCTTTCCTCTTAACTCTGCACCACCACCATCCCATCATCTCCCTCCCATCCTGGCCCTCAATCCTCCACCTGCTCAACAACTCACCAGTACCTGGCCACAGTCCAACTACCATAATCTCCTCTCATTCACCTCCTACTCCCACCCTGGCTCTCCGACACTCACTTTTCTCCCCACTCAACTTCCTCAGTGCCCGCCCTTCAGTCTAAACATGTAGTAGGCTTATGGTGAGCCCATTTCACTTAAAACTATCTACTTAAGACCATTACTGACGAAATTATTGACCTACCACCTACTATGGTCAATGCCACACAAGAGGCTTGATGCTGTCTTTCCTGCATTTGATTTGGAGGACTTGGAGAGACTAGGGCAGTCAAGCTGTATGGAGAGGCTTGGCCACTCATCTTGTTGGTGAGTTTTCCCTTCTTCATTAGTACATTTTCTGTTCTCAGCTTTCTGCTGGTCACCTTTGGCAGTGATTCTTTTCTCATGTCTTTGTGTTGTTGTCACCTTTTTTACTTTTGCTTTCAACATTCACTCATATTGACCAGCATCCTACATATAGCAAGGAGCTACCCAACCCGTCGATCCTAGCTTACATGTAGCTTCTCTGAAGCCCAGTTTACTCATCTCCTGTCCTCATCATTGACTTTTGCTACTTTCTTTCAAGTCCTCGTTTACAATATCACATCCTTTAGACTGCCAAGGCATAACGACTGGGATATGTCTCCTCGGAGTGCAAGGTTGGGCAGTTCATCCTACTGGTGAGTTTTCTTTATTATGCTACTTTGGTTTCAGCTTTGCGTCATTGCAAAAGGTGATGGTGTCTTTGTGTCATTCCCACCTTTTGCCTTTGCCTTCATACATTCACTAACATACTCTACAGTAATGACCATGCTCTATCCACCATGGCAATCCTTGCTCCCAGCTTATGTGTATTCAGTGCGTCCTCTTTTACTTGTCCGAACCCCAGTTTACTTATTCTTCTTGTCCTCATCGTTGACATTTCCACTTCCATTCAATCATATATGCATTCCACCAACATAGAATATCCCAAGTGCACATATATGCACATACAGCCACTTCTTCCATTTGCGGTAAGCTGTTCTTTTGATTTTTGGTATCCTCTTTTGCTCCCTGCCATGCTTTCGTGAGTCTTCCTCTTAATTCTTGCATAGGGCTCTCACTCAGTCTCTTTTTTTCTTTTCCCTCCTAGGATGCAAGTTGAGCATAATGTGGCAAGTTCTTGTCTGTTCTCCATCATTGTCATCTTAAATCCTCATTTTGTTTCATCGCTAGATGAATGTTGTTCATTACATCTACCCATTGTATCATTAGAGTATTTCGATGTCCGTAGTAGTGGAAATATGATTATCTTGATGCTTATAAATGATATCAATGTAAGAAATGAGAGCAAGGGCATGAGCCACTGCTTTGTTCAGTGTGATTGGTCCAGTTACAATCTAGTTACAATCCTCAGAATCCAATAAAACCTGTAGAATAATTCTATGTACTAGAATCATTCTTCCAGTTACAATTGGGTTAGAATCTTCAGAATCAGGTTACAACCAGTACAATATTTCTATGTACTGGTATTATTCTTGTAGTTACAATGCTATCAGAATATATGTGATCAGTTCTAAAACCAATACAATCTACTAGAATGTTTCTAGCTATTCTTTGGTTTCCATACATTATATTCCAACTACAACCAGACATCATTTTGTGTGATGCTGTATACTTGAATGTTGTAAATCCTCTGTAATACGGGCTTGAATTACTGGAAGATATACTGTAACTTCTTGTCACACTGAAATACTTCTGTATTTCTTGGCTGTATTATCCATGTCACTCTGAAATGTTCCTGTAAGCCAACTTGTCTTACAGCAGTCTTACAGCATTGCTCTGAAAATTTCTGTAATACAAGGCAGACTACTTGTTGAATGGCTTGGTGTAAGGTTGCTGTAATACCTATGTAGGGCACCAGATCTACAGGGATTTGCCCTCTGAAATGTCCCTGTAATACAACCTGTCTTACAGCAGTCTTACAGCATTGCTCTGAAAAATTCTTCTCTCTGTAATACATCTGTAATACAAGGTGGATTACTTATTGAATGACTTGTTGTAAGGTCACTGTGATACCTCTGTATGGCAGATGATTTACAGGGATTTGCCTCCAGTGACATCTGGGAGTCCACTACATTATCATACCCATTGTCCCTACACCACCATTCAGAGAATACGGCTGCGCTGAAACCAAGCAAAAATTGCTGAATTGTGTAATACCATGCACTTCCCCATTATGGATGACAATGATGATGTCACTACAACCATGTCATCTTCCCTTATTTGGTAGGAGCGTGCTTAATCTGCGCCCTTTGAAATGTCAGCCATTCCCATCTGGACAGTATATAAGGTTTTTCTCAACACGCCATCCCTCCCTTTCCCTTCCCTCCCTCCATTCAGCTACTCAGCTGTGTCTCTTTATGTGTGAAGGTATCACAGCACTTTGTACGGCAAGATGCACTTCGTTTCGTCTAAAGGGCAAGCGCATTGAAAATATGTCGGTGTGGGCCACTGTACACAGTGGCAGGTACGAGTCCTCATCCCATTGGACCAAATGCAATAGACTCTGGCGAGGTAGATGTGGGGCACTGGTTACTGGTTTGTTGCTCAACGAAAGTTGATGGAGAATTTGCGGAGAAGCTTGGTGCCGAGTCTGCCAAGCTGACGGAATAGGATATATTTTCCCAGGATATGAAAAATGCGGCCATTTGAGCTCACAATAAGACTTGTCCTATAAATAGGACTCATAATCTGAGCCAAGACATGGTGGGCCGTCTCCAGCGCATAGTGACACAAAGCACACTAGGCTTCCCAGTAAGTCTTTCCATCATTATCTCCCGCATCTTATTCACATACTTACGTGTTTTGCCTTGACAGCCCCATCTAGAGGTGTGTATAGGCACTTTTGGCGTGCTGTCCAGTTTGTCTATTGTAGTCATTGTTTGTTGCTGGTTTGTGTTACTGTCTCTATGTCATCATATGCCTAGGCTCTAGTGTACCTGCTTGTAAAATTGTGTAGTTGCTAATTTAATGATTATTACACTCAATCATCCTGACATTTGTGTGGCAACCAAATCTACACAACAGTTGGCAGCAGTTGGCGTTGCGTAAGCTCTCTTGTGTCTAAAGAGTGTAGTTTTAATTTGAACTTTTATCATTGAACAGATCTTTTTGCTTTTGTTAAATCATACACTCTTGCCAGTACTAACTGCATTCTGGGGCTTATATGCTACTATAAGCTTTCAAAATAGTTTTGCAAACTTATAACTACCTACAAGCCCAAATATAATTATGTTGATTATGTGGCCTTGAGAGCAGCAAATAGCTTTTGGTACATGTATGGGCAGATGATACCCAGTACAATTATGATCAATCCATGCTTTCTAAGAACAATAATAATTTTGGATTTCTGAAATACTTTTGACTATTGTACGCTCATAGATGAAAATCACCTTCCCTTTTGAGCCTTTACAAGATCCCTAACCCTTTTGGTCTCTTATCTCCCATTAGGGCTCTAGTAAGCACCTATCAGGGCTTACATTAAGCTGGACATTTTTGTGATGCAAATGCTAGAACAGTACCTTCAAATTTTTGTCAACTACAAACAAAATAATTGGGATAAGTTACTCCCCTTGGCTGAATACGCTTACAATGACGCCCCACATGCCACCACTACTGTGTCCCCTTTCTTCACAAATAAAGGATTTCATCCAAGACTCACCTTTGCCATCAGAAGTATATCCAACCATGCTGCACACCAAAAGGCTTCGGAAATGTCTGAGATCCACACTTATTTGAAGATGCAGATCGAAAAGGTTAACAAAGGATTGAGACGAAATGCTGACCACAAACAAAGTGAGATCCACAATGATTTCAAGGAGGGAAACTACGTATGGCTCCATGCTAGGAATATCAATACAAAAAGACCTGTGAAAAATTAGACTATAAGTACTTAGGACCATTCAAAATATTTAGCAAAGCGGGGTCCCAGATCACACACTCGAACACAACAAGACAATCAGCAAGTAACATTGAGACATGGACATTGTCTCAAACTCGCATGGACATCTCTGAAGGACGAAGCCAAGTTCAAGACATGAGGATAGTGAAAATACAACATCAGTAGGTAACAAGTAGCCAAGATTAGGGCTCAGCACGGGTACGGGTACCAAACACAGCCACACCCGCCGGATACGGATACTCCCGGATACGGGTTTAAGTTTTGAGAAGACTTAATACCCGTGGATACTTCAAAAAACTCGAATTTTTCTATCTAAACTTCTAAATAATATTAATATAGTGTACCTATCATAAATACATACTATTGGTTGTGCTTTGCAGTGTCTTTGAGGCCAGAAACATACGAGAGTAAGTGCCACATCCAAATACAGATGCTGCCACATGGCGTTCCCATGGCCAAACTGTGGCTGAAATTGCAGAAAGTCGAAGATTCATCTAAAAAAGCAGCAAAACACTTGCTCAAAAAATATTTTAGAAAGTAATCATCATACACTAATCCGTATATAGCTTCTGCAAGAAGTACAGAGCACTAATTTTGCGAAATACCTGCAGAAAACCCGCGGGCGGATACTCCGGATACGGATTACCCGAGGTCAATTACCTGCCGGATACTGGTTTGACTTTTGGAAACACAATTACCCGTGGGTCCAGATACGGATTAGCCACGGGTATACCCGTGCTGAGCCCTAGCCAAGATGAGGACAGCAGAGATTTGGAGGGAATAGGACAAAAGATGAGATCAGAAAGATGATACAAATGGATAATACAGAAGGGGAATGAGGGAATGAAGATGATTGGAGGGATACCTAAGAAACTAGATAATAGGACGCGGGGTGAAGAGACCACCCCTAATTCAAAATTTAACCATATAAGTATGCACTGGGGACCTTAAGTCCTCAGTCCATTATTTTGTAAATTCCTACATACAGTTAATCTATTCTTCAGTCATACTTAAAACTCCACTTGTCCATCTCCAGAGCCCAGCATATCTCCATGCCACTCATCACTTATGTTGTCAGGGACGCCTACCTCTTATCAACGCAATCATTATTATTCAAGTCCCATCTCAGCTCACTAACTCACTCACCATCTTCTCGTCCACATATGTATACTCAGCATCCTCTTCACTAAGCGTCCCAACATCCAAATCAATATCTGAATCCTCAATCTCATTACCCAAGCCCAATTGTTGTAGTAGTTGTTGAGCTGCTTAAGCGGTCCCTTACATACAAATTAAGAATACTTACAACATTTCTATTACTATCCCAATAAGGTCTTTGTATGTATCTTAACACAGAGGCAAAACCTGGGGGTAAGTGACATTGGCATGGCCATTGGAGGTGGAGAACAGGGTTTTCAACCAAATAAAGATAACTAGTTATCACGAAAACATTACCAGTGGACTCGCAGGGGTCAATAACATAGGGGTAGGTTATGCCGCTTTAGGTGCTGGAGGTGGAGAGAGGGTGAATATGGGCAGTCATTTGTATTCAAGCCAAAGACAGCAACTAGGCATCTCGAGAATGTTACCAACAGACTTGCAGGGGTAAATAACTAGGGGGTAAGTGACATTGGCATGGCCATAGGAGGTGGGGAACAGGGCTCAGTATAGGGGAGGGAGTGACTATAGGCAGTTGTTTGTTTTCAACCCAGAAAAGGAAACTAGGCATCACAAAAACATTACCAGTGGACTCATAGGGGTCAATAACCTAGGGGTAGATCATACCAGCTTAGGTCCTGGAGGTGGGGAACAGGGCTGAAGGGGAGAGAGGTGTGGAGAGAGGGTGAATATGGGCAGTCATTTGTTTTCAAGCCAAGGATGGCAACTAGGAATCTCAAAAATGTTACCAACAGACCCACAGGGTTCAATTACCAAGGGGTAGGTGACATTGGCATGGCCATCAGAGTATAGGAGGGGGGGTGACTATAGGCAGTTGTTTGTTTTCAACCCAAAAAAGGAAACTAGGCATTGCAAAAACATTACCAGTGGACTCATAGTGGTCAATAACCTGGGGGTAGGTCATGCTAGCTTAGGTCCTGGAGGTGGGGAACAGGGCTGAAGGGGAGAGAGGTGTGGAGAGAGGGTGAATACAGGCAGTCATTTGTTTTCAAGCCAAAGATGGCAACTAGGAATCTCAAAAATGTTACCAACAGACTCACAGGGGTCAATAACCAGGGGGTAGGTGACATTGGCATGGCCATCAGAGGTGGGGAGCAGGGCTCAGTATAGGAGAGGGGGGGGTAACTATAGGCAGTTGTTTGTTTTCAACCCAAAAAAGGAAACTAGGCATTGCAAAAACATTGGCAGTGGACTCATAGGGGTCAATAACCTGGGGGTAGGTCATGCCAGCTGAGGTTCTGGAGGTGGGGAACAGGGCTGAAGGGGGGAGAGGTGTGGCAGTCATTTGTTTCAAGCCAAAGATGGCAACTAGGCATCTCAAAAATGTTACCAACAGACTTGCAGGGGTCAATAACAGGGGGTAGGTGACATTGGCATGGCCATTGGAGGTGGGGAGCAGGGCTCAGTATAGGGGAGGGGGTGACTATAGGCAGTTGTTTGTTTTCAACCCAAAAAAGAAAACTAGGCATCACAAAAACATTACCAGTGGACTCGTAGGGGTCAATAACCTCAGGGTAGGCCATACCAGCTTAGGTCCTGGAGGTGGGGGACAGGGCTGAAGGGGAGAGAGGTGTGGAGAGAGGGTGAATATGGGCAGTCATTTGTTTTCAAGCCAAAGACGGCAACTAGGCATCCCAAAAATGTTACCAACAGACTCACAGGGGTCAATAACCAGGGGGTAGGTGACATTTGCATGGCAATTGGAGGTGGGGAACAAGGCTCAGGATAGGGGGGGGGGTGACTATAAGCAGTTGTTTGTTTTCAACCCAAAAAAGGAAACTAGGCATCACAAAAATGTTACCAGTGGACTTGTAGGGGTCAATTACCTGGGGGTAGGTCATGTCAGCTTAGGTCCTGGAGGTGGGGAACAGGGCTGAAGGGGGGAGAGGTGTGCAGAGAGGGTGAATACAGGCAGTCATTTGTTTTCAAGCCAAAGATGGCAACTAGGAGTCTCAAAAATGTTACCAACAGACTCACATGGGTCAATAACCAGGGGGTAGGTGACATTGGGATGGCCATAGGAGGTGGGGAACAGGGCTCAGTATAGGGGAGGGGGTGACTATAGGCAGTTGTTTGTTTTCAACCCAAAAAAGGAAACTAGGCATTGCAAAAACATTACCAGTGGACTCGTAGGGGTCAATAACCTGGGGGTAGGTCATGCCAGCTGAGGTCCTGGAGGTGGGCAACAGGGCTAAAGGGGACAGAGGCATGGAGAGAGGGTGAATACAGGCAGTCATTTGGTTTCAAGCCAAAGATGGCAACTAGGAATCTCAAAAGTGTTACCAACAGACTTGCAGGGGTCAATAACCAGGGGGTAGGTGACATTGGCATGGCCATTGGAGGTGGGGAGCAGGGCTCAGTATAGGGGAGGGGGTGACTATAGGCAGTTGTTTGTTTTCAACCCAAAAAAGGAAACTAGGCATCACAAAAACGTTACCAGTGGACTCGCAGGGGTCAATAACCTGGGGGTAGGTCATGCCAGTTTAGGTCCTGGAGGTAGGGAACAAGGCTGAAGGGGGGAGAGGTGTGGAGAGAGGGTGAATATGGGCAGTCATTTGTTTTCAAGCCAAAGATGGCAACTAGGCATCTTGAAAATGTTACCAACAGACTCACAGAGGTCAATAACCAGGGGGTAGGTGACATTGGCATGGCCATTGGAGGTGGGGAACAGGGCTCAGTATAGGGGGGGGTGACTATAGGCAGTTGTTTGTTTTCAGCCCAAAAAAGGAAACTAGGCATCACAAAAACGTTACCAGTGGACTCGCAGGGGTCAATAACCTGGGGGTAGGTCATGCCAGCTTAGGTCCTGGAGGTGGGGAACAGGGCTGGATGAGGGGGGGGCTGTCATAATGGGCAATATGGTGGGTGGAATAAGTCTTAGACTTGGTCGACTAACTTGGTCGACTAACTTGGTCGACCGACTTTCTACACACTGCAAACTCAAATAAAACATCTCTAATAATCACTTAGATCGTTTTTATGAAGTAATAAAGCCATTACTGATGCTAGGAAGTGGTCAGATGTGCTGGTCACCAGCACTGGAGTTGGTCGACTAACTTGGTCGACCAACTTTCTACACCTGCAAACAAAAACAAAAACATCTCTAATCATCACTGAGATAGTTTTTACAAAGTAATAAAGCCTCTACTGATGGTAGAAAGTGGTCAGATGTGCTGGTCGACCAGCACTGGAGTTGGTCGACAAGTCACGGGACTTGGTCGACTAACTTGGTCGACCAACTTTCTACACACTGAAAACTCAAATAAAAACATCTCTAATCATAACTTATAGTTTTTATAAAGTAATAAAGCCATTACTGATGCTAGGAAGTGGTCAGACATCTTGGTCGACCAGGACTGGAGTTGGTCGACCAAGTCACGGGACTTGGTTGACTAACTTGGTCGACTAACTTGGTCGACCAACTTTCTACACACTGCAAACTCAAATAAAAACATCTCTAATCATAACTTATAGTTTTTATAAAGTAATAAAGCCATTACTGATGCTAGGAAGTGGTCAGACATCTTGGTCGACCAGGACTGGAGTTGGTCGACCAAGTCACGTGACCTGGTCGACTAACTTGGTCGACCAACTTTCTACACACTGCAAACTCAAATAAAAACATCTCTAATCATAACTTATAGTCTTTATAAAGTAATAAAGCCATATTACTGATGCTAGGAAGTGGTCAGACATCTTGGTCGACCAGGACTGGAGTTGGTCGACCAAGTCACGGGACTTGGTCGACTAACTTGGTCGACTAACTTGGTCGACCAACTTTCTACACACTGCAAACTCACATAAAAGGTCTCTAATGAACCCTTAGATAGTTCTTATAGAGTAATTAAGATAATACTAAGGTTTTGAGCCCATGTTGGACCAACAGTTGGTCGACCAAGTCATCCGTGAGAAAACTTTTGACAGGTCTCCTGGTCATACCAAATCCTGTCTACTGGCCACAAACTATAATTATATCAAAAACTAAGTATACCTGGTTCATCCCATGGACTATAGCTACCTGCTGATATCCACAAATGTCCCAATATTTTTTGCAAAATTTGTAAAGTGACAGCACAGAACACTAAAATGTAAATACATACGGTCCTGTTTCTATCAAGAGTTACAGTCTATGCGATTGTTTCATTCATGGGCAACTTGCTGCAATCCCCGACTCTCTTTCAGAGAGAAGGCCTAGTGGGGTCAAAACGTCCGACATCAATAAGAATACTCCTAAATAAAGAGGCGGGAGAGTCGGGGACCGCGTACGCACTTGCAACGCGCTAGAATTGGTTAGCGCATCTGAACAGATACCTGTATTGGTTGGTCGCAGGTTCAAATCCTGCAGTAGCCTCTGGCTAAAGCTTCATGTTTTGCTCGTTCAATTTTTATTTGCATTATTGTATCCTCTACTAACTCTCATTCCTTTTCTTCATGTCGGACTTAATGCAATTGTTCACATGCTCCTCGCTGTGCCTGTACGCGACTGAGGTTTCGTAGACGGTACAGCTTTACCGGTATAATCACATCCGTCCAATACCCCTACACCATATACAGTATGGTGCCCAGCCCTAAAAGACCCTGACAACAGTAAAATACTGGGAGAAGATCTCGGGAGACACTGGTTTTATTAAGTACTATGTATTATATCCTCAATTCATTTTCTCTGCTTTCACTCATCTTCACATCTACATTTCGCGATCTCGGATGTGGACCTATCCCACCTCTTGATATATGATCCACCTCTCCTCTTAATCTTCATCACCAATTATCTCCTCTGCGCTCATGGACCAATATTTCGACTTTCAACAAGCCAGTATGTTCTATTCATATTTATTTCTCACCCATTCCTGCTCCTATATCATTGTCTGGAAACCTGCTTGATGCTCTTCAGAAGGAACGGAATGAGCTGCATCTCAAACAATCCAGGTCATTGACAGTAGACTCTGTACGTCCTTATACAGTATATCACTTGCTCTTTTGCCTCCTCAATCCTCAATCCTCCATCGTCTGCAGAACGGGGACTTACAGATAAACAAATACACAACACCACACCCCTATCGTGTATCTAATTTCAAAGATGTCGAAAATTATAGTGGCAGCTATGAAGAAACCATTTTTCGGCTTCAAGGTGTCATCTATGAACGAGAACTACCTCCTATCTCAACTGCAATGTAATCCTTCCATTAGTCTCCACCTCCTGTGCTCATTAAATTGTTGCGACAGGCCACACACTCGTAGTCAAATACCTTACCTTCGTCAGCACATTGGAGTTATGGGCTTAGGTCTTCCGTATATGGATACTGCAGTCAATCAGCTCCATAAAATTATTTCTAGGTTTCAGCATACTTTGACTGGCCATCGTCTAAATGCCTGGACAGTTGATGATCCATTCGCCTCTGGTCACATTGGTATCACTGCGACCTGCCGCTACTTTACAGTTGGTTCACATGCACTTGGAAAGCAATCAGTGCCTTTTCAACATGGTGTTGATCCAGACGGAGTCCTACAATTACTGATAACTGAAGGAGTAAAGCATACAGAAGACAACGCAGTTATTTATTTGAAGGCAACAAAGTCTGATGGTGCCTCAAAATGGTGGTATGTCCATACCTCATCTCATTTCAAAGATGCTTCATCTGATATTGCCTTCCTACAAAGCTATATTGATATTCCACCCACTGACCTTTCAATCGGTGATATTGTAGAGATACAGTTCACGACAATGGCAATTCGACAGCGAGATAGTTCATATAAAATCATTCTGGTTTTGAAATCAATTGCCTTGCTGGATGACTCTATTTCAACTGTGTGTTATTCCAGTGCAACATATCTCAATCAATCCTAACTGTTCTTATATTTGCAGGCCGCTGCCGTTGCACGAAATCGTGCAGCCTCCTCAAAGATGTTGAGAGGTCCTCCATCTCGTAACCTTTTGAAGCGTTTGAGATATGACAACAGCTCAGATGATGACGATATTCATGAAGAACAATGAGTACGCAAAGGAATGGCTGAGCTTGGGCTGAATGATCCACACATCGCATCGTCATCATCAACAACTTCAGAGTAGATATGAGCATACTTATAAATACATACAGATTTAAGCATCCTTGTACATACACACAAAATTGCTATAATTGTTCTTATCACAACACACAAGCTCAAAACAAAAACATGCAGAGAAACAACAGAGGAATGTATAAGTAGGGTATCCCACAGGTAGAATTCTCTGACCCATCCCCGTACCCTCCAAATCCCATACCCGTCCAGACGGGTCGAGGGTTCACAGGCTTGACCTGCGGGATACAAGGCATAACGAGTTAGTTCACCAATGTTTCAAGTAAAGGAATGAGTCAAATATTGATATACATGCATTGTGAGTCCTTTTTATGCGAGAAATTTCAGAAATGACTGAGAAAATTGATATCATTGGGCGTATATATGGGTTGTCTACCCCGCCAACAGGTCGCGGGTTTGCAGTGGGTTCAGATATGCTGACCTGTGCCCATACCTATCTATAAGATGCACAAGTACCTGACCACCAAAATTGATGCACGTCCTAGAGACCCCATATGGAATGTATTTGTCTGCCCTACTAGCCCAGTACACGTCGAGCGGATAATTTGTCCCTTTTCGGCATGCTAGAGGAGACTGCCATCCAGATATAAAACTCCGTCTATTGAGTGTAAGTTCTCACAAGGGACTGAATTCTGCAAAGCTATTTTTATTTGAAACTCCTGACTATATCGATGAACCCTGCAGATCGGGCAATTCTGGGCATGGTTCAGCCTCTTAACCTTTGCAGCTCGTCCTACCCACATCCCACACTGACCCTAATGCCCAAGGGAGGGGGCCACAATGGCCATTGTGCCACTCGTATCACATCGTAGCGTCCACGACGCTACACAAGTGATCCAAGTGCATATACATGTCTTCATGGTACACAAACCACTCGCACAGCGTCCGCGACGCTGTGCGAGTGATCCAAGTGACATGTATGAACCAACTGTGCAGCATTGTGGACGCTACGTACCTCTAGTTACGAGGCCGAAGAATGAGGCTGAGTTCTTTACACTCGGTTTCTGCTTGTGGCTATGTCTAATTGGTGCCCCGGTTATTCCCGGTGTATTCCTTCCGATTTTACCCATTTCTGAACCCCTAGCCCCTGAGTGTGATTTTGTCCGTCGGTTTTTTGCGCCTAACTGTATCATTCTGTCCTTGGCAGCATCAAAATAAAATGATGTGTGCTTCACAAGGCCTCGTACTCGCCACGCCTCGGCGCTGGCCCACACCCTCTTCATAACCCTAAGAAATACGTGCCTAATGAGAGCTCTGGTAGTGCTAGCGTCCTGGACGCTGCGCAAACACAGTACATGTGTGCAATCTCTGCCCCTATGGTTCAACGTGTATATGAGATCATACACAGAAAATAATGTACTAAGACCATATACATAGCGTCCTGGACGCTGTGCAAACTCAGTATGTGTGTATGATCTCTGTCCCTACAGTTCAATATGTATATAAGATTTTACACATAAAAGAATGTACTAATACCATATACCTAGCATCCTGTACAACTTAGTCGGAATACACTGTATGTAGATAATTATACAAAACCGAAAAACGCGAAAAACGATCATATCGACAGCGGACAACGTGCGAAGGCTTCGAAAACATCACCAACGTGTTCGTAGGGTCGAATAACCCTAGAAAAAATCTGGGATGATGAAAATCGGGGCAGGGGGTGAGCAGAGGTGGGGGTGGTAGTGGGGAGGAGGACTGGGTAGCCACATTCACGAAACGGGGTGTTGCACAGCATTACAGTTGGGACCAATGGACTCCTGGGATTGGATAATGTAGGTTCGGGGTAATAGAACGATATAGGTGGAAAAATGATCGTGGGGGAGGGTTGATTAAAGTAGGAGGAGAGGGCGGTTGGCGGTTGACGGAATGTTGACGGAATGAGATAAGTGAGGGGTGCTATGGAATTGATTTTGTGAGGAAAACATGAATATATAAAAACAAAAGCGAACGCACTTGGCGTTCAAAAGTTATAGCCTATACAACACCCAAAAACGCGAAAATCGGCCATATCGGCAGCGGACAACATGCAAAGGCTTCGAAAACATCACCAACGTGTTCGGAGGGTTGAATAACCCTGTAAACGAGTCTGGGATGAAGAGATTTGGAGCAGGGGATGAGGAGGAGTTGAGTTGACAAGGGGAGGAGGAGCGTGTATCCATATCAACAGCGGACGACGTGCAAAGGCTTCGAAAACATGACAAACGTGTTCGCAGGGTTGAATACCGTAGAAAAGAGTCCGTGATGAGGAAAATCGAGCCAGGGGATGAGGAGGAGTGGAGGTGGTAAGGGGGAGGAGGACCGGGTAGCCATATTCACAAAACGGGGTGTTGCACAGCGTTACTGTTGGGACCATTAGACTCCCGGGATTGGATAACGTAGGTTTGGGGCAAGAGAACTTAGTAGGTGGAGAAATGATCGTGGGGGAGGGTTTATTAAAGTAGGAGGAGAGGCGGTTGGCGGTTGACAGAATGTTGACGGAATGAGACAAGTGAGGGGTGCTATTGGATCGATTTAATGAGGAGAAGGCGACTATAATAAAATCAAAGCACACGCACCTTGCGGTTCAAAGTTATGACCCATCCAAAAATCCCAAAACCACCAAACAGACCATATCCAATCCGGACGACTTTTGACGGCTTCAAAGACATCACCATCGAATTCAGAGGGTTAAATAACCCTAGAACCGAGTCAGGAATGAAGAAATATGAGCGGGAGATTGCGGAGGAGTGGAGGTGGTAAGGGGTAGGAGGAGAAGGCATACATAGTTAACAGATATGGCATCGGAGGTCTTCAGAGTAGACTTCACTAAATTCTAGGTGTCCTAGGAGGGAAATATGGGCGCATGGAGGGACATAGGCGGAGAAATGGGGGTGGTAGAGGGAGTATTAGACGGGGAGGAGAGGCAGATGGCAGTTAGTGAAATGTCAAGGGAATTGGCTAAGTCTTGGGTGCTATGGGATCGATTTGATGAGCTGAATGCGAATATTAAAAGATCCAAGCGAACGTACCTCGCGTTCCAAAGTTACAGCTAATTCAACAATCTCAAAACACGAAAATAGGCCATATCGAATCCGGACAACTTTCGGAAGCTTCGAAAACATTACCATCGTATTCTTAGGGTCAAATAACCCTAGAATCAAGTCCTAGAGCACGATATTTCAGCGGGAGGGTGAGGAGGAGTTCATTTGGATTTTGGTATGAGGAGGAGTAGGGCGGGTGGGTCCACAGGGACAACGGGTGTGATTGAGGATTTGAGAGTGGTTTAACCAAATTATAAAGACCCTAAAATGAAGTATTACATCCAGGCAGAGGGAACAGTGGAGAGGAAAGACTCACAAATGAAGGCGTTGTGGTGGTTAAGTAGAAAGAAAGGTCAATGATGTCATCAATGCCGTGAGCATTAACGACAGTGAACAAGTTGTACTGCATGAATGACTTGGTCGGGACATGGATGCATCCACATTGTACTACTAAGGCGGAATGTAGATGGATGCACGTTGAGACCAAGTCTATGTATAGCATCCTGAGCGCATAGTCGATTGTCACTCGGTGTCCGTAGCGTCCTGGACGCTATGCAAATGCTTGGTGCACTAGGTGTAAGTCGGAGGCTAAATGATCCCATTGGGGCTCAAACTTATATTTAGTACTTGACCAGACAGACAAAAACTCCATTAACTATCTAGAAATACATTAGGTAGATACATCGACACTCAATCCATTAAGGCAATGTGTGAAAAAAAAACACCAGACAGAATGTCCCCGTTGCCTCCAGGGACGGTAGCTCGGGTTCTCATTCGTTCACCTGGGTTATTTCACTGGAACAAAAAGGAAGAGTTTCGGATTGCAGATACTAAGTATGCTTACTATAGTATCTGTTGAAGCGGTTGATAAAGCATATAGAGCATGCTTGCTACCATATGCTGATGAAGTCGGGGCTGCTAAAGAATGCCTCTCATGATTAGAATATATATATGAAAGAATGAAAGCGATCTAGTTCCTACAGCATGCGTAAACTCCTCACATGAAGTCGCTCGTCATGATCGTGCGTGCCCTCGGAATAGTTCTCGAACTTAGCTTTGTGTTTATTATCTGTGTTTGCTCCCGAGTTCTCGACCAAACTGCAGGTAGACCTCAGTCGTTAAGAGCTTTGATAATTGACAGACGAGAGGAGAACGAGGATGAGAAGATCAATAGGGAAGAGGACGACACGAGTGGTTACGTATACATCCCAACGGCAGTATTCAGTCGGTTAGCTTGCATGCTATAAAATTGGGTGGTGCGTCACATGTCAACGTTGGATGTTGAACTCGGACTTCTTTCACCTTCTACCCATCATTGTGACCGCTGGTCTCTTTTCTTTCTTTACCCTACGTCAACCCGCAGGATCTGGATACAGGATTCTGTGCATGGGACTTGATCACCCCATATGCAGAATCCTGTATTCAGATGCGTTCGTGGGTTGGCCCTTGCGGCTCCTCGGAGCTAAGTAATGGGGCGGGAGCTATCATATCGTCGCCAGCTGGCTTAACGCATCGTAGCTCCTAAATCCCATTCAACATAGTGTTTTGAAAAGTTCATCAGAAGGGTTTCGAGGTGAGCTTTTGCTTTCCTTTGACCAGCTTCGTCTGACGTTCTGCAGGGATGGTGTTCTTACACAGTATACTTGCGTATGAAAAGCGAGTGGCCAAGGTTCGAGTTTAAAGAAAAGGTGTGTAGTCCTTTTGTCTTGTTCAGTACCAAACCACTCATCACACGTCCTCAGTCGTCTTTTTTGCTATGTTACTCTCCCTTTAAGAACATCGCTACCGTGAACTACGCTAGACATTACATTTTTCTTTGTCCATTTATTATAGGACCTTTTAGGTTGCGTTTGGTCCCGCCTCCGCTGTCAAAGTGAGTCCGCTGGTTCTTCGCTACCTGATATTGGTGTCTTACTGCTTCCTCAGGCTCCATCACACTCTGACCACGACGTTTGCAGAGGGGCTTTAACGTGCTTCAGGTGTAATGTCTTCAGATTTTTTACGTGGTTTAGTGGTTCTGACATCTCTCCAGGATCTGATACATACAATGAATCATGCTCGCTGTTCCTGTATCTCTACTCTACATACTTGTTTTCAACATCTTCCCTGGCGGCCGCCTCTCGTTCTTTCTTTAGTACCTATTGCATCATATTGTTCCCGTTTTCTGTGCGTTTGTTCTTGACTTGATGTGGTCATTTATGTTGTAGACAATATCTTGTAGCCATACATATTTAATTATGGACTTGGTTGAGAATTTTTGCATGTAGCAAGCTAAACTTTTTTGCTCGTCAGCTGCCTCAACCCTAGTGTGGGGTCAAGACCACTTATGTAATGTTATAAACCTGTCGCAGCCAAACCAATACCTCGGCGCGTGGTCACGTGACTGCACCACTGCTGCCTCCCCTCCAAAACCCTACTCCACCGATGACTAAACTCTAGTTTGTGTTGTTCCACTCTTTGCAGGGGGATAGATGGTGGTCAATTCAGGATGTTTAGTGGGTGGTTGAGTGGCTGTAGCAGAAACAACATTAAGTCCACTTTCACTGCATGTGGGAAAATATGCGTTGGGAGGAGTTTTAAGGCCCAGGTCAAAGTGGCTCGTAGGCATGGCCCTACAGGATGGTTTTCCTGTTTCTGTAGATGAAATTGAAGATACTGGCACCCTATGCAGACTGCGCGTAAGTCGTCTAGGTATAGTCCGTGAGGGATACATTTTTGACACAGAAAAGAGCGAACTGGTCGAGTATGGGTGAAAGGAAGGGTCTGTGCTATAATGGGGCGCAGCATCAATTTTCTGCTGTCAAATGGAATGTACTGACGCCCCGGCAGGAGTGGGCGCCGCTGGGAATGGGACACAAAACCAGGTTGACGGTTGGGGGGGCAAAAATCAGCAACGACTTGAAGGCACAGACGTTGTTTGAGAATTCCGCATTGTATGGACCTGTGGGCTGGCTTATATGTTAGGGGGGGTCATAGTGGACATTTTGGCGCCCCGCTCCAGCGGGGCGCTTGTCGTCTTGGTACCCATAGGTGGTCATAGATTTTGGGGTGTGGGTGAAAGCAAGTTTCAAGGAATTCTCAGGAGGAGCATGGATTGGGGTTAGGGTTGGGGACTTAGTGATATGGTATCAACCCCCAGGAGTCCGAATCTTCAAGTTTTAAGGCAAACGGGGCAGCGGTTGTTGAGATAATTGCGAAACGATGCTGAAAAAGATGACATAATGGCCTGCAGACCAGGTACCCCAAAAAGTGCTCCCCCGGACCTGAGCCCGGAGCGCGCACAGCTTTCGAGGTCTGGGAATCCGAATCTGCAGTTTTTAGGACGAACGGATGAGCAGGGGACGAGCAGTGTGCGGACCTTTGAAAAAAGCACCGATGTCCATTGTGGGAGCTAACCTATATATAGGCGAATGACACAGGAACGCCCGAGCAAGACGTGGGTGTCTGCTCACCGCTGGCAACAGCGACCGCGAGCCAAGCGATGTGTCATTCGCTCTGAAAACTTGACAGGGACCTCAGGGAGGGCTGTCTGCAGCTCTGGGTCGAGGTTCCGAGGCGAATGACACAGGAACGCCCGAGCAAGACGTGGGTGTCTGCTCACTGCTGGCAACAGCGACCGCGAGCCGAGCGATGTGTCATTCGCTCTGGAAACTTGACAGGGACCTCCAGGGGGGCGGTCCCCTCCTCTGGGCGGAGTTTTCGAGGCGAGTGACACGCAGACGGCTGCGGGAGGCCCAAGGTCTGCTGGCCGCTGGGGCTCGCGACGGCGACAGCACGCCGAGCGCTGGGGGTCTGGCCCCAAAAAGCAGACGGGGACCTCGGGGGGCGGGGCGGGCACGTTTCCAGTGCAGGACCCGAAGGGCTGCGGCCAGAGACGAGGTGGCCAGACCCCAGACAGCGGTCGGGGCTCGGGACGGCGACGGCGAGCTCAGACGGCTGTCAATGGACGAGCGGGGGGCGGATCCGGAACGGGGGCGACGAGGGCTACGGGACGGCGTGGGACGCAGGTCGAATGACAGACGTCACCCAACACACCCTCTGTTGGGTAGAAAATATAGGTAGGCCCAACCCTACCCAACCCTGTAAGCCGACCCTAGGCCCAACCCTGCCCAACCCTGTAAGCCGACCCTAGGCCCAACCCTGCCCAACCCTGTAAGCCGACCCTAGGCTCGAACCCTAATCGAACCCTACGAACCTCCCTATAACCCTAAGGCAGCAAGATCTCTTTAGACCAATGCGCTTATCTGGATAAAATCCTAGAGACTTATGGAATGCAAAACGCGAAAGCTTCTGCTACCCCATTACCTGGCAATTATCACCCTCTTCCTCTTCCAAATGACACTCCTGTCAATTATACTCTTCGTCAAAGTTATCAGGAGATAATCGGATCCTTACTCTACTTAATGTTAGGAACACGTCCTGATATTTCCTTTGCTGTCACTAAACTTGCGCAATTTGCTGCAAACCCCTCACAAGAACACTACAATAGGGCGAAAGACATTTGCCGTTATCTCGTTGGCACTAGAAAATATGCTCTTGTGTACAACGGTCGAGGGGGAGAAGGCTTATTAGCCTACACAGACTCTGATTGGGGATCAGATCCTGGAACTCGCAAATCTCAAACTGGCTTCTTTCTACAATTAGCCCAAGCACCATTTAGCTGGACGTCTAGACAACAAAAGACAGTCGCCCTATCTTCAACTGAAGCTGAATACATGGCACTTAGTGACTGCAGTCGACAAGTCTGTTGGTTCAAGACTCTTCTCAGTGAAATCGAATATCCTCTTCACGCTATTCCAATTTACGGTGACAATCAGGGATCAATTTTTATTGCATCAAACCCTGTCACGGATAAGCGAACCAAGCACATTGATATTCGATATCATTTTGTACGAGAAAAAGTCATCGACGAGACAGTCAAGTTATTCTTCATTGAAGGAAGTAATAACCCTGCAGATCTACTCACTAAAGCTCTTGATCGAGTAAAGTTTGAAAAGTTCAGGAAACAATTAGGACTTCAGTTTTATAATTGAAGAAATCGCATCGAAAACGTCGAGGCACTGGATCCCTTCCTTCCATGGCTGCTTACAGCGCCTACCTATGCTTACGCGCACTACCGTGCTGCTTAGCAAGGGGGAGTGTTGAATTGGCGCATTCAATTGCAGCCATCAACATATTCTATGTAGAACAATAGTAGTAGTTATATATAGAACAATAAGATTATATAGACAATAAAGTATAGTACTACAATAGTGTACGAAACCAGCATTGTTCTATCCAGTACAATAGAATCTTATTGTTACTCTAGTATTAGTTTACATGTATTTGTACCTCCTAAAAGGTATATAAGGACTGGTAGATAGTCCCCCTAATAACAAGTTTTACACTTAACCCACATCGCTCAATAAGCCTCTTACTAGCCTTACCAGCTAACTCTTATCCCCAGGTAAGTAAGCGTAGTTGCCACTGCGTTCAGTAGTGTACGAGCCGTACCATGCCTGCTTAACACTGGAGTCTTGAGGGTGGTAGAGGCAAGTAGAGCTCACGAGAGCTATGTTAGGAGGAGGGAGGAACTTGCGGAAGGGGATGGTGGTGGTAGCAGAGAGAGGCGCAAATGCTGACTGAGCACAACCAGCGCGTGCAATACACGATGCACCCGGAGCGAGTTTTGCTCCGGCATGTACTGATTATGTGATCTTCGGCATATTCCGAAGTGTGCCTCCGTGCCCGAGAACTTCGTATATACTGAAGCAAAATGGCCTCAGATCAGCAAGGTTGAGGGGGCGTCTGAAAGGGTTTTCAAAACCCTGCATGTCGGTATACTAACCATTGGGAACGGTGGAGAATTGGAGGATATAGCGAGTGATTGTTGAGTAAAGGCTCAAGTATAAGCAAAAAAAACCCGCAGCTGACGGTATTTGTGAGGAGAATGGGTGCGCATTGGGACGGTTAAGGGGGCGTCTGAAAGCCCTTTGAAAAACATACATTCTGGTATACTACACTTGGTATCTGAAAAGAAATGTGGGTTCTAAATGGCTCCCATTGTGTATCTAATGGCAAAGAGGATGTCTCGCCAACTTCATGTATACTAGTTATGGCGAGTTGGGCACGGATCATCAAGGTTGAGAGGGCGTCCGAAAGGGCTTTAAAAACCCTTCATTTCGGTATACTAACCATTGGGATCTGTGAAGAATTGGGAGATATAGAGCCTGATTGTTGAGTGGAG
Organism: Tetrapyrgos nigripes; assembly: GCA_013368315.1. Classification (NCBI taxonomy): domain Eukaryota; kingdom Fungi; phylum Basidiomycota; class Agaricomycetes; order Agaricales; family Campanellaceae; genus Tetrapyrgos; species Tetrapyrgos nigripes. Next base: position 21,653 of record JAACJM010000118.1, read on the forward strand.
GCTCATAACGTCAATAAGGACGTCTTGCCAACTTTATGTATACTAGTTATGGCGGGTTGGGCACAAACCAGCAAGGTTGAGGGGGCGTCTGAAAGGGATTTAAAAACCCTACATTTTGGTATACTAACCTTGAGGATCTGTGAAGAATTGGGAGATATAGAGCCTGATTGTGGTGTGGAGGCTCAACTATATAAGCAAAAAAAAGCGCTGAACCTATTGAACAGGATAACGTTCACAGATCGAGACGGTTGAGGCGGCGTCTGAAAGCCCTTAAAAAACCCTACATTCTGGTATAAGAAGTATTGCGATCTGTGAAGAATTGGAGGATTCACATGCTAGTTGATGATTCCAGTGGAATATATAGGCAAAATGAACACCTCGCCCCGTAAGTCAGGCAAACCGTAACAGATCGGGATGCTTGGGGCGTCGTCTGAAAGCCCTTCAAAAAAAGTGCATTCTGATATGCCAACCATTGACATTGGTGCAGAACTCGAGTTTCTGCATAGGCATTCGGGCGAAATTGATAGGCAATACCCGATGCTGCGAGAACCAGGAAACCCGGCTACAGCAGCCCGGTCAGACCGGCGTCCAGTACCCAATGGGGGTTAGGAGGTGACCTATTTCACCGATTGGTGATAGATGGCCTGTAGCCAAGATTCTATGCGGGAGAGTAAACCCCAGTTGAAGACAGGTCAAATGGCCAACACAGACGCACAGGGAAAGCAAACGGTCACGGATCGGGACGGTTGAGGCGGCGTCCGAAAGGCCTTTAAAAACGATGCATTTTGGCACCCTAACCTTGCGGGTCAGTAGGGAACTCGAGTTTCTCAAAGGGGATTCCGGCGAAATTGATAGGAAATGTCGTACCGCGCGAGAACCGGGAAACCGGGTAGTACCGGCGTCCAATACCCAATAGGGGTTGGCACGTGACCTATTTCACCGATCGGCGATAACTGGCCTATAGCCGAGTCTGCATGCTGGCAAGTATACGGACCGTATACTTTGGGTCATATTATTAGGGAGGAGTCAAGGCTGAAGGAGAATTCGAGGTGTTTGATAGCGGGGGGGCCTGGGAATTCCTGTTTGGAAAACCCTTGCTAACCCGCTTTAGAGCACACCACAATTACGAGGAGGATATAATACGCATACCGTATGGGTCAGGATCAGTCATTCTGCAGAATGAACTGCTGAAGAAGCGAGGAGACGAAACGGGGGGCAATCATAATGAACCCCCCTCGAGGCAAGTCCACACCAGTGACCTAGAACAGCAAAAGAACGTTACTAATCAGGTGGCAGCGGTAGCATTAAACATGAGGCCACATACCCCCAAACACAACATTAGGCGTGTATATGGATTCATACTCACGGTACATATGGGCTTTTAAGTACAAGGTGAAGGGCAGCGGGAAGACAACGGTGGAAGGTCTGGGCAAGATATTCCATGACTATATACCACCGGACGTGTTCCAGACTGACGGTGGATCCCATTTTGACTGCGAAGAAGTCCGGAATTATTGCGAGCGGTATGGGGTAAAGACTCATGTTGTAGCAGCATACTCACCATGGATCAACGGGCTTGTTGAGCGTGGCAACAAACTCCTACTTAGCGTTTTGAAGAGGCTGTGTGCACCAGAATTAGGGGAAGACGAGTACAACGATGTGCGGGTAGAGGACTTACCGCATACATGGCCTGACCATCTCGAGGAAGCCCTCTGGATTCTCAATAATCGCATTCTCAAAACTCTCCACTTCTCTCCGAAAGAGCTCCTCCTCGGTTTGGTCGTTAACACAAAACCAACTCCTGTCGAAGAAAAGTCGTCGATGTTGCGTCCTGAAGATGTCGAGCGGCAAATGGCCTATGTTGCGCAGCAGCGCCTGGACGGATACGACGCTACACTGCGGTATGCGGAAAAGCGGAAAAATGAGTTTGATAGGCGAGTAATGAGGCGGGCTCCCAGAGAGGTGGTGTTCAGGAAGGGCCAACTGGTGCAGGTATACCGGAGTGACCTGGATTACACCTTCAAGACAGAAAAGAAACTGCTACCGAGGTGGTCGCAACCAAGGCGTATTGCAGAAAAGGTAGCCAATTCATACAAGCTGGTAACGTTGGATGGGACTCCGGTCAATGGGCTTTTCAGCTCAAGGAGACTGCGAGCGTTTATACCGAGGGAAGGGACGAGGCTGCATGAGGAGCAAACGGCGTTAGAGGTGAAGGAAAGAGAAAAAGAAACGGTTCCCATCGATGTCAACGTTGGCGATGACAACGGAGCTTTGATGGCCGATGAGGGATACGATGACGTTCCATCCGGAATTGCGGACCTATCGGATTTGTTGGACTTATCAGATGTTCTCGGTTAGGTTAGTTCTGGTTAGTTCCTTGGTGTATTTCGCGGGATGTTTAGAGGACAGCGACGAGGACGTCGCTACGTTTGGAGGGGGCACATGTAGTAGGGAGAAAGGGTAGGCCTAGGCCTTAGGAGTCACGTGATCGCGTAGCATACATGATAGTAGTAGGTATTAGCGAGGTTCACAACACGAAACCACCATTCGACTCCGCATTTGGCCCGGGAACCTCGATAGCAGCCTTTGGCCTACTCCAACGTCAGTGACGAATACAAGGGCGCATTCACCGGGGGCACATTTTGTCACTCCTTCCTGAACACGACCGACTACCACCGTCAGCATGCGCCCTGTGAGGGGGAGGTGCTTGAGGCGAAGGTTATCGAAGGCATCGCACATCTTCAGGTGAAGGTCGTGCTGTGCCCAACGACAGGCAAGCCGATGGTGGAGATGCACCGCAAGCCAGACCCTTTCCAGAAAATCAGTCACCACGTGTTGAAATCGCTCCCGGATGATCATCCCTATAAGCTACCGGTCGATGGAGATACGGCAGGACTCGACGCGCCTAACGACCCTGGCTATCAGTTCCTCCAGACTCGTGGCTTGGTGCTTATCAAGAACCCCGTGTTGGGCCTAGTTGCGTGCATGCCGATCGGTATGGCCCAGGTCAACTCCGTGGTTCTGTCTGTTAAGCAAGGTGATTACTTGACGAAGGGGCAAGAGATGTCTTTCTTCAAGTTCGGTGGGTCGGATATCGTGATGGTGTTCCAGAAGGGCGCGAATGTGAAGTTCACTGCGAATATGTTCCAGTGGAACCCCGTTGGTAAGCAGGTCGCAGTCTCTCAAACCAACTGAGGTTGTATCGGCGAAGGACTACAACAGAACTCTTCGGTGAGATATCTTCCACTGTGGTTCGAAATGCCTTCTTGATACATAGGTGCTTACCAGATTCTTTCTCATTGCTCCAGTGTACATTGAAAAAATTAGCATCGCGCTGAGCCCTTGTACTATAGTGATTAGTATCCTGAATTGGTGAAATATGATTTGCTTGTATGACATACCTGAAATGGAAATCCTGCAGTTTCGTAATGCCCTAGGAAGGATAACATAAGAGCTATATATCATTTTTTTTTTGTGGCAGTAGGTATATATGTAGGACTTGTTCACCACCACAAAAACTGACAAAAGTATATATGCAGAAACGATGAATATGAACCCATATATTCCTCGTTTTAAAAACGGGAAAATATTTGGTGCAAGTTTACTGTATGCATACCCCCGTTTTCGCATATTTTCAAAACGGTAGTATATATTCACATATATTCTGCTGTTTTTGAATGTAATGAAAATGAGGGTATGTATCAGTGATATATACGGCTTACTTTAGGGATAATTGGGTCTTACTTAGGGCGCTTTCCCAGGTATTGAAAAACAGGGAATATTCCGTACATATGTTGGAGTATATTCATTAGTAGCTTTCCGAATACCGAAGTACAAAATGTGCTTACTGTACATATCAGAGGCACATCTCGGGTCCACACCGAGACATTATTGAGGTCCTGGAATCAAGATACGATACCGTTAGAGTGAGGTGCTACTTATGCCGAGGACTCAACCGGATCCCAGGATGGAAAGACAAGCAAGTCGCGACGCGCGTCGCGCGTGAGTCATTCCAAACTCCGACTGAAACGCCGCTTATAAAGACGCGTCAAAAATCGTATCGACATCATAGACTTTCTTCATCCCTTACCACCACCACCATTACTTCTTCTCTCCTCTCTTCCCAACGCTCTACTCCATGATCACAGCAGCGAATTCGCTGTCACGATGTAAACGCCTTGCTGGATAAATATCTGCGCACACGCCAAACCCGCTCGGACATTGCAAAAGCAACGCTGGTTGCCTGACTCGACGAAGGACTATACGGTAGACAAGACGACTGGAAGATGAGGTGGGGTCGTGGCAAGGGCATGTGTGATCAAGCAAAAGTACGTGTATTCGCTTTCTTCGCCCTCGCTGTTTTCACTGACAAGCTTGTACATATGACAGTGCGACATCGCTGTTGATGCGTTGACGCGTCATCCTGCCCTGCTTCCGTAAAACGTTCTTAGTGAGTCTCACACCTTGTTTTTCGGCATAATCTCATCTTTTTTGTATAGGTTACGCGCATATACTCAGTACTTTGAAGTAATCTAACCCCTTACGATCTTCGGAGCCTTCACTCATGGTCCGTCCTTCTTCGTAGTCTTCAAACTGGTGCTCGAGTGTCGTTTTCTCCTCAACGCGTGTGTCAATGTCATCCCTGCCGCCGTTTGAGCGAAGGTGCGCGTGTTTTCTTTCTTTACCCTTAGCGTTCTCACTGACAGGTTGATGCATACACAACGATAGGACTCAGAGCCTCATCCAGCGCTTGTACTTAGTACCTTTGTATGTACCATGTATGTAGATACTCATAATTGAAGTCAAATCTTTATCCAGGCCGAATGCAAGTCTGCAATATATGTCTCGCTCTTTCAGATGTGCTTCCTTATATGCCTCGACTTTGCATATATTCCTTGTCTTTGAATATATGCCTCATTTTCGCATATATGCCTCACTTTCGCATATATGCTTCGTTTTTGCATATATGCTTCGTTTTTGCATATATTCCTCATCTTCGCATATATCCCTCATCTAAAAAACGGCGGAATGTATACCGTCTACATACCGTCTATAAACCACGCGATAGTCATAAATACTTATATATTCTGGCATTATTTATACGAGGAATATATCCGAAAACGGACCGTATAAGGGTATGTTTACTTCTGTACATTTTTGTGGTGACCAATTTGCCCTTCGTAGCGAATTATGTCGTTTCCTTTGCTGTATGAGAACACTCTGTACTATGGCAACGAAGCTCAAGAAGAGGGAGACGGCGGACAAGGTCAAAGAGGACGTTTCCATTGCTGCACTACAGGAAGTCTGAAAGGCTAAGTACATTCACTACTATCTTCACATTCTTTGACTATAAGCCTGGTTTAAAAGATTCCTAAAAAGCAGACATATATCTAGAAAGGACTTGAGGCCGGTACTAAGGAGTTTCGTTGAAACAGAGATCTTCCAAACGCCTCTCAACTTTAGTGTTAGGCAGGTGGATGGTGCGTTGACCCTGCCGAAGCCAATCTGGAACAGTATCTCACGGTGAATAATCTTGTTAACATATACTGACTCGCAAGAATCTAGGGCTTGCCATGTCCATATGCAACTGGCTTCAAAGAAAGTGCTGGGACCTTTTAAACAATGTGCCCGTTGTCATTTCGAATTCGTCCAGATTGCAAGGTTTCCTCGATCTCTTCCTGAACTGCTGTGTACAGAAAGCCATGCTACTCTCAAACCATATCCACTGTGGTATATATAGCCTCGTCGGTCCCGCGTTGTACAATAGTCAGTAAACAAAGAATTCCTCTTTGCTATACCAGCTTGAGAACATTCAATCGTCTCTTTCTCTTCAAGTTGCTAATATCTCATCATCCTAATTGACTATAGTATCCAATATTATACTATGACTAGCCCGAATGTTCCTCCTCCTCAGTCTTGAGCCCGTTTGATGTTCTAGATCACGACTTTCCGACCATGACATACTGGGAGCACAATCAATATCGCGCTGCCTTTGAGAGGAGAGAATTCCTTTATCAACAGATTTATGAAGGTTGAGAAGCATACGCGATCCCATTATCGCGAAAAAGTTGCAAGTGAGTGTATATAGAGGTTCTGTGGTGTAAGCCTGTGGTAGGGCAGAGGGGAACATGTTCAAAAAACAGGAGGCAAATGAATGAATGTTCCTACCCCGGAACACTAAGCCATAGAGGTAAGGGAGTAGACAGACGTGCATATAGAAAGCTTGACTTACATAGTATGTTGTTATATTTGCAAACGCTGAAAGCAGCATGCACCTGGTTTATTCGTAGTCTGATTAGTTGAAGACAAAAATAAAGAGCGTTGATACTTACACGTAGTATACAGCACCTATGATAGAGAACAATCAAGGAGGAGTAAGAAATTGATTATTGATTCACCCATCTATGTAGCCAATATACTCACCATCTTTAAATAACAACTCAATCAACGGATCAGACACCACCTTCCCATTGATCGACCAGGATTTCCATAGTGTTAATGAAAATATGAGAGATTCAAACACTATCGTTAATATCCATGGCATTACGCGTTCTAGAAGAAAGAAGGAGCAAAGATAATTAGATTGAGCATGATTTTCACACAAGTACAAGTGAGAGACCCACGGAAGACACTGAGAAGACAAAGTTCAAAGCGAACGACGAAGATGAACAAGTTGAACATGACGGAGTCGTAGAAAATGAACTCACGGATCGACACGTAATAGAGCCACACATCCTTCAGGATGCAATTCGATCGGTACGGCACCTTGATCTAAGCACAACCACTGTTGGCGTACAGGAAACTCAGGGTTGAATGCAAGACCACATTCATCAATTTCAATACTCACCAAGGCTGTCCCAGTACCTAATAAATTTGTGACCGCCATAATCACTAAAATTCGACGACTCCGTTCGTAAAGCGCGTATATACGCAAGCACAGGAAGACTAAACGCGCCAGAGCCAACGTATGGTATGGATGAATTGTGGATGAGGAGGATTGAGCATGAGGGAATGCTAGGGAGAAAGCATAGAATAGTTGGAGGGTTGAAAGTCTACCTACCGCATGCTATCCCAACTCTCAAGGTGTTCCAAACGATCCAGTACGAATAGTATTGCATGCACCTAGATACAAACAAGCCAGATCAGAACCAGAGAGCAGGTGTAGGATTTCATCTCTATTGGAATTTACTGACGCCTGAAAAGTAGATAGCAGAAAGATTGGTGTTCAGAGCCAGAAACATGACTTCGACGTATAATTAGAGAGCTTGATAAATTGAATGAACCCACACTAGTACTCATCATCGAAAACGTCACCACCGTCACAGGAATCGTTCCGACCAACCCCAAGTAACGGATGACAAGGAAGCAAAAAGAGGATAGGATTTTAGGCCGTGTCCAGATATACTTGACTTCATCGTCTGAAAAGATATCAATCATATGCGAAAACATCACAATCAATCACTGAGTACTAGGAATTTAGGAAGAAGCTAGGCAGAACTCACCAAAAGTGATAATATAATCCCAAACGAATATCGCTACAAATTTTGCGTTTGTGGGTTATTAAAGCGTCCACTTCAAAAAGCTTGAAAAGACGACGGACTGATACCCAGGAGGTACATGTACCTATGGAAAATTCTGCGGACCCTCGTAATATTAGCATCAGTACACATTGTGCAGCGAACGGGAAAGGGAATGGGCAGGAAACAAGCAAGGACATAGGAGAAATAGGAATTAGTTACTCACATCTGCCTTTCAATACCGACGATCGCAACGCCAGAATTGCTGCCCTGATCCATAATGATATAATCAACGACAGCAACACGAGCGACAATAGAGTCTGGGCAAGGCCGGGAAGAGGCGTGCTGAGGGAGAGGAAGAGAAAGGGGAAAGAATTTGCGTATCTGAACTAGTACGTCCTTTAAGCTTTTCGGCGTTCGCTCAGTACGTGCTAGCTAATACTGTCCCTGCATCCCTCCATTCAAATTTTAGAATTCGGATTCATGTATGTATGTGATGCTTGGTTGCAGTCCTTTCGAGTTCTTGACACTGACACGTGTAACGGTCGACTCGGTGACTCCGTCGATATGCACGTTGTATACCTTATTTGCAAGTATGTATGTAGGTCAGTATATTCTTATTCAAGGGGGTGAAATACATCCTAGGCTCCAAAAAAAGATTGCAAGGACTGCCGACTCCTCCATATATGTTATTTTTAACTCTCTTTGGAGAGGAAGGGTTTAGCAGCCTGATAAAATTCTCTGTTATTTTCTCGATCGAAGGTACCGGTCTTGCCCGTTTCGATAAAAAATTTCGCAGTAAGATACGAATGCTGAGGTGAAAGGCAGGAGGCACGGCGATACATTTTTGTCAGGGTTTGATCATGAACTAAAGTGACGGTGATTGCACTAAATAGTGACTGCCCCTTGGAGCAAAAAGAGGAGATTGGGGAGCAGAAATCACTGTAGTTCGTAGGTTCAATTTGAAAAACGTGCCCTGCAAATTAAATTTTGCTCACATTATGAGCTTTTCGTTGTGCGTGGTTATAATCCGTTTTACAAATATGATGACTGTGAATCTTGCTAACAAGGTGCTTTCTCCCGGCAACAGAGAGTCAGGGAGGACGGAGCGTGACTATGAAATCGTAGCGCCGGCGATAAGATGTCATTGTTCGGCAACAACCGAGAGAATTTTCAGAACTCACGATTAGACCGTGTGAATTCCGGTCCAGAAACCTCATGCGAAGCTGTCTCAGGTGCTGCAGGGAATTGGAGTCCTCCTATCCTGTTCTTTCCCTCCGGAACAGCACTCAAGGACGCCCAGTCAACGCCTTCCATCCATACTGAACCGACTCTCCTCGCTTGTTCCTCGCTCTGTCGTCACCAGCCAGGTCTTTGTGCTCAGATGACAGCGCAAATCTTCAAATTATGTGAAAATTAGATGTGTATATCACCCACCTGGAGTCCTATTCCGTGAGTTCTCTCAGCAAGAACATTCTTCGTTCCCTCCTCTGGCATTCCCTGTCCCACTAGGGATAGGGTTAACGACCCGGTTCAAAAGTAAGGACCTTTACAGAACAACAGCCGTGACTCGACGGACCCATCGTCGCGTCGAAGATATGGATAGTAGGACTTATCTCGAGAGAATGAAACGGGGGGAAGGAATCGAGCTGAGAGGCAAGAAGAGGGAGGCTATGGGATTAGGAGGTGGACTGCCACTGGCAAGAAGTTGGGCTGGCGACGCAATGGGATAAGCGAGCCCAGGAACTTGAAGCGCTGGGACGAGAAGTGAAGTGAAGTGAGGGATACGTATGCGTACGAGTGGATGGGAATGGTGCAATTGAGAAGAATAACAGCTGGACTGTACAGGACTCCCGGTGAGTTCATCCGTCATGAAATGTGTTTGCTTGAGCTAACGTATAACTATTACCATGAAGGACCACAATATCCCTCTGTCTCCTATTCCATCTTCAATTTATCGCCTAATCCTTTACTCCTTTCTCTCAATCGGTTTCTACTTTGACAATCCTCGATATTCTCTCCCGCGTTTGGGGTGGGGAGGGTCTTTGACGGCTCTGAATCCTTCATTTACAGCATCGATTCTTCTCCATTTGGCTCACTGGAATCCATACTCTACTCGCCTCCAGTTTATCAGTCATCAATCCTCAATCCGAACCTTCTTCTACGACTTCGCGATGATGGGTACTTGAGGTGTAGATGAAATTCGAATACGTCATCATCATCATTGAAGGAGTTGATGAAGAGGGAGGAGAACGAGCTTGAACAGGAGGGATGAGTAGATGAGAGGAGGACATAGCGATTGCGATAGGCCCGTCAGCTTGATTATGCGAGATCGAGGTCGAGGTCGAGATCCAGACAGATTCTTGATGAGTGGGGAGGCATCAGAGTAACAGTTAGAAGTGGTCTTTCCGTCTTCTTCCCTTCTCGCTATTCTTCCAAGTTCCTTCCGCCTCACGTCTGTTTAATATGATAGATTCTTAATCTCTCCCTACTTCATCCGTCTCCGCCAAGACACCAGCCACCAATCACTTTCTAATCATTCCAACCTTCATCTAACAATCAACGCTTAACGCCTCCTCCACTGTCATATCAACTTGAAGGGAAAGACATCCATCTCCGGTCTTACACAGTCAGCGAATGGGAAGAATGCCGGTCTCTTTTAATAGGGGCGCGGGATAGCCTTTCCCGTTACTCCATTATCCCGCGCCCTGGCCTTTCCCGGAAAGGCCAAGGAAGCAGTGTAGAAAGATGGTTTGTTTAATGAGAAGCAGTTGGACATCACGCGTCACACAATGTCGCTGCCGTAGATCAGGTGGCAGTCCACTAAGGCTGTATAGTTGCTTTGTGTGTCCCGCGAGATGTCCCTGAGTTCCCGGGCGGTCTCACTTAGTCCGTGTCTCCAAAGCTCCCTCATAGCACTCAGATCTATCTCTCCGGCGGCTGGCGAGCACTACTAGCCTATTTAAATGAACAAAGTCGACCAACTGTCCCATCTTCATCCCCCCATCATCAGCTACAGCTGCAGTCTACAATTTCGCTCTGGCAGCTTGTAGCATCAGCATCATGATGATGAAGTTTTCATCTCTCTTGACCACGTTCGTCCTCCTAGCACCCTCTGTGACCTTTGGGACTGGCACTGGCAGCAGGGTAGCGCTATACAACGACCCAAATGATCTGCCGACGGAGGAGTATGATTTTATTGTAGTTGGAGGTGGGTAGAACTTCTTACACAGACATGCTCTGAGGTTGGGCTGTTGATTATATTTTTGGCTGACCTTCGCACGCGTACTTTGGACCTTTGAACTTGAAGCCGGTACTGCAGGAAATGTCATCGCCACTCGACTTAGCGAAGATCCGACTAGAAGTGTTTTGGTTATTGAGGCTGGTGTTGAGTGAGTGGCACATCCAGCTCCCGCTCGAGTCATTCTCAAGTCATTCGTTCTATATTAACTTAATGATTCTCAAACGTCTCCTTGAATTCTCAGCGACACTGACGTCCTCCCAATCCACGTGCCATTCCTCGCGTTCGACAACATTGGAGCCAAAGTTGATTGGAATTACACTACTGTGCCTCAAAAGGAGCTGAACAATCGCCAAATCACTGTCCCGAGGGGATTTACACTTGGGGGAAGCAGTAGTATTAGTATGTCTCGCCTTCCGGACCTCGTCGACCTTTCTTTACTCACTCTTTTGTGCCCAAAGATCTCATGATCTGGACTCGTGGATCTCGAGATCTCTGGGATCATTATGCCAATGTTACGGGCGACTCGGGATGGAGTTGGGATCCAATGGAAAAATACTGGAACAAGGCGTGTATCTCCACACTATTATTCTCATTTCTAATTTCTTTTCTGATTATTCCTCTTCACCATCTAGATATCCACATTTGTCCCACCCACCTCAAACCCTTCCCCGCTAGCTGTCCCACCTCCAAACGACCCCACTTTATCTAATGGAAATGGACCTCTCCTCGTCACGCTACCCAACTTCCCTAGCGAACTCGACGGGAAAGTTATCAACGCTAGTAAGTTGTTGCAACAGGAGAATGGTGCGGACTCGAGATTCAAATATACGGTGGATATAAATACTGGGGATAGTCTTGGATTTGGTGAGTATCGAATACGGAGAAATCTCCTGGATTGGATTCTTGATCAGAGTTTGTTGCTTATTGGTGACGCAGCATATATGCAAGAATTAACTGGACACGGCGAACGCTACTCCTCAGCTAGAGGTTATCTCCATCCGGCTTTGAACAGCAAGCGCCCCAATCTGTATGTCTTGATTCAGACGAGGGCGACGAGGTTGTTGCAGGGTATGAACGTTACCTCGGATATCCCTTACTTTAATCAGGTTGAAGTTGCTCAGAGTGCTGATGGTAAATGCGCCATTTCCTGGGTACTAGCAGAATTAAAATTTGCTTACTATGTATCATCTACAGGCCGTCGGTTCAAATTCAGAGCGAGAAACGAGATTATCCTGAGTTCTGGAGCGATAGGTGAGTCTCAACTGAAATATTCGCGAGTGTAGTACAACTGAACGGCGGTACCCACCAACAAGGAACCCCTCAGTTGCTCCTCCTGAGTGGAGTGGGCCCCAAGGAAGAATTAGAAGGGCTTGGAATCGATGTTGTCGCTGATAGACCCGCAGTAGGTAAGTGCTAATCTTCACCACAGCCTACACGCGTACGGTACGAAGAATGACACTCAATCTCCTGGCTCAGGCAAAAATCTCCGTGAACATCCCATGCTCATAACAATCTACGAAGTCAACTCCACCAAGACCTCTGACGACGTGACCAGGAGCCCTGCTTTGAAACAACAACTTCTCGAACAGTGGGAGAACAACAGAACTGGGTTGTTTGCGAATACGGCAGGTAGTGCTTTGGGTGGGTGACCATTTGTGATCAACCATCACGATGGATTTTGACGTTTTGTCCTTGGCAACAGGATTCGTGAGATTACCGGACGATCAGTTGGAAGGGATACAGGATTCTGCGTCTGGGCCTAATGCACCTCATGTCGAATTGTTGTACGCGGTGAGTATAACTATTCAACTCTATTTACGGTTGGGAGTGCCAGTCACTGAGTTGGTCTCCGCCACCAGGATAGCTTTTTGCCCGTTTTGGGAAAACAGCCTGCAACTGGCAATTACATCACTGTAGCTAACATCGTTGTTGCACCTAAATCTGGTGAGTACGACTCGGTCCTGTTTCTTTCTCTGGATTGCTAAAGATCTCACGACTATCAGTGGGCTCATTGACTCTCGAATCCACCCACGGAGACACGTTCACTCAGCCGCTTATCGATTACAATATATATGGCGATTCTTTCGACGTACAAGCAATGCTTCAAGTTGCAAATGATTCCGAAACATTTTTTTCTACGGCTCCATGGACTGAAGACAACTTCATTGTCTCCCTCGTTGGTCGAAATTCCACTAGCATCGGTGCCACAGAGGAAGAAAGAATAGCTTTCTTGAAGGACAACACCATTACTATTTTTCATCCTGTCGGGACAGCAAGCATGGGAAGCAAAGATGAGGATGTTACGGATGCCAGACTCCGAGTACGGGGTTTGAAGGGAGTTAGGGTTGTTGATGCGAGTGTTTTCGTGAGTCTCTTTCTTCAACTTTGAGTTTGAGGCGAGGTTTGCTTATAGAAACGCTTTCCACCCATCAGCCTTCCATCCCAGAAGGTCACCCTACAGCAGTGGTATATACTTTGGCAGAAAGAGCAGCGGATCTAATTAAAGAGGACAATGGGATGTCTTTGTAAAGCGCCCAGCCCTCGCTGATCTAGGCAGACATATACGACCGTGACGATCATAAGTTATAACGTGTACGCACGCTTTGCTTGAACCATTATTTTCGAGATTTCTACCTCATACGCACTTTTAATTCTTTAACTCTTATCTCCTAATTTTCTCACTGTTTCATCGCTCCTTATTTTAGTCAAATTTTAGTACATATACTTTAACATACACATTTGGTATCTAGTGACTCCTTAGTTGAATCAACTCGTATTTTGTCTTGATTTTGTTTGCAATTGCTTTTCTTCTAAGTCTGATCTTCCCAAGGAGGTCCAAAACCCAGAGTATAGCTAGATCATAAGAAAAGGACGTCCAAATTCTATTTCAGTGATTCCATAACTTGCCACTTGCATGAATTCGGAGTAGATAGAGAGCCGTTTGGGCGATACGGTCAAGGGTGCGCGATATCTTGAATTAATGAGTACATACTAAGTATGTACTCAGTGGCCTTGGCATCTGGGTCATTGGTGACTGGTCACAATGAATCATGACGAGTAGTAGAGCGACTAGCTATAGAGCTGTTACTTTGAAAGTGCAAATACGGTGTTGAATCAGAATGAACCCTTCGCTTACTATTTGCATAAAAGCTTGCTGAAGTAGTAACTGACATCCATGGACGTTGATTCAGTGAAATCGGCGACGATCATGCAGCCTCCGGCTGGTCATTAGTTCACGATGGAATAATACACCTAGGTTCTAGAAGCACTTTGGTCCCCGTAAGTGAAAAAGCTAATGTTAAATAATAATTTTCACTTCTCTAAACATCTTCAGAGAATCTCTCGCTTGTCTCGTCCACCGACGGGCCCCTAATACATTTTGAATACTAGCATTTGAGCAAGTCTCGATTGCTGCGGTTTCTTTGCTTCTCTCAGGCTTTTTATTACGACTAATTTACGTAGGAATAGGAGCTAATCTATATATATGATTGAGAGTTCTAAGCTGTCTGCAGCGTCTGGGACGCTGTGTACAATGATCCCTGCAACTAAATTATCACGTCATTTTCTATTCAGATATCTTCAGACACATCTCTAGCGTCCAGGACGCTACGTACGTGGTCTGCACTACTAAATTAGATGACATCATTGTATATTCAGATGGCTTCAGACACATCCCTAGCATCCAGGACGCTATGTACATAGTCCGAGTGTATCTTTTGCATGTATGTTCAGGTCCACTTTTTTTGGATTAGATACATAGTTGATTATTCCGGACTATTTCTCACCTAGTGCATAAATACTTATACATAGAAATGCACCATCGCAACATCACTTTCAACAACACACCCAATTATTTGCTTCTACCGATGAAGATAAATAATCACCACCACAACATCACTTTTACAGCAACTGATCCAATTATTTGCCTCTACTTATGAGGAGATCTAGATATATACATGAAATACTCCTGACAGCCATGGTCTCGATAATTAAGCTGGAACAAGTATGTACATTCGACAAGCATGTAAATGCTCTGAAGCTTGCAGGGCTCTGCTACTACTCAATTTCCTCGCATTCAAGAGCTTAGGGTTACTATGGGTTTCCTAGGGTCGAGTAGGGGTCTATGGATAGTGTCAGTTAGAGGTGTAGCGTCCTGGACGCTACGGGAGTGCTTGGTGTAGCATGAGAAAAAGGTATCAGTGAACCAAGAACCAGGGTGCTGGAATGCTAAGACTAGTTGAACGTGCATAAGTCCAACGCTGACCTCTCATCCCTAAATCTTATCCTCATTCTCACTAAACCCACCCGCCATAATCCCCATTCACCCGCTGTATCCACTCCTTAAGAAACCGGCTTCCCACTTCTACTACCCTCAACGTGGATCCATAAATCAGTATCAGGTATTTGGAGGACGGTTGGAGATGGTGACAGTGGAGGAGCTGAGAGGGAGGCCAAAGGCAAGCACATCGTAGCAGAGCTGGAGTAGAAGGGAATCCAAAAGTAAAAAGGCTTTTGAGCCTCACCGGCGTAGTAACGGGAGCCTTGACGCGAGAGTCGGGGATGGCATCATTTGAAAGAGTGGTTATTAGTATCAAAATAGAATACTGAATGTCATTTGAGACTCACCTGGGCTTGAAATCTGAGCAAATTACATGATACCACCTGGCGCGGGTCAGCTCACAGCGAGAACGGTAAGGAACGAAGACCCGGGAGCTTCATAATCAAATTCTACGCCCTTTAAAAATGGATGATGACGCCCGGACAGCGAGGACACCCAGCCAGAACAACGTACAAGTTGAGGTGAAGCTGATTTCGGGAAGACGGGTTGAAGGTAGTGGAGACGGAGTAGCAGAGAGAAAGAAGGGTCGAAAAACACGAAGAGCCTATAGTAGTATCAAAATAGAATACTGAACGGGATTAGAGACTCACCTGCGCGTTAATCCAAATAGAATACTTAGTACCACGGAGCGCGGGTCGGCTCACAGCGAGAATGGCAAGAAATGGCGGGTGCGAGGCACATCGATCATGGATCACGGCCCACCCATCACAAGAAATCTCCTGATGAGAAGCTGGGCCGTCCCCATCCCCATTGCATTGACCCGTTGGCGCATCTGTTGGAATAACTATGTATCTAATCCGTGGAAATACCGGTATTTCCAAGCCAAAAGAGCCTGGGAATAATTCCAGAAAGAGTGTGACTACCAGAAAAACCACCAGCCAAAAGAGTGACTGGATTATCTGGTATGTCACAGAGTGTGACTACCTAAAACTATGGGAGCAGTAACATAGGGCTATGTTATGGCAAAGATATAGGTAGGTCGTTACAGCAGGGGCTATCATCAATGTGTCCGTTCGCGTGGATTTTCGCATGTTGGAGGGCGAGGTTATACCTTTTGTAGTCGCTGATAGTATTGAAGTGACCATGGGAGGATGTAATTGGTTTGAGATGACGAGTGAACTGGTTGTATAGGTAGTACATGTTTTTACAAGTCAGCAGTATCGGGTCTCGCGTCCCCTCAGTGGCGCGCTGCACTAAATGAAACATACGTAATGCTGACACAGGGTTGTTGCCAAACCAGGTGACGTCACGTTCGGGAGATTTAGGGTTAGTCAAACGGGAAAAGCAGGGTACGATTACGTTCCGAGTAATCCTCCTCCCACGCCTCTCCTGAATCAGTGATCCAAATTCCCTCGGACATCTCCTCCTGTTCCGTGGCCCGTCTTCCTTCTGAATATCTTTCTTCTACATCTAACAATAGCTAGCGTGTGAGTGCGACTCGGAAGTGCGGTGATAATGGTCGAGGTATTGTTGGACTCGGGAGAGGTTTTTGTATTGATCTTAGGGGGAAATAGTTCATGAGGTGGTCTATGTTGAGGTAGAAGGTAGAAGGTAGAAAGCAGGTGGGAGGAGGGTGGATGAAATAGATGGAATGGTATAGCTAGTAGCTGGGGCGGAGTATGGGTAGTGTAGAGGGAGGGGAAGGGGGGACAAGGGGATGGAGGGGGAGGTGTCAACATCAATTCGTGGGGACAGGTCGGATGAGAGATGGGAGATAGAGAATCTAGCAGGACGTCCCGTTGGAGATATGTCAATCATCCACATCACTTTCATCCTGACGCTGTTACGATGTAGTTCACATCTTCGCCTTCACCCACATCTCCTCGCATTCATGCGCTGATGCTGGAATTGGTGAGAGTGAGTATTCTCTTTGAAGGTTGATAGCGGAGTGTATCATCTGACTGATAAGAACTCTAGCAATAATCACTACTAAGTTTCTGGGTTCAATCACGAGCAGTTGGCCAGTAATGATGGCCCATAATTCAATGCTATCTACAGCTTGCGCAGGTTTGGCTGGGAAAAATGATGCCAAAGCCAACAGTTGTGCATATGCAAGTGGCAACGGTCTGCTACAGTTGGCATTGTGTGTGCAACTTCTCGAATATATAAATTGCCACTGATGCGCTCGAACGTCAATCGAAAAGCCTTATGTCCAATTCCCAAAGACTGGTTGGCTTATGGCCCGGAGAGAGAAGCTGTGGCGTCACGCAACTTCTGTGATATGAACATATATATCCAGTTTCCACTAGTGCACTCGAACATCTGGAAAATCAATGGGCAAACCTCGTGTCAGACACTCCAAAAAGACAAAAATATCGGCTCGACGGAAAAAATGAACTGATAGACAAGTATTGTACTAATATGTGATGTATCAGTACAATACTTGTCTATCAGTTCACTTTTCCATCAAGCCGATATTCTTGTCTTTTTGGCATGAGATTTATGGAGACTGCTACAAGAGAGTATATATACTACGAAATGAAGCTGATAGGACAGTAACTGCTTCCCTACCTTCTACCAACTTTGTGTGCTTCAGACATCTACAGCCCCTCGTTGTATTTGTTCTTGCCTAACCACTCTCTTTCTTGCCATGGGCTCTCTCAACGAAACACAAGTCAATGCTGTTCTGCAGAATGTAGGCCAGTCTGCTCATCTCCGTGTTTTTCCTCTCCTGGTTGAGACTTTTCTATGGGGTAAGTAGAACTACTCTTTTTGTGCAATTGTCTGGTCCCTTTCTAAGTTATGATTGTAGCTATGTATACTCTCCTTATCATCACATCTACCGGCATTTTGCTGTAAGTCCTTATTCATATATGAAATAAGTCAAAAATTGTTCTCACTTGAGAAATGCGCAGCTCTCGAGGGATTCGATCTCGTCCCAAGAAGATCATGCTGACAGTCACCCTTGTGATGTATACATTGTCAACTCTGGATTGGGTCATCGATGTGTATCATGTTTGGACTGATCTGGAAGTATCAATTCCACGCCAACTCACAGATCCCATGAATGTGGAGATACAAGCCAGTGTGAACAAGATCAATACGCTGTTGAGGGTTATTCAGACGTTCACAAACAATATCTGTGTATGTAAAGATATCTGCTCCAGACCAAGACTGTCCTGTGAATGCTGCTAATTATATGTACTGATAGATTTTTATAGGTTCTCCTTGGGGACATGGTCGTCTGTTGGAGAGTCAGTGTTGTTTATAAGAATGACAAACGTGTTCTTTGGACTGCTTTTGTTCTATTGATGATCCTAACTCGTAAGTAAGCATTTTTCATGAATACACACTTGTAATTAAATATTACTGTACAGCCTTACTTCTCAGCTGCAATCTCGGTCAGATTGGTAAAGGGTTTCCAAACATCACACAGCTGCAAGGGCTTGCAGACTCTAGCCTTTACGTTGATAATGTTTCGTTCAGTGTCAGTTCCCTGGTCAATATCTGGGCAACAGTGATGATTGCTTTGAAAGCATGGTTTGTACCCTATTTGTTATATTTGAACTGCGTTTGTCTGATTATTATCATTTTCTCCCTGCATGCACAGGAGATGTCGAAACAATCTACGACTATTCCTTGTGAAAGCGAGTCGAAAGACTTTTGCCGAGTCGGTCATGACACTATTTGTGGAAAGTGGGATCATATACTCGGTTGCATGGGTGAGTAGTGGATTTTGTCTTGCTGTGATAGATAGATTGCCTGACATGAACCAGATTGCCAAGAACATTCTTGTAATTCCTCAAGTTGCCAGCAGTTCATATAGCAAATATGCTATCATGGTCATGGATCAAGTTGTGGTAAGTTCCACTTGTCAATTATCATTTAATTTTTTCCCCTGAATTACAGCTCCACACCAGGGAATGTATCCAACGGCCATCATTATCCTAGTGGCACTCCAGAAATCTCACATTGATCACTGCTTCACGTACACAACTGAAGCTGGGACTACGGATGTCGGTGAATTCATGGCGCACAAGCCTTCGACGGAACCCAGGAGTAGCATTCATGATGGAAGAATCCTGGTGATTACACACACTATCAACTCAACCGGCGATGGTGTGAACTCCTTGAGCAACTTTTCTGGGACTTCTCGAGATGATGTTCGTGGAAAGGAGATAGGGAGGATTACTGACATCGAGGAGGTGTAAGTGACTCACAGCTGTGACACATCATCAGTATACATCTTTGTATTAGTAAGTGTCATCTGAAGACTGTAAAATTTCAAGTATGTACTTGTGTGCCTCATTCTTGAATCAATGTCATGATATTGCTTTGGTTAGCCCTATTCTATCATCTATGGAATGCGATTGTATGCAAAATTTGTCAGGTCCTGGAACGACCCGAAACATTCCTGAATCCAGCTTACCAGTTCCTGAAAATTGAATCTATAATGTACCCAATGACACTCAGAGCCGAATACTGCGCATAGTAGGCGAGACGAAGCTTGAGTTTCAGTTCCTGAGAACTACACCGTGGCGAGGAGTAGGTTATGTTGAACGAACGTGATCATTGTAGCTTCCAATGACGATCAGAGCCGAACACTACGCATGTTGGGAGAGACGAAGTTTGAATCTTAGTCCATAAGAAAATCGTGGCCAGGAGTAGGATATGTCGAACAAACGTGATCATTGTGGCTTTTTGAGCCAGCGTGGACACTATCCACGAAAATTTGTCCAAGGATTTCGACTAATTTTTGGCTATAAAAGAAGGCATCAACTCGACTGTTAGACTCAGCAGCACGCTCTAGCTCCAGCTCCAGCATCCTATATAAGTTCCTCAGAATGAAATTCACCGCCTCTCTCTTCTAAACTCTCTCCCTCCTCGCGTTCATGGCTTCCATTGGTGGCGTCGTGTCTTTCCTGACGACTGCGACACTCAACACCGCCGCTGAAATCACCAGAGTCATTGACTTCGAGACGTACATAGCTGAATTTGCCAATGGGAATGCCACTTCCGCTGCCAAGGTGATTTATTATCTGCGTGTCTACGCCCGTCGACTGCCGCTTGCATGGATCGGGTAGGGTCACTCAGTCCGATCTATCATCTACGTTTCCTGGTGTGCGTGTGCCTGTGCATGTGTGCGGGGATGTTAGTTGGATTTGGGTTTTGAAAGCTATCGACGAGGACAGAGAAGGTAGGGCTATGGTTCATTGACTTGTGCAGCAATGGGGGAAGAAATAAGGCCCGTTGGGGATAGATGAGGGGTCAACGAGGTTGTAGCCATCCTCATTGTCATTTCATCAGCAACATCTCTCCAGCTCCTGCTCTGGCTTTGTTCTTTGGGGCTTGGTCTAGTCCTTACTCGTCCTAACGTCCCGTCAACATACCACTGCTGTCGGTTTCACTGTCTCCTCATCTCTGCGTCATTCTTGGGGGACCTCATGGACCTCGTCTCTTTCCTTCCTCGCCTATCTCGTTCCATTTCCCATTTCCCATTTCTCCTTTTCCCTAAACCTAATTTCCCTCTCCTTTTGGTTAGCGTTTTACTTGATACCTGTTAACACTGATACCAAGCCAGTGTAAGACGTTTGAAAGGAGAGCTTGGAATCTAGATAGTAGAGGGATTGACAGATGGGGAAATGGAGGAAGTGAGCAGAGTATGAGTGTGGATATCACCCAGTGGTAACATGAAAGGAAAGAAACGATGTATGAAAACCTACCTCGTGTCCTTAACATCCGCAATAATCTCCGTACTCGCAAAATACCACCTCTCTTCCTCTAATTATCCACCAAATACTTCATCATCTCCCCCAACGCCTTCTCTTCTTTTCGGAAGTATAAAATGATCCCAGCACCCTCCTGCTTTACATCCGTAACCATATCCACCTTAACACACTGCGCCGACCGAATACACTCCTCAATCGCATACACCAAGTACAGTCTGCATGTACAGATATCACTGCCAAGACATCCAACCCAACACATTCATCGTGGACTCAGAGAATAATGTCTACATCAGGTGAAGAGGTGATCACTGAATGTTGAAATATATACCTTCCATGTATAGTAACTATGATTCTATATGGAGTTATTATGAAACTTTTACGTAGTTATAAGTATGACTAGTCCTCCAGGACATTCTCTGGACATTACTCTTATCTCTTACTATGTAGTGATATCTCTGTAGATAGCAATATGGCCAATGGCAATATCCTCTTAGTCTCTAAGTATGTCATGGACAATGTAGATATAAGTAATTACATGCTCTTTATCTAGTATAAAAGCTCTCTGTAAAGTCATAGTTACTACAGAACAATATCTAGTTCTATCTGATCTACAAACAATTCACATCTAAGCTCTACTAGCTTTCTCCTCAACACTCTACTTGGTGAGCTCTACTGACTGGTCACCCTATGCTAAATAGTTGCTGCTTCATTACTGAAGATGTATGTGGATGGTAAAGTTACTGATTGGGGGAAAGAAGGTCTTGATGTCGAGTCGAGTAATGAGTTCGGGGTACATTCCGCTGGTTTCTTCGAAGAGGGAATGACAGAGGAGGATTTCGAAACTGTAGAGAGATACGACAAGAATGAATGTAAATAGATGAAGGGGAAGAGTGATATGTCAGTGAGCAACAACAGGAAGGAAAAACAGATGACTCAAACCCCTCAGCTATGCCAGGCAATTACCAAACTGGCACAATCACTGCTGTGCTGACAACCACCTCCATCCAGAATCAATAAAGTCCCATCCTCCCTCTTCATGGGACAACTCTTCATCACAATCTTCCCATTCACCTCAATCTGCTCTCCTCACAGTTTCGTCCAACTCGCTCAACTTGCTAAGGTAGAAGCCATCGTTCTTCAGTGGACGTCACATGACTCAGTGTGACATACCCAAATTTGGTGCTTTTTCAGTAGCAAAGGTCTCAAATATTTACAGATACACATGTAGACTAATCCTGCCATGAAGTTCTTCATCTTGGCTTTAAGATTACCCTGATATAGAAAAAATTGAGAGAAAGTAAAATTTCAGAGATAGTAGGCAAAATACAGCGTACTCTGCCTAGACTCATTGAATACAAATGCCTTGCAAAAAGGCATGGCTCCAACTCCAGACTCAAAACCTTCAAGGAGCAGGAAAGGCTGGTCTGAAGCATGTAATGCAGACTTTCTCACCACGAAAGCAGCAGAAAACAATGGATTCCGAGGTGTGTTGGTTGTACTATCAATAACATATTGCATAGTCTGACATATGTGCAGACCACTTCTACACATTCCAGCAATCCCTCAATCTAGGAAGATGTGCTGCCCAGTGCTTCGGATCTATTCAGCTCCCATACATTAGTTTTTTGCTCTCGAGATGCATCCTACTAGTCCTAAGAGTGCGCTGCGCTGCTTTATGGACAAGTTTAAGTTGTTGGAATTACAATCTGCCAGAGACAGCTGGTTTCGGACTTTTCTGTAAAACTGTATAGTACACAAACTTTACATTCTTTTTACATTCTATTCTTTATCCGATTGCCTCACTGTACATACATAGGACAATCGTATATTTTGTTGGTGCTTCTCTCTTTGCTGTCATGCTCTCGCCATCATGCTCCTGCCCTCGTCATTGATTTTCTCAACATAAGTCTCTTTCACCATTTAAACCACGTCTCCCCACAATTCCCATCCCAGGAAAAACCAAAAAAGCTATGTGCTACTTCTCAGACACGTCAAAGATCTCGCGTCACCATCCAAGATGTCATTGATGAAGATGACACTTCTTTCCTCACATGACATGCCTTGGCTCTTGAAGACCCACGGCGACTTCTGGTGCCAAAGTCCAACTTTGATGAAAATGACAGCATTCATTCATGGGATTCTATTACTCCTCTCAAGTTTAATGAAGTCTGTCCCTCCGAGTCACTCATTGATGATAAATGGTTTGATGAAGACCTTAGATCCGGGTCAGCTATTCTGGAGCAAGAGGTTAGACAAGGAGAGTTATGTGCAGCCCCTACTGTTGAAGCAGCACAGGCAGCAGTACAAGATCTACAGAAGAAGCTGAAAGGAGAGTCAAAGGGACCAAACAGTACCAGATACAAGGAACCCAAGATTGACCCGTTTACACGACATCGGCTGGAGGGAATGTGTGCATTTTTGAAGTTGTACTCAGACCCGAAGTCAAAGTCTCATGGTGCATGGTGGGATTCTGCATTTACGGTGGCCATATCACTTGATAGGGAAACTCTTTCAGATGGCCCGTGCGTACATTGCTGATCAGACGGTCCTTCCAGTCAATCCATATGGAAACTGGAACGAGTCGCTGTTGGTCGATAGTGCTCTCTGTCTCAATATCAACTTATATCTGCAGGAGATTGGACAGCATATCTCTGCTGAGAAACTTGTCTCCTATCTATCCAGACCCGAGGTGATGAAGAAGTTTGAGATTGAGCACACCATTTCAGTCTCAACTGCTCGCCGCTATCTCTAGACACTTGGCTTCAGGTTTTCAGCTCCAAAGAAAGGACAGTATGCTGATGGACATGAGTGAGAAGATGTTGTGTATTACCGGGAAAGGAGATTCATTCCAGCTTGGCAGGAGATTGCACAACAGATCCATAAATGGGACAAGGACAACAATCAGGAAGAAGGCCCATTACTTGGTCAACATATCATTGTGTGGTTTCATGATGAAACCATCTTCTATGCTCACAATCGTCACCGAAAGAACTGGTATCACAAACATGGACTGGCCAAGCCATATGCGAAAGGTGATCATTCTTTGATGATCACGGATTTTGTCAGTGCCGATTTCAGTTGGCTTCGTGCTCCAGATGGTCGCTCCGCTCATGAAATCATGTCTCCAGGGAAGAACAAGGATGGCTACTTTGACGCATCGGACATTCAGCGACAGGCTAACCTTGTGATTGATCTCACACACAAACTATGGCCGGAATTTGAACATATTTTTATCTACGACAACACATCTACACATCTCAAATGCCCTGAAGGATCTCTATCAGCTCGTAAAATGCCTAAAGGACCATCAAAAAACTTTTTTGTTGAAGTGAATGAGAAGGATTCAGAGGGGAAACAGGTCTATAATAGGGCTCCTAGCGGATCGGATGATCCGGCGCCATCCGAGCGATTGCTGCTTCGGATTCGGATGCAGATGGTGCTCCTCCTCCTCCTCCATCTGACGGATAGCATCCGACCAATCCGACGGTAATCTGCGGATGGAAAGCCCAACACTGGAAGTTTCAGAAATACTATATAATACTATTACCGAGTAGAGAAATACACAAAAATAAATAACGGCCGCAACCAGTAGTATGTGTGGCTTCAACAGACAGCATTAATCCTTCATAGCACTGACTGGTTTGAGTGTTTCGCGAATGCTGGCGCTCTGATATTGAAGGCGCGGTGTCGGGTCTGAAACCTAGACACATACTTTTCTGTTCTTTGATTTATTATCTTTTCTCTCCAGCTCATATCCTTGGTTTATTTTCTGTTACTCTTTTGCATTCCTTGGCCGCCACCATGTTGTTTATCTTATCTGTATGTCATGTGATTGTAGATATACTATATAAGGGAAGCAGAACTCATCCGACGATCATCCGTCGGATGCTCGGATACCATCGGCGGATGCGGATTGGGATTTGCAGACCACCCATCCGAGCGGATGGCATCCAAATCTGACACAATCCAATCCGATAGGAGCCCTAGTCTATAACCCAGATGGAACGTACAAGAAGGTGAAGATGCAGATGGGACCAGGTACACTCACTGATAGCACACCACAACCTCTTTATTACGATGAGGGTCACCCTTTGACTGGACAGTTTAAGGGTATGGAGGAGATCTTGAAAGAGTGTGGCATCAATACTGATGGAAAAAAGGCACAATGTGGTAAAATTTTCAATTGTGCTCCTCCTGCGCTAGACTGCTGCTGCTGTCGAATCCTCTATAATCAGCCGGACTTTGTCAGTGCAGAGTCATTGTTGGAGATAACTTGTCGAGAGCGTGGTGTCTGTGTCATTTTCCTCCCCAAATTCCATTGCGAGCTGAACCCCATTGAGCAATGCTGGTGTTATGCCAAACAACTCTACCGCTTTTACCCGGAATCATCTCGTGAAGATCACCTGCGCACCAACGCACTTGCATCCCTGGATGCAGTACCCATTGAATCAATTCAGAGGTAAGTTCATTCTTAGTATTGTTGTCTTTCTTTGCTCAGACTACTTTTTGTAGGTTTTTCAATCGGGCCCAAAAGTTCGTGGATGCCTATGGTAAGGGTCTCAATGGAAGGCAAGCTGCTTGGGCTGCAAGAAGGTATAGAGGTCATAGGATTCTTCCAGCCAGCTTAATGGAAGATATGGAGAAGGATAATGTGCAATAGAGTGATGGAGAGGCTGAAAAGTAGAGAAATTGCTAGTATAATGACTACTGTGTCATCAATTCTTGAGCTAATCGCACCAAACTTGGTAGAACAAAATTTATTGTATATATGGACATTTTCATGGCAGCGATAGTGTATCGTCGACCTGGAAGATTTTTTAACGAATTTCGAAAGTATGAGCCACCTGAAATGGAAGTGTGACAGGCGTGTGACAGGGGTCTACCGAACAACGATGACTTCTACCTTATGCCCTCGTGTCACGGCAATGGAAGGCCGGATATCCGAGCCTTCGCTCCTTTCTTCCTTGGTACGAAGCTGATTGGCGAAGATCAGATGAATGAGGTGACGCCATGGATCGAAAAATACGATTTTGCCGAGTGTCCACCATGATTCCTTGGGTGGGAAGTCATTGAATAGTCGGGATGATAGGAAGGAGAGAGGGTACCCATGCCTATAGCGAGGGAGCGGTAGATGGAATAGGAACTGGAGTAGGCACCGAGAACGTTGCGAAGTGTGATAGAAGAAGGAAGATGACTGGACCACGGAAGAGAGGATCTTTGGCGAAAGAGTATAGAGCGTAGAGCTAGATACCGTGTTGGTCTGGGTAGGCTGCGGTACACGTGTTATGGCGTTGAAAACAAGAAAGCTTGGGGCCACGTACTGGTTAGACCCACGAAAGTGACTTTAGAATTACCGCTCAACAGCAGTCTCACCCATGTCGGGGTGAGTTTGACATTCCTCCCTGTTATCGGTGTGTTTCGTGAGATTCGCAGTTCTGTAGAGGGAGTGAAGAGGAGCAGTGGTGGTGGTTGAAGCCGAAGAATTGGATTGGCATCCCAGCAGGGTTCAGGCCTAGGGTTAGGGTTCCGACGCAGACACTCATGTTTCCTCATGTCGTAGCTTGTCGTAGCTACTCAGATCTACGTATGCACCACCATGTTCTAGCGGCATCCCTCTCTGTAGCAGTACAAGGCTACTCCGGCGGTCACACGAATACAACATCCTCGACTTCAAGGTCTGATTTGTGGCAAGGAGACTGGACGAATAGCGTTGGTTTGGCGTTGGTGGTTGATGGAAGGGCAGAGAGTGACAGGACTGGAAGCTCGGAAATGAACAGGATCTGGTCAGTCCGTATGTTTGCAATGAATGATGGAATCATGGGCAAAGACGCGCAGGGCGAAGAGCTGTACACCGGCACACGTCATTCCCGCATAGTTTGCAGGTTGTCTGTCGTATCATAGATCAATCCCCATTGTTGCCCCATGGCAAAGCTAGACATATGCACCACTCCGATGTGCTCGTCTACTGATGATAAATATATAATTCGATTGACGCACAAATACAGTTATACACGTGTTCCTACCAAGTTCCTACTGCACTTTTAGGCGCTCATGAATTAGTCGCGTTTAACTCTACTTGAAATATTCTTCATCGGAGGCTTACCACCTCTGAGCGTTGAGAAAGAACACTGCAGAGTGATGACCCATGGGCTCATTCCCAAAGATTCTTCAAGTTGGATATCTTCTAAGCGCCTGCTGTTAAAAAAGCAAAAGGCGCTCATGGCGTGTCGGATGCAAGTCGGATGTCATTAATCCGGTTCTCCCCTCTCGACTTCCATTCCAGTGTTCGATCTCAGCCTCCGTCATGAGGAAGTGGGATGGCAAGGAATCTTTAGGCCACACCGCAGCCTATAGCTACAAATAGCCATGTCGACGCTTGACTCCTCTTTCAACATCTACTCTTAGTCCAAACTCAACCCTCTATCAGAATGAAGGTCGTGATAAAGTTGACTCGAGGAACCAGCTCTGAGGTTAGCTTCGTCCTTGCTGCGGATCTCGACATTTTCTCATTCTTCCTCAGATCAATGCCGAACCGACAGACACCATTCGAGCTGTCAAGACCAAGATTAAAGAATCACCGGCACCACTTGGCTTTGCTGTCGAGAAGATCATTTCTTCAGGCAAGCAGCAACATATACAATATCTCTTTTGAATCGTTGCTCATACGAATAAGATCACTCAGGACAAGTTTTGAAAGACGATAGAACATTGGAATCATACGGTTTTCCGGAGAATGAAAGGGATATATTTTTAGTCTTAATGGTAGAGAAGGTGCGTATACTCCCAAAACACTACTCGTTACTCTCTGGACAGGGTTCTCCCGCAGAATAACGGGCCTTCCACTGTGCCATCCAATCCACTGATAATTCCAACACCCTCCACCGATACTGCGACTATCTCTTCTACCGAGCCTGGTTCCTCAACTCTGGTAAATCAGGTGCGTATGCTCCCAAAAGGCGACTTGTTACTCTCTGGACATTGTTTTTCTGTAGGACAACTCGCCACCCACTGTACCACCCAATTCACAGTCAATGTCGACACCCCTCACCAATACTGCGACTATCTCTTCTGCCGGGGCTGGACCCTCAAATTCTAGTGTCCTTGTCTCTAGTTCTGTCCGACCACCCTCCCAATCATCGGCTTTCAATCATGCTCAAACCACGCCGCAAACAGAACCAATAGTTGGCGCTGGCTCTGACGGAGATCAGAAGGTTCTTGCTACACTTGAAGGATCCCAAGTTGATGACTTTGGAGCTGTAAGCAAATATTTTCAACTCAATCTTCCAAAAAGTTCAAGTCACAAATTCGAATGCACAGTTGAAGGCTTTGGGCTTCTCTGAGCAAGCTACATTTGAAGCATATCTTCGTGATGGGAATAAAGAGCGTGCTGCGAGTTTTCTGGCTGAAAATGGAAACGACTCTTCTTCTTCTTCTAACTCTGTATTTGCCGACAATTTTAAGGAGCTTATTGCTTCACTTGGTGAACCTGACTTTGATCAGATACAACAGGTGAGCGTACCTATTTTTTCCATTCAATCTCTACGAATAATGACAAATCTCAAAACTCAGCTGGAAGCTCTTGGATTCCCTCATGATGTTGCTTTAGCAGCATATCTTGCCTGTAACAAGAACGCACAACTTGCAGCTAACGTTCTTGTTGAGCATGGTGCCGACTTAAACTTGGATTCTGGCGATGAGCCAACTTCCGCCATTTCTAATACCCCCATGGCATTGCCTTCTACTAGTAATCCTGATAGCGCATTGACGAAGACCAAGACTTCCGAAAATACTGCTACTGCTTCATCTTCCATGCCTTCTTCCCCTACCACGTCTTTTTTTGCTGAAGTATCTTCCACATCTGAGCCCATGACTGTTGATGACTCTGAATTTGAGGATGACTTCAGTAGTGAGGGAAAAGCGACTATCAATAAGGCAAGTGAATATATTTCTCCTTGAATAATTCACAAATTTAACTTATACCAATTTTAATTTTCTTAGTTAGAGAAAATGGGATTTCCTTCCGAAGCGGTGATCATGGCCAACTCCCAACCCGTGAAGGTCACCGTCGCTCCTGTAGTCGTATCACCACGTCAAACCCTACCATCAACCTCGAACTCAACGACCATCATCGCCATTCCTACCTCCTCCGGGTTCCTTACCAGTGACGTACAGACCAATAGAGCTTCTGCCACTCTTCCTCCTCCATCAATACCCCCTATTTCCTATGCCACGGCCATAATCATTGGAAGCGTCATAGGCAGCATCGTCGGGAAAATCGTCGTCATACCTATCGCAATACTCTACTTGTTTGTGGTTTATAGACATGGGTATTATTGTGAGGCGAAGTCGAGAGTGGAGGTACAGAGGACTGCTTGGGAGAGAGTGAGAGCAAATGCGAGAGAGGAAGAGGTAGATAAAGTGAAAGAAATGGAGTTGGAAAAGTTGACTCAGCCTAAAGGCAGTCGTAGACTCGCAATCTAGGCAATCTCACAGTGTGCAAAGGCACAGGCATTTTTTAACCGAATCGCTTGGTTCATTTTTTGTATGTATTAGAATAGAATACTACTAGTAATC
Source organism: Tetrapyrgos nigripes (assembly GCA_013368315.1). Lineage (NCBI taxonomy): Eukaryota > Fungi > Basidiomycota > Agaricomycetes > Agaricales > Campanellaceae > Tetrapyrgos > Tetrapyrgos nigripes. The sequence continues at coordinate 50,996 of JAACJM010000118.1, forward strand.
ACCTTGCAGCATTGTTCGAGTGAATTTCTTGGTATACAAGATAGAAGAAGCGTGCCGAAACAGCTCCCCCCGAACCCATACTCATCGGGTTAGTAAACTTCTCTCCACAAACCCTTCTACAACTCTAACCGCATTCGTATACGTCTTTTTGAGGCCTATCGAGGGCGCGGTGTCGGAGGGGTTGAGCATTAGGTCGTTTGTGTTGACGACTCGTCTAAGTCAAAGTCTTCTGATAAAGTGAAGGAAATGGAGTTGGAAAAATCACGGGGTAGAGCCTCAGTTAACTCACAGTGTGCAAAGGCACAGGCATTTTTAAACCAAATCGCTTCGTGATCTTTTGTATGTATTAGAATAGAATACTACTAATCGTCTTGCAGCCTCGTTCAAGTGAATTCTTTGGTAGGAACGAATAGGGTATCACGGGGAGTCCTGAAACAGCGACTCCCCTGAGTATATGGAAGTGAGTACTGTGTTGCACTATACGCGTATTTGACTGTTCTGACTCATTTTTCTCTGCCAGCAGGACTTGTACCAGCAGTGAGATAGTCAGTGAGGTGCAGTTATGTGGATTAACGCAGTTTATCGTCGTCTATACTCTCTAACTTCTGCTTTTCCAGTCTTTATGGACTCGTATTCATCACACTGTCCTTCGAAGGAGTGTGTAGAAAGTAGCTGTATGACTTGAGAGACAGGATTATGGAGGAAGGAGTACTAGACGGAAGTACATAGTAATAAGAGAATGAAGGACTCACCGAAATCCATCGAATCGACCCTACTTCATGAGTGAGACGGAGTTTTGGTTTGACTTTTTGGGGCGAGGGTAATATGAGACAGGTGGGGATTATCGTTGTTGTGTGAAGGCCTATAACGGCGGAGAAGTCGGGAAGAGTTAGCTTTGGCCTGGGTTAGATTGGAGTTTTTCCAAAGTTTTTTCATAGATGCAGAAGTAGACTCACGTCGGTCACAAGACGTAGACGCTAAGTGGCTAAGTGAGAGCGAGAACCGGAGTATCTTGAGAGTATGTATGCTGTACCTTGGCGGAAGACAATCAGATAAAACGATGTGAGCCCAAAAGAAAGGAAACCGGAGACGAATGATAGGTTTGTATGGTAAAACCTGATGGCTTGGAAGATGCCCTTGTGGTCCAGTACGATGACTCAGGCTCTCAGGTGGGGTAGGGTTGTAGCCCTGGCCGCTCTTATGGTCATCACCATCACCATTATCTGAATAAGACCGATGTATATGTATATGAGTTAACGTTAACTTATCCAAAAGATCCAGACCCTAACTCATAGTAATTCTGCGCCTAACCCCCTCAGAGAACACCCAGCATTATCCCCTTGTATCCTCCAACGACATAAAACTTCCGACAATGTGAGATTGTTTGAAAAAAATGAGGGTGTACACGGGGATGAGGTTTTGGTATGCATGTCGGCGAAGATGCGTGAACGCAAATGTCGACGTTAGTGGCGTCGTCGTAGTACGTGAAATAGATGTCGGCATCTTCTTTTGCTTCTTCTGTTTCTTCGTTGCGGATTTCATCGGCTGCGTTACATTCATAGCCTGGACGCATGTGGCTGCTGGATTAGACGAAGAAAGAGACTTCGAAGACCTAGGAAAGGAAAGAGAAGGCATGGAATTAGGCTATACTTATATTGTATTGTACTTCGAATGGGCCGTGTGCAATGGGCGAGAATAAAACGGGGTTTCAAAGAATGATAAAGAACCGTCGGGAACGCCGTCGAAGAGAAAGAAGAAAAAAAGAAAGAACAGAATAGTAAGGACACCAGTATCCACCTTAATCTTCTGACTCCCGAGTCCGAGTCCCATACTCTGCATATGGCTCGCACTCGTATCCCCACTACCCTGACCCGAGCAAAGTCCCGGTCTCATTCCTATTTCCCTCTAACCCTTGTCTCTCTCCTCCCTACTCTCCTCAAACCCTAGGATACCAATAGAAAGACACGAATTGGCGTTTTTCGTACAGACAGAGCCAACCCGCCTCGACGACGGACGTAGACAGAGAACGAGAGCAAAGGTCCAAGTATTCCGGAAACATTGAGAACCAGACCGAGACGAACAACGGATGAATATGGTGGTCATGGTGGGTGACGGCGACGGTGACGGTGACGTAGCATTAATGAAGACTCGTCCTCAAGAAAATCCTCGCAATCGCAGACTCAGACATCTCAGTAGCTTTGTGATGAATGTCGAGAGAAGGAATGGAATCACTGAGTATACAACGAACGTTGAGGATGAGACTAACAGAAAGAAAGAAAGTATACCCATACATTCTCAACATGAACACCCATTCCAATGCTCCTCTTAAACCTAACCCATTCTCAAACTTCCGTCTCGTCTATACTCGCACTCCGACTGGCATTCGTCTACCCATCCGAGAAGAAATCTCTTTCCTAATCAAGCCTCTCCCTAAACCGAAACATCATGACCTCCTCCGGGTCAACCCCCCTTCACGACTGCGACGGGGTTTTGGTTTGGCTTTGAGTGGAGAGGGTAAATAAATATAAGACGGGTGGGGATTGTCATCGCCGTCAAAAGATCCAGAACAGCGGAGAAATCGGGAAGAGCAAGCTTTAGCGTAGATTAGATTGGGGTTCTTTATAGATGTAGAAGTAAATGTAGACTCACTCGAGAACCCCGAAGGAGTAGACTCCTGGAATGAGACTGAGAGACCGAAAGCGAGAACAAGGACAAGAATGAGAGTAATGCCGTGATGGTGGTGATGACATGGTGGAGAATAAACGCAATCATCGCACGAGTCCGATAGAGTTTGACAGGAAAGGAAAAAGGAATAGCGAGGTTGAGTTGACGGTGACGGTGACGGTGGGTTCTTGTTGAGCGTAAGAGCGAGCTCGGCGTACCTCAAGACGGGAAAGGATGGGGAGGAGTCGGAAGAGAGTAGATGGAGATTAGTATTGCGAGTATCATCCTGTCCCTCGTCGTCGTCCCAGTCCATGTTCTGTTCCGTCTGCCTTTCCTCAGCCCTCTCTATTCCTATCTCTATCCCCAATCCCAAACGCTCTCCAACCCGCTGCGACGTCGGTTCAGATGAGGTGTATTGTCACTGACATTGGCTTCAGCGTCGTCTTCGGTTCGTCCTAATCTGTCGTCGGTGTTGGCTTTGACGTTGGTATTGACGTCGTCGTTGGTTTGTACCGAATCGCTGGACATGAACGAGGGGTTGGGAGTGACCAATCCCAACACGGACATCGACTATCCTACCGCTCAATGGCAGTCTCGCCCACGAAAGCGACCTTAGAGTTGCGAGAGGAAGTGTCGGGGTGAGTGGTTGGAGGATAGTTAGGAGGCGGGAAGGGTGAAGAGGGTTGGAAGAGGGCGTTGAGGACATGTTCTCATTCCTATTCGTAGGGGCTGTGAGCATAGATTTGTAGCCGTTTGCATGGTTGGGTGAAGACTAGCGGGGAGAGAAGGTGCGAAGGTAATAAAAAGTCGGACAGTCCTATCCACAGCTAATGTTGAGAAATCGACGTAGTAGTGGTAGTTAGACTGTTACTCACCTCTCTTGTCCAAATGGACAGTCCTCCCAGCTATCACGTGTCCATGGAGAGGGTTGGGTTTCGAAAGAGATACGAGAAGAGCGACTCGGAAATCGTCGAGATGGATGTGGTTGAAGTTTGTTAGGTTCCAGATATGAAGGCGTGTCGTCAAAAATGCATCAACGAGAGAACATTGTAGAGAGAGTAGAGAGGAGCAATGATGGTGGTTGAAGCGAAAGGCTTGGTTCAGGGTTCAGGGTTTAGGGTTAGGGTTCCAACGTTTAGTCGTACGTACTCACTGGATCTACGCCACTACTACGTCTTTGTCCCGAGAGTTTTGACAAAATGGCAGCTAACACGCATGCAGGACTGACAGATGTTGTGCGCAATACATATCATGCCTCTTTCAAGCCACGGCGAAAGCATCGGAATACTTCAAGCGCCCAATATTGGTTCGTCCGAGCTAAACATAGGTGTCTTTTATTGATTATGAGAGCCGACTTCGACACAACGATCACTGGAATCTCAGTACCGGAGGTACCTAACCAATGGGTGCTGGACCAGAAGGACTTTAGCGAAGCAGAAGGAAAGCCTTGCATGTGAATGTCATAGAAAAAGACGACTAGCCCGCTTTTTGATTACATACAGATCTACATATGTAACTGGTCAGTGTACAGTAGAAGCGTTCGCATGAATACAACTCGCCACCGGCAGTGCAATGCGATATATCGGAAATGAAGCGTCCGAGGGTTTGGTTCATCGTTGGCGCCCATGGCAAAGCTGGACGGATGCGCCACAAATGAACATTCGATCTCAAAGAAAGAGGAGAACGTTCTTGAGCCATGCGTTTTCCAAGCCGCTTGCTTCCACTTCTTGACACCTCCGATCGGTTATGTTTCAACTCCGAGTGCATCCTTCAACACCTTTCACCGTATACAAGTACTTATCGTGCCAGCCATCTCTCCCCCCTCCTCTATCGTTTTACTTGCTCCCTGCTTTGCTCAATTTCGCTGCGCTCTCTGGTCATACTCTGAGATCAATTTTCCCTGGTACGTTAACATGTATCAGCGTTATATAGATATGTACTAACTCTCAGGCACTTTTATTCAACGATGATTTATCCTCTGCGAAACCCATCCTCTGTTGTATCTAGAAGTTCTTGAAGCACGTTTTCCTTTACACCCTCAATTCACCTATATCGACTTTGTCTATTCGTACGCTGTCTACCCTCTGGTGCTTAATCGAATCACTGATTGCTATTTTGCTCCACGTTTTCCGTTATCTCTTGCTATATTTTGAAACCCATTACTTGCCCAGTGCATCAGTATCCAGTATGAGATTATGGGCATGCACTAATTTCTCGAGTTTTTTCAGTCAATCACTTGACAGTGGCTTGATCTCGCTCCCAAATCGGGTATGAGAAATCTGCAGACACCCTGTAGACATCCCAATTATCATCACCACTAACTCATTCATTGTCAAAACCATTGTTTTTGTTAAGTTCTACTATCTAGTATGAATAATAGGAATGATGGCTGTTCGTGCATGTACATAAGCTTGGACATATGAATTACAAGTTTTTTTTCTTACTAGTTTTTTTTGGAGAGTGACCTTTGTAAGGCTATACAGGAAAAGATGGATGCAAAAAGAACAGCAAAGCAAGTATAGAAAGAGAAGAATATGCCTCCCTGACCTAGACCAAAGCCATTTACCACAGAGAAAGGCTTAAACAGGTCAACCATGGCTGTTCGTGAAGCTGGGCCTTTAAAGGAGGAAATCACTACCAATCAAGCAGAAACTCGCCAGCCACAGCATTCAGCTCGGTCTAAGTGCAGATGTCATGCAGAAAAGTTGTTAGGATTTGACCACGTTCAAGTTGCTGTACTCTTGCGTGGGCAAAACCGGACCTTCCGTGGGGCCGCTAGTGGGCAGGAGCAGTGACGGAAAGCTTGTTGGAGTGTAGTCCAGGTAGTAGTGAAGCTTGATGTAGTAGTTAGCCGTGTAATAGACGTTATACAGGGTCCAAAGAGTAGCCGTATAAGTTGTCCTAAGTGAGGTGTGCCAATGAACAATAAACTAAGGTCCTATTGGTACAAAATAACGAGCTAGGGTACATGGGTAAGTATCTACATCTTATATACCTAAGTACTGCTATGCTAGGCTGTGCAGATGAGTCATAAGGACTCATCTGGAGTAATACTGTGCAATGCTATGTAATGAGTCATCTAAGAAGTAATTAAGTAGTGCTGTGTAGGTAGTTACAGCCTATGCACAGGCTCAGGTCCAGATGGAGGGTCCAGGCCAGTACAGGACTTGTTCGCATCATAACAAAAGTGAAGTGAAGAGACAGAGGATGGAAAGCAGTATAAGAAAACATGCAGGCAGAGAAAATAGTCTCTTTACAGAAATTGGCTATTGCTAGTTAATCTTTGAATTAAATTTATTAATGTTCAATTCTAGGCAGAAGTCTTGTATCTGAAACTCCCATTTTGCTTTCTTAAGGTGTCTGCAGGGTGTCTGCAGACGCTCTTCCCAGAAATTACAAATGAGTACAAATTATCTTGAAGCTATTACAATGTATTATCTTGTAGAAACATGCTAAGACATGAGCCAAATACTAACAATTGTTTGATATTCAAAGATAAGTAGTGCAACTGCTGGCAGCAAGCATTTCAAGGCACTGTGAGACCTTTTGAATCAGGTATGAGAAATCTGCAGACACCCCAACTATCATCACTACTAACTCAATCATTGTCAAAACCATTGTTTTTTTAAGTTCTACTACCTACTATTGATAATAGGAATGATGGCTGTTTGTGCATGTACATAAGTCTGGAATACAGTTATGTTTGATAGATCAGCAAGAGCTGGAAAAGCAGGAAGGGAGCAATGGGGCCTGGATGCTGGTCCTCCTGAGGATTTATGGTGGCCTTATGATGGTCCAGAGAAACATGGACCTGATCTCCAGCATGCTACAGAATCTGACCTTGAGGTACAGTAACACTTTTTAATTATTACAAGTTTTTTCTGACTAGTTTTTAGGAGAGTGACCTTTGCAAGGCTATATGGGAAAAATGGAAGCACAAAGAGCAGCAAAAGAGTAGAGAAAGAGAAGAATATGCCTCCCAGACCCAGACCAAAGCCATTTACCAAAGAGAATATGAGAATAAATGAATATGAGGACACTTGTTAAACAAGCGAGGTGATGAATACTATTGCAGCTCTGGAGGTATTGACAGTAAACTACTAAGTATTTATACTGTTAGCTACTGTGGCTACGCGAGTTCGCAAATATAACACAGTGGAGGAAAGCGGATACTACAATGTAATGTCTGATATCAGTTCAGAGTCAACAATGTAAGAGACAATGTAAGTATGGAGTATAACAGTAGGTGGTGCATATGTGGATACAAGTGGATCATGTATACTAGTGGAGTGGAGAGAAAGATATGAGTGTTCATTGTAAGTATAGATTAACATAAAATTCCAACACTCCTCCTCAAACCTTTGCAACTCCCATAGACGAAGCGAAGTTTTTGGCTTTAAGAGATGGTAAAGCCTTGGTGAAAATGTCGGCAGTCATTTTGTCGGTAGGGCAATATGAAAGTTGAATTTTGCCTTCTTCAATGACATAGCAAATGAAATGATAGTGGATGTCAATATGTTTGGTACAAGCATGATAACGGTCGTCCTTAGTGAGTGCAATAGCTGATTGGTTGTCTGAATGAATAAGGATAGGATCAGTGATAGATCCAAAGATTTTGGATATGAAGTTTCAAGTCCATATGGCTTCCTTGGCAGTGTGGGACAGAGCAATGTATTTGGCTTTGGTAGTGGAGAGTGAGATTGTGTCTTGTCATTTAGAAGACCAAGATATAGGTCTGCTGTTAAGCATGAAGACATAACCGGATATAGTGTGTCAGTCCTTGTTAGACATTCCATCCACATCTGAATAACCAATAATGTCCACCTGCTTCTTTCCATAAGTCAACCAATGATCCTTTGTCAATTTGAGATAAGCAAATCACATCATAAAGCATTCCAGTGTGCAATACCTGGATTATGAGTGAATTGGGCAAGTTGTGAGACTGGATAAGTGAGATCTGGGCGTGTAGCATGATGTAGATATTGTAAAGCGCCTAAAGCTTCTTAATATGGTTTGTCATGCATCTGGGCAAATTCTTTGACGGTAGTAGGACTTTGTGATGTCAATAAGCAAGTATATGGATCAAATGGTATAGAGACAAGTTTGGTGTCAGTGAATCTGTAATGTGCAATGATGGAGTCGATATAGGATTCTTGTGACATCTGGAGTGTGCATTCCTGCCTGTTTCTGCATATCTCGATTCCTAACATCCAATGTAACTCTCCTGCACCTGTAACTTCTTCTTCAACTTCTCCATATCTGTCATAGTATCAGTGACCAATGTCATGTCATTGATGAATGGATTAAGTCAGTAAAAGACAGCATGATTGAAGTTAGAGCATGTGAGTCCGATTTCCTTCATGATTTCGCAGAATCATAGATACCAATGGCATCCGGCTTGTTTGAGTTCATAGAGAGTGAATTGGAGATGGAGTACTTGATCAGGTTTAACACCTGTCATCTCAATGCCAGGAGGTGGTTTCATGAATATGTTTTCATTGGGATCGAGTTTGCCATAAAGGTATGTTGATTTGATGTCCATTTGGTGAATCTCCATGTTATGGTATGCTGTGTCGTGGTTAATGTTTACTTTAATATAGTCTAATTGTGAGTACTTCACAGAGTCTCGCATCCCCCACTCCTCTCAGTCTCCATCCTTTCCTATCCTCCATCTTGGTTCGTACATCTCGTTGAGATTGGGCCCTCCTTACTAGCAGTTTATGATCTGATCACAATTCAGTGAAACTGCTAGTCTCCTAACATTCACACATCTTCCTCTCACATCCGTCCCAAACATCCTTTTGCCACACGTCGCATCTATTTCATATTTTCCTTCACTTACTTATATACTTTCCCTTCTTACTATATTTTCCCTTAGTTTATCTCTCTTGTTCACTCACCGCTCACTCGAGAGATTTTTTCGTTCACCCTCCCTTCCCACCCTCTTTTCAAATTCTTACCCGAGTAGAGGCAAACTTTTCCTGACGAGGGGCTTTCTCCCATGTGGTTTACTCCCGCAGGTTTTTACTGTTACCCTACTACGGACATTGTAGTATACTTAACTTACTGAAATGTCGTAGTAAGCCCTCTTCTTCATCCCAATGTCATTTCTTGTATGAGTGGCCTCTCAGGGTCGTCGCGATCCACCTATTATTTCATGTCTGATGTCCTCTGACTTGCATTAGAAGACGCAGCAATTAGATAGATAGAATGATGCATCCTATGTCATCTTGGCAACTGATGTGAATGTCTCATCTGGGAAATAGTTGACTTCTGGGATTTGGTTGTATTCACACACAACAAGTTGTGCTTGATGTTCCTTGACCTTTCCATGTTCATCCTTCTTCGTCCTATAAACCCATTTTCCAGTAAGAATGTTGGCATCTGATGGTGCATAAACTGGGATGAATGTTCCTTGTTCCTTGTGCCTCCTCATTTCCTTGTCCATAGCTTCCTTCCATTTGGGCAAATCTGGTTGACATTTCGCTTCCACAACTGAAAGTGGGTTGTAAGCTTCAAGTTTGGATGTAACCTGAGCAAGAATAGTGGTAAGCAAGTTGGCAGATTCTACTCCTCCTGTCTTCTTCATCATAGATCTGGTGATGGGTCTTCTACCTGTGATGATTTTGGGTGCAATGGGTTTAGTAATTTCAATGACTGGATCAACTGTATCCGACTCAGGGACCTTCTGTTCCAAATTGATGAAATCATTATCCTCCTCCTCACTGAGTTGGATTGGTTGATTAGTGACAGTGATGGATTTCTTCTTTGGCCAATAGATATAGTAACCCTGTGATTCCTTTTCTGGTCCTAACCAATGTCCTTCAATTGCCTGATCTTCCAATTTGTTGGGTTTTAGAGTGCATTTGACGTAGACAATAGAGCTGAATGGGTGGAGTTCTGAGATGTCTGGGATAGTTCTGAATTGTTTCTCATAGAAAGTCTTCATGTCAATAGCTTTGTGCAGGGTATGATTCCCGATGTAGGTTGCATAAAGCATTGCCATGCCCTATAACCATTTTGGTAATCCTGATGAGATGAGCATAGCTCGGACAGTGTTGAGAAGCATACAATGACTTCTTTCTGGTGTATCATGAACTGTGAGTTTCCTCTCTGTTCCCTTTCCTTCCAAATACTTCATAAATTCTCCTAGAAATTCTCCTCCTCAATCTGACTGTAAAATTTTGATAATGATGTTGAATTGAGTCTCGAGAGTGGTCTGGAAGATGATGTATTTGGTGAATGATTCATCTTTAGAGTGCCAGTATGTGGCATCATCAATAAGTGTGAGTGAATACTCCTGATGATTGATAGTCCTGACTGATGCTGGTCCCCAAATGTCCATGTGCATCCTGTCTCCAAACTTCTCAGCACAGGGAGTAAGACGTAATTTTGGAATAGCGAGATGAGCTCCTTAGGTGCACATGCATACAATGCATTCAATCTGCTCCATTCTGTTCAGATCAAGACATACTCCTTTAACTGCATTGTTTGCAAATAAGGTTTCAATGTATTGATAAATCTGGTGTCCAGTAGCACAATGGGCTTCGTATAAGGATAGGGTGTGAATGGTGACAGAATAAGCATTTTCATGCTCAATGAAAATAGTGTCTGGTAGTGTGCCGATAATGCCATTCAACAGGTCTTTATCCTGCTGTTGTTGTTCTGCCTCTGATGTGGGTGCTGTAGTTAGATACTTATTGTATCCAATAGATCCTGCTGCCCTCTGTACTCTTGTTACCCATGTACTCCAATTAGATCTGTCCTTCTCAAGTTTCATAACTTTATCAAATGCTTTGGTTGCCTTGGACATGTCGTCATCTGAGTCTGAATCTGAATCAATTGTATCGTCTGGTTTGGATGGATTGGGATTGGGATTGGATGATGGAGATGGTGAGTCAGGTGGATTAGAATGTGGTTCTGGATTTGGATCAGGATCTGGTGAATGATGTGATGGAGGATTCAATGGAGGTGGCATTGGCTCTCTTTTTGGTGGCTGTTCTGGGGCTTCTGGAACTGATGATGATGATAGCTGTGGTTCTGATGATGTGGAGGGCTGTGGCACAGCTTCCCGTGGTTGTCCTGGAGGTGGAAATACGAGTGGATTTGGTGGTGGTGGTGCTGTGCATTCTCAATGACTGTTGATAAGTGGTTCATGTCCTCTGTTTATGTGTTGTCCCCAAGGATTTGGGTTTGCTTCTGGTGGTAATGGGATGGAGTTATAACAATTTGGACAGGGATGTGCTGTTTTGTTGCACTGATAAAATTCTCTGTGTTCTATGTCCCAAAAACAATCAATGTAGTTGTCGAAATTGTATATGTGTGCCTGATATGCACAATAGAGATCTGGTGCTGGTGGTACATACTGCTGTGGTCTGGGACTGCCTCTCCTAGACTGGTTTCAAGATCCTGACTGTGATCTGATTATCTGTTCAGGATTGTTGACCCTGGGTGCTGGCAATTTGTGCCTTGAGCTGTAGCATTGCGAGCTAATAGTCATACAACATCGAGAGCTGGATGATGAGTTGTGATTAGGCTAGGGTGGGGCCCATAACCTATGAGAATAAATGAATATGAGGCACTTGTTAAACAAGCGAGGTGAGAATACTATTGTGGCTCTGGAGGTATTGACAGTAAACTACTAAGTATTTATACTGTTAGCTACTGTGGCTATGCAAGTTCATAAATATAACACAGTGGAGAAAGGCAGATACTACAATGTAATGTCTGATATCAGTTCAGAGTCAACGATGTAAGAGACAATGTAAGTATGGAGTATAACAGACAATAGGTGGTGCATATGTGGATACAAGTGGATCATGTATACTAGTGAAGTGGAGAGAAAGATATGAGTGTTTGTTGTAAGTATAGATTAACATAAAATTCCAACAGAGAAAGGCTTAAACAGGTCAACCATGGCTGTTCAGGAAATGACTACCAATCCAGCAGAACCTCACCAGCCACAACAATCAGCTGGGTCTAAGTGCAGACACATCATGCAGAAAAGGATGGAAACCAGTATAAGAAAACACACAGGCAGAGAAAACAGTGTCTTTACAAAAATTGGCTATTGCTAGCTAATCTTTACATCAAAGCCATACCTGTCCAATTCTAGGCAGAAGTATTGTACATAACACTCTTATTTTGCATATAAGAAAACACCCAGGGAGAGAAAATAGTCTCTTTACAAAAATTGGCTATTGTTAGTTAATCATTACATCAAAGCCTTACCTATCCAATTCTAGGCACAAGTGCTGTACATAACACTCTTATTGTGCTTTCTTAGGGTGTCTGCATATAAGAAAACACCCAGGGAGAGAAAATAGTCTCTTTACAAAAATCGGCTATTGCTAGTTAATCTTTACATCAAAGCCTTACCTATCCAATTCTAGGCACAAGTACTAGTGTCTGCACATGCACAGACACCCTGCAGACACCCTTCCCAGAAATTACAAATGAGTACAAATTATCTTGAAGCTATTACAATGTATTATCTTGTAGAAACATGCTCAGACATGAACCAAATACTACCAATTGTTTGATATAATATGATATTCAAAGATGAGTAGTGCAAATGCAGGTAGCAAGCATCTCAAAGCATTATGAGACATTTTGAGTGTCCTTGCTTTACATATTCACACTGATATACACTCATGAGAATGTAGAAATACTCTCCTGGTATCCCGAATAGAGAAAATCTGTAAAAATGTTTCAGGAAAAAATCTGTGGCTGTGCTTATACTCCTTTTTTTGAAGATTTGTACACTCTGTGTACACCAGATACACAACTTTAAAAGCATCCTGTAGGTCACACATATATATAGTATGGTACATATAGTCTTATACAGTAATTTACAATGCTATGTGAAGGGTGTCTGCAGATTTACCAGTACCGAAGGAGTTTTTGGCTAAGATGTTAGGGGTTAAGGAGAGAGGGGTATAACCTTTTAGGCTTTGAAGCTGAACTGATCCCTAACATACGTGAAGATGACTACTAGTGCTTAGGCCTTAGGATCAATCACTGACTAGCAATAGGAATATTCATTCTGGATATGAAGCGCACTTATTGTCTAATTACTGAGTGGGACTGTTGAGCTCAAAATCAACTCAAATTGATGTATCCTGGTCTTGAACCATTCCAATAGCCAACAGCTGCAAGTTGCATCTCATTTATATTCATTCAGACTATTTCGACACACCAAGTATGTCTGGATTCTCAAGGTGATTGGTACCTCCCCCTTGGAACTTATGCGACAGACAATGATGATGTTTCTTCAGATTCAGACTCCAAGGCCTAAGCCGTCAGGATCATTGAAGGCAGATTACGAAGCACACTGTGCGTCTAGAGTGACCGGTGGAGGCCCATCCTGAGTTAACAATACGGTGGTTGTAATCATACTCTTCCCGCTCGCGCAAAAACAGTTGACGTGGTCCCCAATAACTTTCTTGGGGCTCATCTTCCACGAGAAGAAGGAGGCAAGCTTGAAGAGCCGAGAAGAAGGCGGTCAGAATTTAAAAAGAAAGGAAGGGCATACGTGGATTGACTAATGGACCAACAGTGGACCTACGATATGGTCCGTTCCTCAACTTCCTTTGAGTTTATCCAACTCGATGGGCCATGATTTTGAGCACGGGACAATGGGCTACAAAATGGTGGGCAACGGTATGGACGTCAAGGACGTAATCGTCCCCCTCTAGTACGTGGAAAGCTGCGCCTCAATGTGACTCGTACATACACGGCCTTGCACGCCAAAAAAACCCCAAAGTCAACAGTCTAAATTTGCAAGGAAACAATGACGAGTTATGTACCCCTGTGCCTCTCGAAAGTCTACCACAACACGCCAACATGGACATAGGACATGACAGCCAAATGAGTTTTGATTAGTACAGACGAGTAGACACCACCGTAGTCAGTCAGAAAGCCATCCTCCCAGTCTTTACTTCCTGCACCAGACCCTCATCTGCACACTTGTCCACTAGGTCAAGCAGTACAAAATCACATCCTCGTCGAGCGACCAAGCTTATTGAGACTGGTAGCTGTTCTTCTACTTCAGTGATGTTGGAGTGAGCCTCATCTCGGAATTCGTTCATCACCATCCACCATGAGACTTGTTGATTACCTTCGTGAAGCTGCTGCTGCTGATCCTATCTTTCTTTCTCTTCCAACTGAGAGTCTGTCTCAATATTTGGAACGACTGCCTGTCCTGGACCTTTGTCAAATACAACGTCGAATCAATCGCTATGCGCCCAATAAACAACTGAAACATATGCGAGCTCAACAGATTGCTAGATTTGTTGTTGACAATTTCTCTATGAGTAACACCGAATTGTTACCTACCGCTGAGCTTCAATACCATGCAAAGTACCTGTTTGTAGACCAGAAACTCGGACCAGGCTTTAGTCATCTCCTTGGGGAGAAGGTGCTGTACGCCGTAATCCGACCTGGTGTGTATGCAGATCGCGATCATTGGCTTCTGAGTGATCACAGTGCTGACTTTATTAGCTGTTCATTTGAATTGCTGGATTATCTCCTCAACTTGTCATGACAATCCTGGTCAAAACGAGAACGAGATATGAAAGTGTTGAATACTGGATTCACACTCAAGATTTTCAAAGTCAATCAAAAGTTCTCTCAGATGTCATATCCCAATTTTTGCCGCTCGCATGAAGATGTTGTCAAGTTTATGTGATGAAGATCTCGCTTAAATGTTTTTGTTTTATTATCCTGATACTTCTTGTTTTTCTTTTCCCTCCGAAGATCGATTTTCGATTATTCGCAAAGTTCTTGCTCGCACCTTTGGCCCAATTACCGATAGGTTGTTTGAATATGGCGATGACACAATCACATTGTTTCAGACGCACAACTGCAACATCTACGTGCTCCTACATTTGATCAACTGTCAAGGTTGTCGGTACACTTAATAACCACCCAAGTCACACAATATGAGAGAGCCGTTTTACAAGAGAATAGATTGATCGAAAGAGGTAGAGAGATAGAGAGAGAGAGAGGTAGTGGGCTGACTAGGCTCTACACTGCATAGTAAAAGTACGGAGCGGAGACGAAGTGAACAAACTAAGGAATAGGTTACAAGGATCACAGGTATATAAGTAAAATATGAACAGATGGGAAAGAGTAAGTAATAATAGACGATATCATATGGAAATGTCAAGGGTGAGAGAATAACAAGTCAAATATGGATAGATGAAGGTACTGGATCATACAGAGTGATTGACAGTGAGAATGTCCATGGAGATAGGAATCGGAGGAGATAAGAATGTGAGTCATAGATCTAGAGAGATGGTAACTATAGACGATGATGAGAAATGGTTGATGTTTATGGGGTTAGAGTAGGAAGTAGATAGTAAAGGGAAAAGAATAGAAAGGAAATGAATAGGCAGGGAGCGATTCATGACATTACCCCCTCTTTAGGACGAGCTTTCACCGGAGCTTGGCAAGCTAGTCTTCCAATGCTCTGCCCATTGTTTGTGGAGTCGCCTGTCCACATCTCCCTGGCTCAGCCAGTATCTGTCCCAATCAATGGGGTAGTTTGTAATCTCCCATCTAGGATCGTTCCAATCTAAGTCCCCCCTCCCTGTCGTGTTGGTTGCCATCCCCCAGCCTCCTCCATTGTCGCCCGTGTCGTACTGTGTAGTGCTGTGTGCCCCCCATATACTGCCGTCTCCCCATCCAAGGTTCCCTTTGTGTTCCGCACGTAGGGACGTCCATTGCACCACACACCGAGCTCGATGTCCTCTGCCCAATCTACATCGTCCTGGTCCATCCTCTCCTCCCCATGTGCAATGTTGGCATCCGTCGTGAGGTCCGGCATGCTGTTTTGAAAGTCGGCATTGGCGTCCTGAGCGCTTCCTGTAGGTGCAACGTCCTCTGTTGGTTGGGTGTGCGGTTTGAGCAGTAGTGTCAGTGGAGGAAGTAGTAGACATTGTTATGACGAGGGTGTGGGTAAGAGTTTGTTGGACTGGTAGTGGTGGATGATGTTCTGTAGTTCTTTGTTGTGGAGAGGGGTCTTTTATAGTTGTTGGTTGGGTGTGCGGTTTAACACACGTCCGGGGACGGGTTTGACAGTAGACGCCGTTAGTGAGGGAATGCGATTGATGAATGATGACAGAAGTTCGAGTTCGATTGCCGAGTGGGGTGCGAAGGAGGGCATAGAATACCAACGGTCCGCAATAGTGTTTCTCCTCGGAGTTGCTCTTTCGCTTGAAGCACACGGGTACTTCGCCATATGTCTTCCATGGCGATTCCTAGTGAACACACCGTTGTTCCAGGGCGTATCAGGTTCTTGGGTCGATATGCATCTGGATGTTGTTGATGGAAGGTTTCAATCATCTCCTTCACCTTCATTAATCCTGACGCTGGTTCCCATGAATTTTCCGAGTCAGCGTAATCCAACCATTTGACAAGGTATTGTACTCCCCGGCGGTTTCTCGTTGGTTTTGAATCTAGAATTGCTTCCACATCGTATTCGTTGTCTTCGGGAAGTAACTCAGCCGGTTCTCCTGGATAGTTCACTCCGTGGGCTTTGGTCTCTTTGTACGGCGATAGGAGTGAAGCGTGGAATACTGGATGAATGCGCCAACCATTCGGTAACTTGAGTCGGTAATTGACTTCACTGATAACGTCAGTGATTTCGAATGGTCCGTGACGATGATTTGCCAACTTAGCTTTCAGCCTCGTTGTCTTCAAGTTCTTTCCGTCTAGCAACACTTTGTCTCCAACTTTAAATTTCACCCCTTCCTCCGTGTAGTCCTTGTTTTGTTCTTTCATTAGTTCTGCTGCTGTCGCCAGACTTGCTTTTAGTTCTTCTCGAAGAGTATCCAAGTTCTGGAGGCGTTCTTTGACTTTTGGTACATGTGAAGTCGGATTGATGGAAGGGAAGAGTCGGGGTAGATATCCATGGAGTAGTTCGAATGGTGACTTTCCAGTTGCTGAGTGAATTCAGGTATTGTGACAGAATTTGGCGTAGGGTAGGTATTTAACCCAATCGTCCTGACGATAGTTACAGAAGGTTCGAAGATATTGTTCAAGTTCTTGATTGAACCTTTCTGTCTCGCCATCTGTCTGCAGATGATAAGCTGTACTGAGTGTTGAAGTAATACCTAACTTAGCGTAGATCCCTTTCATTACTTGGCTTGCGAATTGTGGTCCACGGTCAGATATCATTTTATCCCACAAGCCATACCGTTGCCAAGTGTTGTCGAACAATAGGTCAATTGTTCCATTGCTGTCGATATCTTTTCTGCATGGGGAAATGACAACTGTTTTTGTTGAACAGTCGACTGCGACATGAATTGCATTGAAGCTGTCACATTCTGGCAGATCCGTGATGAAGTCGGTTGTAATGGTACCAAAGGGTCGTACCGGGATTTCGTTCGGGATTAATGGTACATGCATCGGGTGGTTATTTGCCTTGGTTAACTGACAGGTAGCGCATCCTTCAACATAGTTACGAACAAATACTGACATACCGGGCCACCAGAATTCTCTACTGACGAGTTCGTAGGTTTTGAATCGTCCTGGATGTCCTGCAGTAAGGCTATCGTGATGCATTTTAACGATGTCTCGTCTGAGTTGTTGATCATTTGGGATGTAGATCTTCCCTCTGAACAAGACGATTCCATCTTCATAGTTCCATTCCTGTAGATTTTTTTGCCAAAGCGCGTGGTCCATTGTTAAAGATGGTTTGTAACGCACTTATGACTTCAGCATCCCTTTTCGGACATTCCTTGATCCGTCTTTTCAACTCTGCATCTCCTATTGCGGTTACCGTTCCTGGCCGTGTCGCTCGAATTCTGAAGAATCTGGGGTCAAGTAAGACCCTGTCTTTGTTGTCGTTTTCGACCCCCTCTTTATGGTCTGATCTCTGAGAGAGTGGATCACTTTGGTTCAGGTTCCCAGGTTTGTGTGTGAGTGTAAAGTCGAATCTGGTCAGAAACAAGGCCATTCTCGCTTGTCATCGGCTGAGTTTCTGGGCAGTGGTGAAGTATCTAAGGTTGTCGTGATCGGTCAAGATTTCGATGGTATGTGGTCCGCCTTCCAGGTAGTGTCGCCAGGCTTCAAGTCCACGTATGATCGCTAGTAGTTCTTTATCGTGAATGTTGTAATTCCGTTCCATTTCGGATAAGGCCTTTGACAAGTAGGCTACTGGATGCCATTTACCGTCCGATCCTTGTTGTTGCAGGATGCCTCCTGTGGCGTAATCTGATGCATCAACTTCTACTCGGTATGGTTTAGAATGATCAGGCATGAGAAGGACTGGTGAAGTTGTGAACGTATCTTTGAGTGCTTGGAAAGCCGTCTGAGCTTCCTCAGACCATTCCCGTGGGTGTTCCTTTTTCGTGAGATCGAACAATGGTCATGCAATCTTTGAGAAATCACGTATGAAACGACGGTAAAAGTTTCTGAAGCCGAGGAATGACTGTACGTCTTTGACGTTGCGTGGGATTGGCCATTTGGTCACGCCCTCGACCTTGACTGGATCCATCGCCAATGTGTTGTGTGAGACGATAAGGCCGAGGAACTCCACTGAATCGGTTTCGAAGGTGCATTTCTCCGGTTTAGCGTACAAATCGTTATCATGAAGTCGTGCCAATACTTGTTTCACCATGTATCGATGTTCTTCTAGTGATTCTGTGAATATGAGAATGTCGTCCATATAGATCACGACTTTTCCAGAGTCGATCAGGTCCTTGAATAGAGTGTTCATCATCGCTTGGAATGTAGCTGGAGAGTTCATAAGACCAAAAAACGTCACCGTTGGTTCGAAGAGGCCGCGGTTGGTTTTAAACGCCGCTTTCCATTCATCTCCCTTCTTGATACGTACATTGTTGTATCCCCATCTAAGGTCAATTTTGGAGAATATACGCGCCCCTTTTAGTTTGTCTACGAGTTCCGATATAAGCGGTAGGGGGTATTCGTTTTTAACGGTCCCTTTGTTTAGGGCACGATAGTCCTGTACTGGTCATAGTTTTCTGTCTTTCTTTTTTACAAAGAAGAAGGGACTTGCCATAGGGGACTTCGACGGTCTTATATATCCTTTCTCTAAGTTTTCCTTGATAAATTCATCGAGTTCCTTCTGTTCGTTTGGGGATAGAGGGTACGTTTTGCAGGGGCGTGGTTCAAAGTCTGGTTTTAATTCGATAGCATGATCCCACTCGCCACGTTTTGGTAATCGTTCTGAGGTTTGTTTGTCAAAGACTCGTAGGAACTGATGATATTGCAAAGGAATCTTATCTTTAAGAGGTACCTCGACCTGGGCGTTCTGAGCTGCCTCTGCGAGTTCTTGTGCTTTTGTGAACCCTGCGCGGATGTTCAGGTTTGGTGTCTCTTCATCTATTCTTTCTTCCTTCCCCAACAATTCCTCCATTACGTCCTGTTCCCATTGTTCTGGGATTGTATCTCTTCCGTAATCGTCTTCAGTAAAGATTGCCATTGCCTCCAAACTTCGGTGGAAGGATCGAATAGGAGTTCGACGGCGTCGTCCTGCAGTCTTTGGTTGGGTGACTGGTTTGAATTGTCCGACTGGTTCTAACCATCTGACTTGGTACTCTTTGTGGTGGGTTCTTGGATCGACGACTGTGGGTTTCAAGGGTTTAGTTTTCAAGTGGAGAACGGGAGGTTTTGCCGTGATGCATGTTTCTGGGCATCTAGTCATGTCCATCACAAAAATGTCTGAAAACTTTTAGGCAATATAATGTACCAAAACATTAGTGAGATGTTACCTGTGCATATAATGTACTGGGCCAAAATTATGTGGCATTGGAAGTATGGGAATTAAGAGAGAGGATTGTAAGCAAATGTAAGAAGGCCAAGATGATTTTGAGTTGTTACAAGCCCTGATAATAACAGGGGGTGTCCTGGTAAGCTCTTAAAATGTCTCATTATATTCTTGGACATTATAAGGGTGTATAAGAATGAGGGCACTTATATCACAAAAAATCATTTTGGTCCTTATAAGAGTTGGAAATTATCTTATTCCTTGTATTATACCACATTCCTTTTCAGCTCTTATGATTGATTGCAAGAAGGTATATAGATTTTATAGCATTCCAAGGTAGCGCAATCACTCCAAATGATAACCATAATCACCTCAGTAGAATTGCACAAGTGTTGAGTACTTACATGGAGATGGCCAAAGAGGAAACAAATAGGAGGATCCCAACATGGAGTCACGTCATGGAACTTGTGGACTATACCACCATCATCCAAAATGTAGAGTGCCAATCCAGCCTCTTCTAATGCTTGGTTCTTCCCCAAATTTCTCCTGGTGCTTCTTATAGTGCCACAGAGTTCCCTTGCAAAAGTATAGCTTAGAAACAGCACTCCGTCATTGTCAGTGACGTTAACTAGGATGAGCTCAAAAATTTCGAGCAATTCCACGTGTTATGGCGTGATTGTCACACCCCACGTATCCTTCTGATTGGCTGACAGCCCTCTCGCTTCCCTCCTCTCCTCTAAGAACTACAGTCGTTCTCTGAGAGTTCTAGGTCTCTTATGTTGCGCTGCTACTCAATACACCTCGCCTCTGACTTCATAGTCCTAGGACTACACACCAGGTCATGACCCATGGGTTTACCATTTGCATAGTACATCGACAGTACTCCTGTAACCCCTAGTCCTACACAAATACACTCTATCATTACATACCTCTCCCCTTCGAGTCTTCTTCACTGTCTTTACCCTGCTCATCGTCCCTTTCGTGCTTCGGCCAAGGGCTGCATTACCCTCTACGCCTAAACTGTATCCCAGTTCTACTGAGCATAAACTACAGGGTTCCGAATCTGGATTGATGGTCGGATTAAAGAAAATGTGGGCTGCAGCGTGTTCAATAATATGTTATACAGCGAAAGGGAGGATGTCTGTGTGTTTTCCAGACTTTTCAACATGTGTCACAGTCGTGTACTTATACCTACCCTGAAATGCCATCTCGTCACGCAAGCGCTAAACAATATGTACAGGCAGGCAGGGAGCAACGAAAAAGACTTCAAAGTCCATTCAAACTCCGCTGTATTTGACTGTACAGCTCGGATCAAGCCGCAAATTATCCGCAAATTTTGTTTGTTGCCCCCGCCATCTGACCGTCCTCAACCCCAGTCTTCAAGAGGTCTTCAAGCTTCAAGGGTTCCATGTTAGTGCTGCAACCATGGACGTCAAGATTTTTATATGTATCTCTCTGAGCTCCCCTCAACTTTTTCAACACCCTCAAACACACTCAAGTTTTTTAACAGCCTAGTATACTCAATACGCTGTCAATGCGACTGGAACGTCAAGCAGCTGCAAGATATTGGGCTAACAAACTCTTCAAAGCTTTACAGACACACCACCAATAGGTTGAAGCTTGAAGCCAGTCTACCTGCCACACAAATTGCACCATTTTAGATTCATAGTTAGAGGTTGCATTGTGAGTCTCATTTGAACTATCATAACATTCATTTCTGATGTATCGTTAGGCATATCATTCTGCATATCGTTCGTAAGACCTGGAGTTGACAAGGATGGGCATGGTCACACAACGACAGTAGTGACAGGTGTACGTGCGTGATTCCTCATTCTTCACCTTTTTATCTATTCTACTGTTCATGTGCATTGTTTGATGTTTGGACAGAAGCAAGAACAAACGGTATTGGTAGCGGCAGTCCTATTGAGCTACATCATGATTATTGGTAAATCTGTACTCGCTCTCTTCTCTGCGCTGGTGGCTTATATGTTTGTAATAGGATGAGCTACAGGCACAGGAAGTGCATAGTGTGCCAGCGGGATGATTGCGAACGGTTTTGTGGGTTATAATAGCTTCTATTGTACTACTTAAACGTTCTTTTAATGTCGCTTTTCTCGAACTTTTATATGGGCTTTTTGTACTTAAAAAAGTAGAGGGACTGGCAAATTAAAAGTAAGCGGATATTTTTTTAAGCTCGGAAAAGTTCGAAAAAAGGTTCAAAAAGTGATGTTTCCCTTTTGCTGATGTGCCCAATCGAGGAATACCATGCACTTCCCCATTATGGATAGATGACGATGACAACGTCACCATACCTACGTCACCTTCCCTTATTTGGTAGGAGCATGCTCGATCTGCGCCCTCTGAAATGTCGGCCATTCCCGTCTGGAGAGTATATAAGGCCTGGGGTTTTTACTCAACTCCTTCGTCCTTTCCCTCTTCTCCTCACCTCTTACCTGCCTCTACGATCACGCAACTCTCTGTCCATTTATGTGCCAAGGCAGCACTCGGTCATGCTCCCACGCACAAACGAGACGCATTGATGTTATCAGTGGTGGCTTGGGAATCGGAGAGCGCAAGGGCTATACGTACGTCCTTTCGGTCACAATTCCCCACAACTTACACTCACATACGTGCTGACAGCCACTGCTGGAGGCATGGATAGGGGCTTTTATTGTGCTGCTTGTTCCGTCGTTGTGTATTTGCTGGAAATTATCATACTATACCTTGTTCTTAGTTATTACTCCTTACTGCTGCCGCCACTACAAATGCTTAGTATAAAGTATATACAATTTCATGCCGTTCACCTGTATATTATATTGTAGTCTACGCACTTTAAATTTGATTGTCTATTACAAAATCATTGCACTTGATTTTGCCTAGTGAATATTAGTCAACGCTTGAATGCTCCAGGTTCAATCAAAGCCTTCTATTGGCTTGTATCATTGTAAATATCAGTTAGACTTTGTCTTTCGGTACCTCCTATGCTCTTGTCAATACCAAGTTTATTCTGAGGCTTATATGCCCTTATAAGCGCTCAAAATAATTCTGCAAAGGTATAATGGCTGAAATAACTCTTGATCTTGTACCCAGCTACAACATCCAATAGAATTTTGACGAATCTACACATTAGAATTAATCTACCCCTTGTAAGTGCAATAATAATTTTGATTTCTGGGATAATTATGACTCTTGTATGTGCATACATAAAAACCACCTTCCCTTTTAAGCTGTTACAAGATACCTAAGCCTTTTTATCTCTTATCTCCCATTAGGGCTCTGGTAAGCACCTATCACGGCTTACATTAAGCTGGACATTTTCGTGATGTCTATCCATGAGTCCGACCAGTCTATATCTGGGTTATGTTCTTCCAACCAGTCGGTACTGAGGATTATATCGTGATCTCCAATGTCCGTTACATAGAATTCGGCCTTTTCTTCGTGGTATGCGACGCCGTCTCGGGAATAGATATGAAGGTTTTGGATGGTATATTCTCTCACCCATCCCATGGTGTTTTCAGAGCCGTCGACGTTTCAGACTGGGAACGGATTTTTGATGGGAAGAAGGGTGAGTTGATGTTTTTGTGCGAATTGGCCGTTGATAATTATGCCTTCTGCACCGCTGTCTATTAGAGCGTTTGCGTCGATTTTTCTGCCAGTAAGTTTGCCGATTAATTCAGTTTTGAGTGTGATTGATGGTGTCTGTCTGTTACAAGTGATTGCTGACATTTTTATTTTTGAAGGAAAGACTCGCTCAGTAGAGGGGTATAACACACTATATCGATTGTTCTTTAACTGTCCGGTGTACTGTTCTACTCCTACTGACGACGTAGCAGAGGAGTGATTCAAAAATCCAATTTAGACATGACGTCTTTTAAATAGACGGTTGCTTGTTCCTTTTCTTCTCCTTCTAGTCCTTTAACCCTGTTAACCATGTCAGAGATTTCCTTGATCGTGTTTCTGGATGAGGATGCCTGAGCTACTGTTACCAGTGGTGGAGGTGCGGTTTCGGCTGTTCGAACAGCGCGAGAAGGGAAAGTTCAGGAAGTGTTTTGAGATGACGTCCTCGGGTATGTTGGACATTCATTGCTCATGTGTCCGGTTTGTCTACACGCAAAACATGCTCCTAATTTTCGGAGTCGGTCCCTTTCATCAGGTGTCAGCTTAGGCAGTGGGTTGAAAGACGAGTTAGCACCTGGTCCCATATTCATGAGCGCATTGACGCTCGCTACCGTTCTTCCCTGAGACGGACCTGGGCTACTTTTCGACGTTGAAGTAGTTTTCCAGCGTCCTTGTCTTTCTCGTTCCTTTAACCACTCTAAGTGAAGCTCCACAGCTCTTTCCTTGTACTCCTCGAAGTCATCCCACTTTGGATACGTCCTTCCAACTGCTTCTCGAAGCTTGGGTGGTAACCCATCCTGATAGAATTCCAACAATGCTGCTTCTCTGAACTCGGACTCTTCTCCATGTGTATCGAAGATGCTGTTGTAGCTGCTGATATCCATCCCCTTCATTCTAGCAAACTTGATTTTTGTTCTCGCCACATCTTCCAAAGCAAGAGCTTTGAAGTCCCTTTTGAATCTATTGCGTATCTGTTTCAAGGTTATCCATCTCCATTCACCTGGTGTACTTGCCAAGCTTTCATCCTCCTCATCTGCATCTCGTTCTATTAGTCTCTGCGTTGCCCAGTCTCCTCCTTTTTCTCCCGTGAAGAATGACAGGAATAGTGAAACCTGACTTTCCTCGGTCGGGTACTTTCCTTTATTCATGCGTAGATAGTTATTGAACAGGGCCAGCCATCGTTTTGCCTCACTACGTTCTCCGTTGAAGGGATCTGGTTTCCTTCCTCGTTCGGAGGTTCCATTCGACCCGATGGGAGGCGTATCAGCCATGACTGAATTGTTCGGGTCTGATGGATTTGGAGAAGGAGGTGTAGGAGGACGACGAGGGGCTACAGATGGTCCTTCGGCAGACGGAATGATGGGCGAAGAAGGTGGGGAAGTGGGATTTTCTGGTTCTGATGGGTTATTGGGAGGGGTTTCTGGTGCCGGGTTAGATCCGGAAGGTTGGTTGGTAGGTGTAGAGGATCCTTGTTCCGATTCTACTGCAGGTTTAGGTTTTGGGTGTGCTTTTTGAATCGCAAGTTCTTGGAGTTGGGTTATAACGTGTAGCCCGTTCAGGATTTTTTCAGTGGGAAGTTTTTGAGTGTTATATCTGTTTAGGCACAGTTGTATGGTGCACGGAGTCCAAGGATCGTCAACGTCTTCGGCGAAGTAGGCGGCGTCTTGGGATGATGAGGGATGGAATACGTGTGGTCGGTCGGCACACTGAAGGTTTGGGTCTGCAGATGCGGTTCGTCGACTGGTCATATACCAACTTTCTTTTCAAGCCAGGTAATTGGGCCCTAAGATAAAAGAGGATGCTAGACTGTATTTGGGGGAGGGTGATGATGGAGAGTAGTCGAAGTTTTCCCTAAAGAATAGAGGTCCTTTGATCTGAACCACTATTTCTCCTGTATCGAAGTCCTCTTTCACTGTTATGTATGAGAACGTTGAGAGGACTACGTCACATGAGATAAGTTTCCACACCCAACGTCTTGTACAAACGAAGTGTCGGTCGAAGCTCCAAGGGTTCTCTTGTATCTTTCTTCTGTGAGAGACACAGTATTCGGCGTACAAGAGGTAACGAGGAAGGGGAAATGGGACCCGTTCGTAGTCACGAGGGTTTATAGTGGGTTCGATACGGATTCGAGGATGTGGGGTAGACAGGATGAAAGGAATACAAAAGGAGTTGAGAATAGAGGTGAATGGGATAGAAGAGGAAAGACTCAAATAGTGAGGTGGGTGTATGGGAGTTCATTCAAGTGTCAAGGTTGTCGGTACACTTAATAACCACCCAAGTCACACAATACGAGAGAGCCGTTTTACAAGAGAATAGATTGATCGAAAGAGGTAGAGAGATAGAGAGATAGAGAGGTAGTAGGCTGACTAGGTTCTACACTGTGTAGTAAAAGTACAGAGTGGAGACGAAGTGAACGAACTAAGGAATAGGTTACAAGGATCACTGGTATATAAGTAAAATATGAACAGATGGGAAAGAGTAAGTAATAATAGACGATATCATATGGAAATGTCAAGGGCAAGAGAATAATAAGTCAAATATGGATAGATGAAGGTACTGGATCATACGGAGTGATTGACAGTGAGAATGTCCATGGAGATAGGAATCGGAGGAGATAAGAATGTGAGTCATAGATCTAGAGAGATGGTAACTATAGACGATGATGAGAAATGGTTGATGTTTATGGGGTTAGAGTGGGAAGTAGATAGTAAAGGGAAAAGAATAGAAAGGAAATGAATAGGCGGGGAGCGATTCATGACATCAACCAGATTTGTACATGCTGGATTTCTCGGAACAAAGAGAGAGCTGGCCTCAAGAAGTACCCCTCTCTACTATATTGAGCTGCACGTCCGCTTACCGTCAGAAAACCATCTATGTCCCTCCTCGATGTTGTGCTTGTTGTGGTTGTGATGACTTTGAACACTCAGGCCAGTTTATCGCTGTATCTGATTTTCCTAGTCTCGCACTGTTGAAACAAGTTGATCCTTTTATCAAGTCTCATGCTTCTCCAGATACTTTCACTTATGCCGACTCCTCTTTAAATGGCGCGTTGCTCTCAAAAAAGGGTGTGCTTTTCACTGATGACGGTCTCAGAGTGTATTTGTGTAATCCGTGTATCTCATCGCTTTCGAAAACCATGTAAATAAAGCGAGTCTGCCTATACTACTTACCTGGAGTCGGGGGTGGCGCACCTGTGCGCCGTTGAGATTGGAAGAAAATTTGCAGCGGCGTGGCGTGGTGGTCCTAGACGATGATGTCATCTTAGACTCATCGGAGATTGAACTGGGGTAAAGTGCCATCGCTTCGCGTGGCAAGCTACGAGGCCCTCAGATCGGGGAGGAAGCAAGGAGGAAGACAAGGAGCACCCTGATGCTGCCTACGCTGCCTTGGTTATGCATTTGTCCGAGGAAGCCGTGAACGACATCATGATGGTCTCGACCGTGATTCCACATGAGCGCTTGCCGAGCGCCAACGAATAGGGGTGGGAGTTTGAACCCGTGGAAAAGTTTTCGAGGTCGACCTAAGTTAACTCAGCCGGCATCGGCATCTCCAAAGTTGAAAGGATATCGCTCTCTTTCCATCTGGAGTCAGAGCCAAGTGGAGAGCTGATAAAATCCCACCTGGAGGATTTCCATGTGTATCTGCCCTTTACAGGTGAAGTATTTCGTGAAGTGAAACGATTTTGATAATTTCGCGTTTTCTTTTAAGTACAATCTGAAGGCTTTGGTTACATATTTATCTAATCGTGAAGAATGGATGTTGCTGTCAGAATAAGAAAGAATTCAGATAGCCACACCTGTAACGTAACTCGATCGCTAAGCTCCAAAGATGAGCGTCTCGAGCAAAGGATTGGAGAATCGTTCCCGCGTCTCGACCAGTGAACTCCCCCTCTTAGACGTGATCTTCGACAGCATATCCACAAATTGCTTGATCTCCTCCGGATACGCATCGTTCCTCAAATAATCAATCACATCCTTCCCTCTCACCTTCAGCCCCTGCCACTCCTTTGCCCAATGCGGACGAATATTGAGCGGCTTTCCATCCGCGTCAGTATAACTCGCCCACATGTCGACAACTTGCTGTTTAAATGCGCTCCATTCACCGTCCTTTGAGTTCCGGGTGGTGAGAACCTCGATGGAGATTGTACCGAGGTTGTTATACTGTTGTGGGGCTAGGAGAACGTTGGACGAGCCTGTGAGGCGCATTTCAAGAGTGACGCGCATGGGGCAGGTGTCAGTGTTCTTGTAGAATGCGGTGATACCATCCCACCTATGTGATCGATTAGTTTGATCTGGGATATAATTACTGCAGTGAATAAGGGTACGCACCATGCACGCTGGATGACAGCATAATTCCTGGTCGTTCCCCCTTTTACAGCAGGAATAGGTATCTCCCATTCCGAGTCTAGGCATCGCATGTTCTCTGTTTGAATAAGTTATTAGCAAAGAATCAGCTATCGGCTCCTATAGATTTTGAGAACTTGTTGATGCACGTACGGATGCCACGCCTAAAGTGTAAGGCCTCGCTGACATAGGTCTTGATTGCATCCTTTGCATTTGGGACGTCGGGCATTTGGAGCATGCCGATAGCTCCGAAGATCCATGCCTGTAGCCTGCCAGGAAGCCTCTTGAAAACCGACCAGTTGTTGATTAGTTCGGCAAACAGGCCTTCCAGCTAGCGAGAAAGTTCAAGCAAGTGAATTAGCACATGGTTGAAGATTTCTTACCCATTGGAGCCCAGCCTGAAAGTTACTAGGGTACGGCCCGAGCTTGTCCGTCGTCGTGAACTCGGCACGCGTCCACACGTTCACCCATACCTCATGCTGGAACGGAAACCAGAACCACTCTACGTAGTATTGGTTCTCAATCGCATCCTGGAAAGCTTTCTGTGCCTTCTGAAGATCTTGTGGTGTATATCGAGACATGTCTATCTCTGAAGGGACGGGATAATTCGGCGGTGGGGGGATGGCTAGCTGGACTGGAATTTTTTGCGGTTGCATCACTGCTGTCTGCATCTTGTCGACGCGTAAAGTGACGCTTAACACGACTCCGAGTAGACCGAAGCATCCTGATGCCGCACGAAGCTCTTCTGGGTCACTGACAGTTTGAATGTTGCCCTGTGGATCGACGTATTCAACCTCCGCGACGAGGTCGGATAGTGTGCTCGTTGTGATACCTGCTCCGTGACAGATGGGAGCATTGGACCCTCCGAATGTGATCTCAATCTGTACATCAGGTTCGTTTAGTACTTATTTCATTCTGATCATACCTAAAGTATCTCACCATGATGACATTAAGAGGGAGTGCCACGGTTTTTTTTTCGAGGCACCATTCCCGGAATTGGTCGTTCGTAGTCCCGGCAGCGATCCTAGCTAGGTATTGCCCACCGCTCTTGGAGACCTCGATACCTTGAAGATCTGAATTTTTATCGACGATTAAGAAGGATGGTAGATGTATG
This sequence comes from Tetrapyrgos nigripes, assembly GCA_013368315.1. NCBI lineage: Eukaryota > Fungi > Basidiomycota > Agaricomycetes > Agaricales > Campanellaceae > Tetrapyrgos > Tetrapyrgos nigripes. Next base: position 79,470 of record JAACJM010000118.1, read on the forward strand.
GTCGTAGATAGTGGGAGGAGGATCACGATGATGTCTCCATCAGCAGCGTAGAAATCTCTTTGATAGAAAGTGAGTCATATATGCTAATGGTTCTACGTATACCACTTACCCCCACGTATGTCTAAATCCAGCTACTCTGACGCGTTTGTTTACAGACGGACCGCTCGCCCACTTGACAAGATTCTGGACCCCGACTCTGGTTCTCGCAGTGAAGGTGTAACTAGGTTTGTTCTTGACAGTGAGCCCCCAATTCTGGAATGCTAGGTCTGGGATATAGACCATATCCTTGCCGTCGCCTTCCTTTACATCAGGAAAATCTTGACCCTTGGCCGCTACGAGCTTGAGAAAATCCTGATAGACGAATGATGGTTTCTTCGGGATTGAATTTAGCTCGTTAGAGTCCTGCGGAGCACTGATGCGACCTGTTTTATCGTAATGTTCCATAAATATGGTAGAATTCGGGCCGTTGGATTCCCGGCTATTCACGTTCAGGTCAAGGTCCACTGGTCAGCTTATTGCTAGGGAGAAAGATGACTCTTGGTTGGACGACTCACGCATCTTCAACATGACTCGCTAATGCCCTACCAACAGCTTTAAGCTCGTCGTCTGCCCTATCCTTGTAAAGAGCGTGCAACTCGTCGTTCTGATGCACCAACTGCCAAACATCGTAGAAAAGCTTGGCGTTCGACCATGAACCACCCTGTAAATCTCTGAGGATGTTGTACAGAGGTTTGAGCTCTGGGTTGTTGTCGCATTCTTTGCTGAACTCTTTGAGGAGATCTTGACTTGGTGACATTGCTTCCGTGTCGGGATGGATCAGCAGAAGCCAGTAGGACACCTTTATACCCCTCAGCCTGGGGTTAATGCGGGGCAAGTTCTTTCCATATCCGATGTAGCTTTGACAGGCAGCTCGATGCCGCGAGAAAGTGGAGTGGTCTTGGGGCTTGAGGGACCGACCTCACGCCTGCGATGTATTAGCAAGTAATTCTTCCGACCCTAAATATTCGGGACACCACGCAATTGATTGACCAGGTAGCTTCAGCCTTTGGTCCGCTCCAGTGTACGGGCATCATGATTGCTTCCTTCAACGTCACTAATAGTTTAGGGACATATATGTCGGTCGCAGTCTAGTCAGTCAGTCATGGCATGCATATTTTTGTTTTGTTATTGTTGCCGTGGGTCCCCAATGTACTCCTCCGAAGCTCGTTGAGATGTATATTACAAGGCCGAAGAATGAGGACGAGTTCTTTACACTCTCTTTCTGCTTGTGGCTATGTCTATTCGGTAACTGGTTATTCCCGTTCCCGTTGCCGTTTCTTTATACATTATATCAGCTCTATTTGTCCACAGCTTCGTAGTCAGGCTGTAGGCAAACAACTGCGTCTGCGTCTTCCTTTCTATTATACACACCCATTTTTCATTGACTATCTTTACTGGACTGGTGTGTGTCTAGCATCCTTAAGCTCACCGGACTCGTTCTCGCCACACTTCGGTGCTGGCCCACACCCCCTTCACATAATCGAAACCTTCTCTGATTGACAGCTTGAACAGAACATTCGGTACAAAGCTGTCGTTGGTTCAATTCCCGGAAGCACCCATTTCGGGCCCGTGGATTCTGCCCTTCATTCGAATCGACGGCCGAGGATCGAAACTGGCGTGGGAAACCAGAATCGATTCGGGGTCTTCCATATAAGGACATTCTCTTCCAGACCTGAGAGACCCGGAAGGAGATTGCCTCGAACGGGAGGTAATGTAACAATCTGTTGCTCCATATATAGCACCTGCGACGGTATTCACACATACCGAATATTGTGGCCTTTTGGTCCAATTGGAGGTTGGGTCTCATCACAGGCTGACCTAATCCTTTACATTGAAGTTCTTTCGATCGAATATCTGAGAGGTAAGTGCATGTACTGCACAAGGCCTAAATGAGGGAGATGTGGGCCACCACTGCATGGGGCAATGACGAGGCCCAAAGGAAAGGGGTAAGTGGCGTAAATTAGCGCCGCCAACTGTCAACTGTTTGATACCGGTCTCTATCAGATTCCGAGCCGGAAATTAGTAAGAAAATCTCGAGAAAATCGCATATGAGTTCAAAAGCATAACACCCGCAAAACTGAGCTTGTAATAATGAATCAGCGGCTTGTGCAGGACTGCTTTGTTTTATGCTTTTTGCGTGCATTTCGAGATGGGGGCGGTAGGAAATATTGAAGCGAGGATTATATTCGAGATGGGTGGCCAGCAGTACAAGACAAGTTGATGTTGCGAGACATCAAGGAAAGAAAGATATGTCAGATATCAAGACGCGAAGTGCGAAACCAAGGGTACCCAGAACCTGATATCACCTTGGGGGGACTCGGAGGGGGGTGGGTGTAGGGGACCACCCACCCCATTAGCAACTCTTCCACATCTTCCTTCGTTAGGGTCTCCCGCAACTTCTGCTCACAGGAAGGAGGAGGTTGGGTATCATGGTATACAAATGGTTTGTGAGGTGGTGACTATATCATGGCCTCTTACATTGGGCAAGAACTGGTGAATGTCTTCAGAGTCATTTTTGGTTGTATTTTCCCTGTCTCTTCTTCTTACTCTTTCATCTTCGTTTTTTTTTGGTTTTACCTTCAGGCATTTTGGTGCTGGTCTTCAGTTTCCTTCTTCGACCTCTTCGTTCTTTTATTCGCCTTCCTCTACTCATTTTACTCTTGGTTTATTCTCGCCCTTCTCCCTTTCCCTTCCATTCTCTCATCTATACCCATACCTGTCCTCATCTATGCGCATCCCCAATCGCTTGACCCATCGCATTGGCTACCGATATCCCGTCCGTATCAATTAATATCCTGTCCTTTCCCTCGTATTCGTTATTCGTATTCTTTTCTCATACTCGGGCTTCCTTTCCTCGTTTTCTTCCTTCTCCTTCGTTTATGTTTATATTTTTCCTTCCCATTGTGATTGTCGTCGTTCGTTCCTTGTTCGTTTCCCGTTTTCTTTCTCCCCTTTCGCCTTCCCCCTTTCCTTTTTTATGTTGGCGTTTGGTTCTTCTATCTTCCATCAGTTGTCTATCATTCTCTTTGTTCTCATTATCTACAGTGTACGCTAACTGCTTCACCCTTCCACCCTTCTAGCTCTCCTCTCCTACCCCCCTCACGAGGCCTCACTGTTCTCTCCCACTCTCGACCTCGAACACCAACCAAAACAATATCTATCATTACCTCTCCTCTTCTCTATCTCCCAAGAATCAAGAATCCTTCGTGACTTTGGCTTCGGCTTCAGCTTCAGATGTACAATATATACCTCTATACCTCTATTAGTATTCAAGTTCGCTCTACACGCTGCCGTTAGGAATAGCAAAACCAAATTAATACTATGGAGCCTGTGACTCTGACTTGTTGTACCTTCTCTTTTCTATCTCGCCTTTTTTGTCTTCTGTAGTTTACTGACCACAAATCACTGAGAAAAGTCTGAATATATTCTTCTGGGTCTGTCGGAAGATCATATGCAAGGTTTGGACTATGATTACTTGAAAGCCTTCATACAGTATCAAATATGCCTCTGCCTCTGTACAATAGCCACCGTCATCGTGTGTAACGGTTCCTCTCAGCTCGGACCTAGACATACGAGTAGACCTCTTTCTATTCTGTGAAATAGATGATAGGGAGGTACAAAGTACGCGACGATGGTCAGACAAGAAGGAAAGTTATTATGTAAGTAATTGACAAGGAAAATTTAGAGGGACAGATAACTGAGATGATAAGATACTACCCTATATGGAACAACCCCTTACATCGTGTCCACAAACTTCTTTTCGACAACCTATTCACTCGCTCCGTTCCCCGATGATCATTTTCAAAAGGAGATTTTTGGGCAATTCTCCGATAGTCAACGTAATCCGTCGACAGAAAGAGGTTTAACGCGCCTACGTCGACATCTTCTCTTACCAAATAGCCATACGGCGGGGTCCCGCTGGATCCGTACCCTATGGTCAGACAATCGTGAGCTGGAAGGGGTGTTTCGGTCATTCCATTTTTGGCAGTGGGTGGAAGGAAGTATAGTAACGTGAATAGGGGCACAGCAAGAAGCTAGAGTTTGGCGTACCGATACTCAAATCATTAAAATCAAAATCAAACGATGCGTACAGATTCAACCCGGTCTTGTTCGTGATCTTGTATCCATATGCAGGCAACTCCACCACCTCCTCCTCATTCTGTGCTCCATCTATGCCAATCGTGATTACTCCCCCAATATTCAGATTCTTCCCTTCAGGACCTGGAACGAGGATGTCCTCAAAGCTGGACAAGTCTTCAGATTCTTGTAATTGAAAACACTCTATCTCGATATTCTTTCCTTCGATGATACGTCTGGATTTCGAGTCGGCCGAGCAATTGAGATGGTGGTAGAAATGTGCTGCGCTTCTCAGGATTTTATGGATTCTTTCTGCCGAATCTGCTTCATCTAGGGGAATATCGAAAGGCATCCTAGTGACCCATGCTGACGACAAAGCGGAGAATTCAACACGACGCGACGCTATCATGTGCTGAGAATTTTCGCTTCCAGTCACGTCATCCGTCGTTTCAAGGCTTCACTTGATACCACCACCCACCTTGTGCGACGTTGTATATTTCCAAAGACCTCTGGGCAAACTTAAATTTCGGATTTTTCAGTGCCATTTTTGCTCGCTCGGGTCTACTCCATATGGGACCGATTTGAAGCCGAACAGCCATATGGAGTAGCTTCGGCGCCGAGCATAAATTCGTCATCTATGTTTGCCCAAAAGATCTTTCCAGATGTGCATTGCCGCCCAAGGTGACCGTAATTCGTTGATCCCGTTCTATGCGTATGCCTACTTTTCCAGGGAATTACAACGACATGACACTAGTGGAGGTGTACGGAAGATAACGACGTTGGGATTTAGAATAGAGACCTTGCGCAGAGCCAACGGTTGCGCAGATTTGAATTGATATGGCTGGCTATGACGTCATTTCCAATTCAAATCTGCGCAACAGTTGGCAGCCGTTGGCTGAGTCTCATCAGCCTTCGAGTCTACGTCGATGGCTTCTGTCAACCATACCCCGCTGCACTACCCCATTCCACATCACTTCTCCTATAACCACTCTCTCCATCGTTCCAAAGTCAGCTACTCATCGGCTGAACCGCCCTTCATCTCTTTTTCTTCTCATTGTCTTCGTCTTCCGTCACTGCTTCACCGAGACCACGAAGAGTAAAGGCCTCACTATGTATATGCCTATGCTTTCCTCTCTGTCTCTATATCACAGGGTGTTTTTGAGAGTGAAAGCTCCAGATGACGTTGGCGCTATAGTGAGTACTTGGCAAAGGACGTCCACTTCGGAGGACTGGGAAGCAAACGCGCCGATTCTGATGTTGTGAAGTCGTGAAACTGAGGATGAGATGAGTGTTGGAGCGCCGGAGTTTATAATTCGCATTTGTTGGCTCTAAGTACCAGGTGAGTTTATCTTCATTCCTTTGTTTTCATTGAAGAAACACTCTTTAGAACACACCTCATTCGTTGACCTTCCCCTGCCCTCGTCATCTCTGTTACTACCGAGTGCTTATCTTCCGAATATCTCTCTAGATTCCTCCTATTGTCATCTCTGGCAGTCAGTGCGTCTGAAAGCCGATGTCTAGACGTCTCGTCTCGATGCTAAAAAGTTGAAAGGCACGTCGAACCACTCCATCTCCAACACCCAATATCCTTGGTTCCGTCTGAAATCCCATGTTTCTGGAGGGAGTCGGGTATTGCAATATGGGAGTTGAGAAACGGGGTTCTAACGTCTCATCCCTCTTGGAAGACGTTATCTACCTCACGCACCTCTCACTATCCTTCCTTCTGTCCCGTCCAGTGTCATTCAAACGACGATGTAGCTTCAGTTTCAAGTCTTTATCTCACCGCCCATTCACAAATGGGTTGAAGGTAGACTCGGAGTCAGCGTGAAATTTGGACTATGGAGTAGGTATAGAGAGAGGCGAGTGAAAGTAGAAGGAGAAGATGATGAGTCTCAGAGGATGAGGTCATCATTCTGAGAGTAGGTGAGTTTTTTATGCACCCAGTTTATGATAATATAGACTAATGACTGATATCGTTCCAGGTCTCATCGTCTCGACCCCTCTCAACTACGACTGCACGTCTACGCATTTCCCTCTTCCCCTCCCCTACACCGGGATCCGTCAAGTGCCATCCAAAATTGTCCATCTTTACTCTATGATACCGTCCCCATCCCCGTTTCCCCATACCGGACCCACCACCCCTTTCCATTTGCGCTCTCATCCCTTATTCCCCCTCCTCCATTACCCCCTCTCCGTCCATTACCTTCTCTGCGTCTATTACCCTGTCTCCATCCATTAACAACCGGCATACGTGTCAACGAACTACCACCGCCGCTACATTATTGGCTTAGCGCGAATTCGGAGACTTTCCTTCATCAGCGTCTACGAGTCCTAGACGCACCAGGTTGCCGGTTTTGGAAACTGGGGCAAAGAGCCATCGCTTCGCGTGGCAATTTACGAGGCCCTTTCACCTAGTCAAACTCAGGTTATGCAGAAGAGAGGGAGAATCGGTGGAGAGTGAGAGGGAAGAAGGGCGTTAAGCTGCAGCAGACCGATTTGACACGCTAGCATGACGTCGTGGTTATTGACGTCAACAGTCCTTGGATCTGGTCCAGACTGAGTCTGGACATTCCGGTTGTCGGGAATAGTAAAGACCGGCTGTGGCAACGAAAAGGGGTGGAGTTTGAGGTTGTGGTAAAAATTTCGAGGTCAACATAAGTTAACTCGGCCTTTAAGAGGCCTCGTAACTGGATGACGAGTCTGGTCTGGTGTGCGAGGCGGAGGCGTGGATACCCAGTGTACACGTATACCTACGGTTTTCATGGGTTAATGGGTCAACGGTTGGGATGGGACAACTTCAGATTGTCAATGTAGCCGTTGTAGCTGTCTAATTTTCAGCCAGATGTGTGTTCGTCTCAGGTTGGGAAGTTGGGATATGTATTTCTGTTTACGACGTTGGTGGAACGTCACAGTGCAGATTCAGTGAGGGACTTACGGGATTGGATGGGTTTGGGATCAGGGGACAGAAGAGGAAGATCTAGAGTGAAGAATGACGGACTGGGAGAATGACAAAGACTCGAAGCTGCGATGAGAGTGCTAGGTGAGTTTGTATGTGCTGCGATAAGTTTTAGGCACTTTGAAGCTGATCTATCGTCTTCAGTTATTGTAGACTCAATCTCCTGCGCCACGCTCCACATCCATGTCAAGTTATCTTTACCACTCTCTCCTTCCATATCCACGTCGAATTTCCTCTCCGCCTTTCCCGACCACTTCAATGCCATCTTACATCCAGCCCTACTAGTACCTCATACTACCATCACATGACATCGCTCAGCCTCCAACGATGTCATCCTTCGTCTTTTTCCCTTCGAGTCTTTCATGGGAACATCCGGGGGATTAGATACAGGACGGTCGGTCCCACAACTTCAAGTCGTTTTCATGAAACGTCTGGTGAAAGTATTAAAAGGGAAAAGAGCGAGGAGGGGAGAGAGAGGGGGGAGGGCTAAGACGAGAAGTAGGGGATATGTATGGGTGCGAGTGGATGGGGGAGAGGGGGGAAGTGGGGAATGGCGCAATTGAAAGAAGGATAGCTGGATTATACAGGATTCTAGGTGAGTTCATCCGTTATGAAATGTGTTTGCATGCTATCATATGATTATTAGTATTACCGTGATCCTTTTTCACATCACTTCCCTTACAACCACTCTCCATCGTCCCAAAGTCAGCTATTCATCACTTTCTCCTTCTCACTATCTTCGTCTCCATCGCTCACCTTTGACGACACGAAGTCAAAACTGAAGCTCACTGCTCGCGCTGCTGCTTTGAGTATTACGATTAACGGCTTCACTGCGCCGAGACGACGACAGCGACGACGACGAAAAGCTTTACTTTGTATATGCCTATACTTCCCTCTCTGTCCCTGCATCATACAGCATTCTCGAGAGTAAAAGCTCCAGATGACGTTTGCGCTGTGGACAGTATCAGGTAAAGGACGTCGACTTCGGAGGACTGGGAAGCAAACGCGCCGATCCTGACATTGTGAAGTCTTGAAGCTGAGGATGAGATGGTTGCTGAAGTTTCTAATTCGCATTTATCGACTCGGGGTACCAGGCGAGTCTATTTTCATTGAAGGATATCCTTTGTTTTCGCTGAGGGAACTGACTGAGACTCTTCAGAATGCGCTTCAGTCGTTGACTCTCCCATAGAGAGAGGCGAGTGAAATTAGAAGACACGACAAGATGATGAGGAAAGGAGGAGAGGAGGATGAAGTCGGAAATTGAGATTCTGAGAGAAGGTGAGTTTTTTTTTTCACTCAGTCTGTGACAATATAGACTAATAATGATTGACACAGCGTCATCGTTCCAGGTCTCACAGTCCCGACCCCTCCCAACTACGACTGCCCGTTCACATGTTTTCCTCTTCCCCCTCCCTTACTCCCGGGGTCCATCAAGTATCATCCAACATCTCTGTGAAACCACGTCCTCCCCCATGCTGAACCCAATACCCCCTCCATTCACGCTCTCATCCCTGTCCTCCACTCCCCTCTCTCCGCCTATTAACGACCGGTATAGTACGTGTAATGAACTACTACCCCCGGCCGGTACATCATTGGCTAACGAGCATTTGGAGACTTTCCATCATCAGCGTCTGCAAGTCCCAGACGCAGCAGCCTGAGGTTGTCGGTTTTGGACACTGGATGACGAGTCTGGTGTGCGAGGCGGAGTTGTGGATACCCAGTGTATACCTGAGTTTTTCATGGGTTAATGAGTCAACGGTTTGGACGGGACGGCTTCAGCTCGCAGATGCCGTCGTCAACGCAGTCGTTATAGCCATCTAATTTTCGGCGAGACGCGTGTTCGCCTCAGGATAGGAAGTCGGAACGTGTATCGTTTGAGATTATGGGACCAAGGACGAAGATCTAGAGTCAAAAATTACGGACTTGGGAGAATGACAGGAACTTGAAGCTGATGATGAGAGTATTAGGTGAGTTTGTATGTGCTGCTCGGATTTTAGGCACTTTGAAGCTGATATATCGTCTTCAGTTGTTGTTGTAGACTTAATCTCTTGCGCTACGCTCCACATCTATTATGTCAAGCCATCTTTTCCACCTCCATATCCACGTCCAATTTTCTCTCCGCCTTTTCCGATCACGTCAACACCATCTGACATCCAGCCCTACCAGTACTACTAGCACAAGACATGAGTCACTCAGCCTCCAACAACAATATCATCCTTCGTCTTTTTCCCTCCGAGTCTCTCATGGGAGCATCCGGCGGATTTAGGATACCGGATGGACGCTCCCATAAGTCGTTTTCAGGAAACGTCAGGTGAAAGCATTAAAAGGGAAAAGAGCGAGGAGCGGAGAGGGGGAAGGGCGGGGGAGAAGTAGAACGCATATCAGGGGTGAGGATTGACCCCAAGATAACGTGAGAAGGGGAAGAAATGGAGGTAAGAGGCAAGGAGGGACTGGAGGAGGGGGAGGTTACGGGATTTGAAGGTGGACTGCGACTGTCGGGAAGGTAGGCTAGGCGACGAAATGGGATCATCGAGCCCAGGAAGGGCTAAGACGAGACGTGAAACGGTGAGGGATACGTATGTGGATGAAGGAGAGGGGGGAAGTGGGGAATGGCGCAATAGAACAGGTGGATAGCTGGATTATATAGGATTCTAGGTGAGTTCATCCGTCATGAAATGTGTTTGCATGCTAACATATGATTATTATCATGAAGGATCACGATGTCCCTATGTCTCCTATTCTGTCTTCAATCCATCGCCTAACCCTCTACTCTCCTTCCCAGTTGGTTTTTCCAACAATGATATTCAGTATCCTCTATCCGCTCTCGCCGCTGGATAGCTTCATGTGATAATCCAGACCACTCCAACTATTCAGGAGTCATTTTTCCCGTTTCTGTCCTCACCTATGCCTCTACTCTCTTTCACCCATCGACTACTCAACCCATTCCATTGTTTCTTCTCTTTCTCACACCGGCATGAGCTGTACACACAGTGAGTTACGTTCTTTGGTAGAATGGGGATGGGTCACTTTGTTGAGCTTAGGCTCTTGGTATGTGTTGTCTACCACGGATGCTACTGAATGCTAATGGAGGACGGCGTTGTATCTACGACAGGGATCCCACTTATGCCATTCGGGACAGATATGCAGAACATATACGAAGTACCACGTTACCCACGGGGTAATCGAATATAACAACTACTTATCACCAATATCAGTGCCCTTGAGGCTGTTTTGGATCTGAAGTAAGCAAGCAAATCTTTGAAGAGAGCGGGGATCCACGGGTTTCGTGGATTTGGAACATGCAATCTCTGCTCTACGTTGTATTCAAGCGCGGCCCTAGCTGGATGGGCATGTAAATCTATTACCAATGGGTTGATTGAGAGTGTTTGGTTGCGCTGGATGAGGTCAGAAGTCTCAGGTGAATGTGCGGCATTGGGCGGTATGCATTTTCAACTGCGTCTGCGGAAGGACGTAGTAAAGTTGGAAGGTCTGTCAAGCGACGGGGACAGCTTGTAACTACTAGTTGCATCAATGACACCAAGTCAGCATTCAGTGTGGCAACAGCCAAGGAGTAAAACCATCGTTCCAGTATTCACGTTAGCATCGTCACTGGCTAATCAGCTATTCATTTGTTTGCGTCATGACGATTCACAGCAGCCGTGGCCAAGCCGTGGCAATGGTCGAAAAATCGTATAACTATCGGCTCGGTTCATCGTCGAACTGCAGTCTGATACTCACCACTCTCTTTTCTTTTCTTTGTCGTGCTGGTGAGTCCAGCAAACCTGGGGAATCAATGTCCTTCCTCGGTGTACGGGATGCTCAAGCTATTCCTGGATTCCTTTCTAGAGGTCACAAAGGCGTATCCTCCACAATTTACTATACGACTTGGTTTATTGTCCTGATAAGCATCGAAGCTCTGAAAATCCTCCCTCTCACTAATTAATGTGCAGTTAACAACTTCTGAGCCTTTATCATCAACACATACCTTTCAATCGTTCTATCAATATCATGTCTCGACCAGTCACCCGGAAGATGCTCCACCTCATAGTAGCAGTCGCAATCGTCACTGTGCTGGGCGTGCATTCAGTCCCTATAGATTGGCACGATGTAAGTAACATCTTTCTTCGTCTCTTCGATTTTGTCCCAAGCTTCATAAATCACTGCTGAACAGGTCTCACAATACCATGACCCAAGCATGGCGGTCACGAACAGTACAGCGACAGATGTGACCGTGCGTTTGCTTTCCGAAACTGAAACTCAAGACGCGGCCAATACCAGTACTACCATCTTTCAACGAGCAGGACCACGGCTCATGACGCTTGATACTAAATACCAACCCCCCGCTAACAAGAATATCTTCCTTTACCATGCAATAACAGACATAAATGTCGCTAATGCGATCGCCAAATTTTTCAAGATGGAGCCTATTGCCTGAGGGGATTTTAGTCCTGGCGCTAATGGAGGGCAAATAGTACAAGATTCAGGAGTAGGAGGCGCGGGTTATTTCGCTAATAGTTTCTTTGCGAGCGCGCAATTTGCTTGTAATGCGAAGGGGTCCACCAAGATTTCGAAGGTACATGCTATCAGTAAGTTGCTACATGCATAATAGATATTGATATTGATTGGATACTCATCGGTTTGTTCTTCCCTTTGGCAGAATTTATGCTCAACAAGATTTTCTTACTAATTCCTGGCTCGGAACCTGATAGAGGCTGGTACTTACTGAACAGTTGACGGTGCTCTGTGTTTAGCACTCGCCACTCACACCCTTTCCTTTGGGCCTTGTCATTGCCACACACAGTGGTGGCCCACATCTCTTTCATAGTAATCCTGAGTACGGATGTATAGACTGTACGAGAATGGGATTTCTTCTAGTGGTAGCACAATGGATGAAAAGTTCACTCCATTTTGTTTGAGCAAATGTGATACTGTATTGTAGTCGGGATAGTCCCGGTTGACTGTTCGAATTGTCTAAGTCTCTGTCAGAGTCAGGTGACTTTGGGCAAGAAGCTCAGAAGCATTCACGCCGAAAAGGGACAAATATCCGCTCGGCGGAAAGGTGTACTGAAAGACAAAAATTGTACTCAAACATGGTATATCAGTACAGAAATGTCTTTCTGTACACCTTTCCGTCGAGCGGAAAGTTGTCCCTTCAAGGGGGGTCAGAAATTTTATTTTATTACACGATGCCTAAAAATTTTTTAACGGTCTCTGAGGCTCGACCGACCGAGCGCTCCTGCCATATATGGAAGGTGGTCACATGACTAAGCAGCCACACGTCAGATTGCAGTCGAGTCACGACTCACTACCACCGCCTCTTGACTGGGGTAAGGGGCCACTGCTTCGCAGGGCAAATTACGAGGCCCCTTGCTGCGAATAAGGGTGCTGTTATAGATGGAGAGAGGGGTTGAAAAAAGCGTACTCGCTGTAGTTGTGCCGTCGTTGTTGCTGCCGCAAGTTAGGGATGGCACGGTGGAGACTAGAGGATACCAATGCTCGGTCACGTCGCCGTTCGGTTCTATCTGTCTCTATCTACTACATGTGGTATATAGTTAGATGCTCATGACAAACATGTACAAACAAAGGACTCCTATCCTTACTCCCCTACTCCAACGGAAGCTCGGTTTAATCGTTTTTTAAAGTCTTTGATTTTACAACAGTCTCATTATCGCAGTACGTGGTTTTAGTAGTCTATTCTTCCATCAGCAAATTCACAACGGGTATGGAAGGTATGGGACCATACCTCCCATACCGAATTATACGTGTATGGAGCAGAGGGGGGGGTACATAAATCCTATACATGCGTATGGGACTGGTATCAGGGTATTCCATACACATCCATACCCCCATCCATACCTGATCCATACCTGATCTATGCACCACTGCTGTTCCTTCGTTGTCGGCATTGCCATTGTTGTCACTGACTCAATACTAACGCGAAGGAGGGATGAAAAATATATATTCAGCGGTAGACTACATAACATCTATGTATCAACTGAATACCTCCAAAACACCAAGCCACTGACTAACCCGCTGTCAGGCCTACCACTCACAACCTTCCTACATTCCGACATCTTATCACAATCATGCGTCTCCTGTAGACGAAAGGGTAAGGGAAGAACATGTTTCAGTAGCGAACAACACGAAAGCGAAAAAATACGAACCTAGATACAACGATAGAACCCAAAATAACAACGTAGAGCTTGAGAGGGGACAGCATCAGTCATAATTTAGACACAGAGATGAGGATGAATGACACACCTCGGCTATAAAGAGATGAAATACTGCAAGTAGACATAGCAGGTCAGCTAAACATGCGGACAAATTGAGATGTGACGACTCACCATAAAGACGGACACCAGCAGACAACCTCAATCATTCCATTCCATACTTCACTTGAGGATTAACAATTGACGAAGAGACTTGACGCAGCAGAACGTGCAGTATAGCAGACGAGATAGAGGTGGGGAGCAAAAGAAACACTGAGTGACGATGTCGTTGAGGAAAGAAAGGATGCGAGAAACCAACGTTTTCGCGTCGATTTGATCATGAAAATTTTCAAGCTCCGATTAAAATTAGTCCCGTGACCGCGACACGTCACCTCTTGGCGCTCGCTCCACGGTCACCGACTGCGGGCACTACAAGGCGCTCCAGCGCTCATCACGAACATCATCGGGAGGTACAACTTTGTTGATTACAGCTCAGATATTGATTTCGTGTACTTGTCCTACACTCAACTTATTGGATCACTCTCTAAGTCTTGTAGCCTCCAATGATGGCAAGTCATCGACAACTTGCCGTTACTAACGACAACGACATTCGTAGAGTCAGTCGCTGCTTGGTTGCTGTGGCAGAGCTACTACTATGTGCTTCACAAAGGCAAGGATTTGTCAGACTGAGAATGTCCTTACCTTGTCCATACACCCATACTAACCCATACAGACCCATACTTCCATACGAAATGTGTATGGAACGTTTTGACGAGATTTTGGCAAAATGTGTATGAAAAGGTATGGGCCCCATACCCTCCATACCTTTCATACCTTCCATACAGTTGCGAGTTTGCTGATGTCTGCACTTCTCCTTTCTCTTTTGCTTCACGTCCATATGTCGTCTGCCTACGTCTCTGTTATATTGTTTCTTATTTCCCCCCTTCACGTTTTATCCGCTCCATTTTGATCGGCGCACTACACGCTACAGCATCAGCTCCGAAGACGAGTGCCTACCCTTTCTTCCCTTCCACCACTCGTCTTCTTACATTCTCTCAGTCTTTTCCCATTCAATATTTGCGCTACCCACCTCCTCTCCCTTGTTTCTTGCTTGATTGCATTTTATCTGTGTTTTCTCTGACTTGCAAGATCTTGCACGATGTTGGTGCGGTGGGGCCACACCTTGTTGGATTTTGGGTTTCCGCTGATGAGCTCGGAAGCTCGGAAATGCATTGACGCCTCCATTAACGAGTTCAATATATTAATTGTAAATACGATTGACTGCGAAAACCCCTATTTAGCTAGATATATACTGTTATGTATGAATTGGGAACCTCGTGCGCTTGCAACGGGTTCCCTGCCTATCTGAATTTTACTTCTTGTTGCTCCGAAGTCTTTTCACTCGCCTACACCGAACGTAAAATTCAACACACCTCACGCAGCATGGATTTTTACCTGACCCAGCAAAGACCTATGAGGGCACAGTGCGGTTACGCCTGAATAGGGGTCGAGGTTTTGATCACAATGCCAGGGAAATTCAGGGGCGTCGCTGTTTCCCCGTGTTGGCCTAATACTTCCCTCGTTCCTTGACTACGCCCTATCGAAAAGCTGATAATTAGGTATGGTGGTAGTGAAAGCGGGTCGACACATTGGCATGACGTTGTGGTTGTCCCTGCACGCCAAAAATACCAAAATATCTGTCAAGCGGATAGGTGACCGGATATGTGTACTTAAATGAGATGTATTCGGAAACTAGACATAAGTCCCAAAGAAATCACTATAACATTGAGAATATTCAAAATTGCCCATATTTCCTCCTCAGCCTTGAAAATTTTTGAGTCACCAAAATTTTTTAGTGGCCTCGACCACTCGACCGACCGACCTCCGGAGTGTGCCGGTCCGCATTCCCGGACACCCCTTGTGTCCCTTTTCGGGGTGATTGCGAATGATGGAATCATTAATGCAGTTTTGGCCAATTTTAGAGACAACACACGAGGCAAATTTGGTCTTTGGCGTAGCCAATCAAGACCAGTTCACGTGCATTTGTCATTTGATGGGCTTTCGGGCAGCCAATCAAGACTAGTTCACGTGCATTCGACACTTTACTGTACTTCTGCGCTCAGCTCACCATGTCTCGACACAACAGAAGCACCCCAAGAGACCCATTTCAAGGAGGAAGAAACAATTGCACTGGATACGACGGAAATATGCCATCAACCACTAGTACCATTACAGGCAGTTTTGCTAGTCAAAGGGCCCAGAATTTCGTGACCTCTGGTTTCTACAATAAGAACACAAAACAATTCATTTCCAGACACACACTGGCACGAAGGAGGATGAACAGCATATCTCAATCAAGAGACCTTTCTCCTGATAGGATGTTAGTGGATGAGGCTCCCAATAGAAGTGCCAGTCTTCCAGAAAGATCAGACATTAGGGTTCCGGACCCTGACGAGAGGCCGTCCTTGATGCAATCAGGGGAAGGTGCGTGATCATACAACTAAAGAGCTACCATGCTAGAAATTGAATTATTATAAGCAGCAGAACAGATTGTAGTACAATCAACTTCATCTTTAAATTGTAAGTCGTGTGCACTTGACTCTTTTGCTGCTTCTTCACTGGAACCGCGTTATTGGTTCTCAGTCGCAATGGACATTAGTAGACTTCTGAATCCAAGCAAACCGGAAGTTGGGTATGTAGACTTATTGCATTTGCTGAGGTCACTTTACTGATTTGTTTATTATGATTATATAATAGACCAGTGGATACTAGTAGACTTCTGAATCTAAGTGAACCAGAGGTTAGGTATGTAAACTTATTGCATTTGCTGAGGGCACTTTACTCATTTGTTTATTATGATTATATATATAGACCACCTGGAGACAGAAATCTCCCAGCAGGAAATAACAATAGGTTTGTGAACTGTTTATTGTTTTTATGGGAAGAAATTATTCATAAAATAACCAATTTCAAGATTTTTCCAAAATGCTTCATACAGCAATTTCCAAGGCAACACCTTCAATGCTGTAGGACGCGATCAGAACATTCAAAATCACTATGCGCCACAGATTGTTCAAAATATCAACTATGGCCAACAGATTTCTCAAGATACCAGGCAAAATGATCTCATTCATAATATGCCAAGAGCCAAACATGCCCTTTATGATGCTAATGATGGCAAAGGACAAATCAGAAAGGCTTGCACTGAAGGAACCAGAACAGAAATCCTCAGTGAGATTGTAAATTGGGCAATTGGAAATTCAAGGATCAAAACTCTGGGGTATTGGGTTTGTGGAATGGCAGGCACAGGCAAAAGCACTATTGCAATGTCTGTCTGTATTGAGCTGGCAAAACAGAATTGGCTTGGGGCCACATTCTTCTGCAATCGACAAATTCCAGAATGCAGAGATCACAGCCTGATTATTCCTACTATTGCATACCAGCTGGCACACCATTTGCAAGCATTTGCAGAAGCACTTTTAGAGATTCTCAAAAAGGAACCTGAGGCATTTTCCAAGCCACCTTCCATCCAGCTCAATCTTTTACTCATGACACCATGGAAGAAAATATCCAGTGTAAATATGCAAACTGCAGTAGTTGTTATTGATGCATTAGATGAATGTGAACACATCTCATCAGTCCTCAGTGGTTTGATACCTGCTATTAATGAGCAGAGCATGCCTGGATTAAAGTTTTTTTTCACTAGCAGGCCTCAAGGTCATATTCAGAGGCATCTGAAAATTAGTAGACCTTTACCCCCAGGATCCCAGGTTGAAGGAATGTTTCTGCATGATGTGGAGGAAGAATTAGTGAAGGCTGATATTGCCAAATTTATCAAAGAAGAGTTTGAAGCATTGACAATTCCAGAGAAAGATATGTACATCAACAAACTTGCAGAAAAATCTGGTAAATTATTTATCTATGCTGCAACTATGGTCAGGTATATTAAGGACTATCCAGAATATGTTGAAGATAGGCTGAGTGAAATATTCAAGCCTACCAGTGCACCAGAAGAGAATCAGACTGGGGATCTGGATGACTTGTATCACACAGTCATTGAAGTAGCAATCTCTACAAATCGCAGAAAGCTATCCTCAAAGGAGTTTGAAGAGCGTTTGATGATTCTTCATACTATAGCTATAGTAGGCAGGCCTGTGTCATGTTTTGTCATTTCTGGCCTCCTTGGGCTCAAGATAGGGAATGTGGAGGGGACTGTCACACAGCTTCAATCAGTACTATACATTGGCCACACTGATAAACTGGTTTATACTTTCCATGCATCATTCAGAGACTACATCCTCACACAAAGTCGTGCAGGATCTGACTATGTATGCAACCCACTGGAAAGTCACAGTATGTTAAGCAGGAGATGCTTCGATACATTAACCAAGCTCAAATTCAACATCTGTGATCTGCCTTCTTCTTTTTTGGCTGACAAAGATGTCCCCGGAATAGAACAGAAATTGCAGAATATTGATGATACTTTGAGATATGCTTGTAACTACTGGGGATATCATTTAGCTCAATCAAGCATGGATGCTGAGCTTGATAGCCAAGTGACAATATTTCTCAAAAAGAGGTTGATGTTTTGGATTGAAGGAATGAACTTGATTGGAGATTTGGCAAATTGCAGTGAGATTATATTGTCTTTGGAAAAGGTATGATAATATTTTCTAGTATTTACTTGTGACACTGACCTCAATTTAACCTCTACCTAGGTTGAAATTGGCTTGGAAAACATCACAAAAGTAATCTGGGATATACAAAATTTTCTGACCTATATTGGAAGTAGTGATGTAAAGGAAATGACACCTCATCTATATCTGAGTCTTCTTCCATTCTGGCCATATGACTTCAATGGAAAGCTGGAATTAAATAACATAATAAAATTTGAAAAGAGAGTTAGACAACAATCTATTGGATATTGGAAGATGAATTCAACTATCCACTGTATGGACTTTTCATCAGATGGAAAAATGTTAGCTTTTGGGTTGAATGGTGGTATAATAGGCATCATGAATTTATTAACAGGAAAATATATTCAAGAACTTCAAGGCCATACACATAGTATTAGCTCTGTGGCCTTTTCTCCTGATGGCACCAAGGTGGCTTCAGGCTCTGAGGATAGCACTCTAAGGCTCTGGGATGTGGCCACAGGCTCTCATATTACAGAACCCTTACAGGGCCATACAGACTCAGTGGAATCAGTGGCCTTTTCTCCTGATGGCACCAAGCTGGCTTCTGGCTCTCAGGATAGCACTCTAAGGCTCTGGGATGTGGCCACAGGTACTCAGATTACAGAACCCTTACAGGGCAATTCATATGGTGTTAACTCTGTGGCCTTTTCTCCTGATGGGACCAAGCTGGCTTCAGGCTCTTATGATAAGACTCTAAGGCTCTGGGATGTAGCCACAGGCTCTCAGATTACAGACCCCTTACAGGGCCATACAGACTCAGTGTACTCAGTAGCCTTTTCTCCTGATGGCACAAAGCTGGCTTCTGGCTCTGGAGATCAAACTCTAAGGCTCTGGGATGTTGCAACAGGCACTCAGATTAAAGAACCCTTACAGGGCCATACAAACTGGGTGAAATCAGTGGCCTTTTCTCCTGATGGCACCAAGGTGGCTTCAGGCTCTTATGATAACACTCTAAGGCTCTGGGATGTGGCCACAGGCTCTCAGATTACAGAACCCTTACAGGGCCATACAGACTCAGTGGAATCAGTGGCCTTTTCTCCTGATGGCACCAAGCTGGCTTCAGGCTCTTATGATAACACTTTAAGGCTCTGGGATCTGGTCACAGGTACTCAGATTACAGAACCCTTACAGGGCCATACATATTCAGTGGAGTCAGTGGCCTCTTCTCCTGATGGCACAAAGCTAGCTTCAGGCTCTAATGATAACACTCTAAGGCTCTGGGGTATGGCCACAGGCACTCAGATTACAGAACCCTTACAGAGCCATACATACACAGTGTACTCAGTGGCCTTTTCTCCTGATGGCACAAAGCTAGCTTCAGGCTCTAATGATAACACTCTAAGGCTCTGGGATGTGGCCACAGGCACTCAGATTACAGAACCCTTACAGGGCCATACAGACCCAGTGTACTCAGTGGCCATTTCTCCTGATGGCACCAAGGTGGCTTCAGGCTCACATGATAACACTCTAAGGCTCTGGGATGTGGCCACAGGCTCTCAGATCACAGAACCCTTACAGGGCCATACAGACTCAGTGGAATCAGTAGCCTTTTCTCCTGATGGCACCAAGCTGGTTTCAGGCTCTTGGGATAACACTGTAAGGCTCTGGGATGTCACCACAGGCTCTCAGATCACAGAACCCTTACAGGGCCATACAAACTTCGTGCTCTCAGTGGCCTTTTCTCCTGATGGCACTAAGCTGGTTTCAGGCTCTTGGGATAACACTGTAAGGCTCTGGGATGTGGCCACAGGTACTCAGATTACAGAACCTTTACAAGGCCATACAAACTGGGTGCACTCAGTGGCCTTTTCTCCTGATGGCACCAGGGTGGCTTCAGCCTCAAGGGATAACACTCTAAGGCTCTGGGATGTGGCCACAGGCACTCAGATTACAGAACTACAGGGCCATATAAACTCAGTGTGCTCAGTGACCTTTTCTCCTGATGGCACCAAGCTGGCTTCAGGCTCTCATGATAACACTCTAAGGCTCTGGGATGTAGCCACAGGCTCTCAGATTATGGAACCCTTACAGGGCCATACACACTGGGTGCGCTCAGTGGCCTTTTCTCCTGATGGCACCAAGCTGGCTTCAGGCTCTCAGGATAAAACAATCAGGATTTGGAACATAGCTATGTGTATTCAGAATCTTCACTATAACAGAAATGGAAAAGCAAGTATTTTTTTTTCACTTTTGCAGAAACAGTGTACTGATCAATATCATAAAAACAGCATTTTGCTAATTCCAGAAATGATATCAGTATGCATTTATTCTCCCAAATTTTTCCAAAATGTACTGACTTCTGTTTTCAGACACAAGCTGGACACTAGATGATAAAGGCTGGGTTTATTTTCCAGGTCAAGCTGAAGGAACCATCTGGATTCCTCCTCAATTTCGTGACTCGCTTCTATGGAAAGCTGAGAATACTTGCATTATCTCAAAGGAGGGCTACAACAAGATTTCATTTGATGAATGTGTATATGGTGAAGATTGGGCTAAATGCTACTGTGGATGAGGATTTTCTTCTGAATTATAGCTTCAAATCCTGATGAAATCAAAGGAAGTTATACAAAGCCATACCTCTACTTTCTCTTTCTGCGATCTCATGATCAAGCAAAACATCTAAAAGTATTAAAACAGGGAGTTCTATGTAGTTATACTTGATCTTCTTCAATGAAACATGAATGTTAAGTTATATATGCAAGATACCAGAGCAAAACAACAAATTCTTGAAGGTGAGCAAATCATTATTAGTAGATACAGAGTCACAGACAAAAAGATATGAATGGACACCTATTCAAAATGAATTGAGATAGCAGACATCAAGTATACTGCAATTGACATTTCAAACTCAGTCAGGCCATAAATGTTTGAATGCACTTCAATGCATGTGACAAGAGGAAAAGTGACCATGCTCATACTCTTTATGTACTGCTTCTGGTCAAAATTGAAAATGCTAGCCAGCATTCCAAGAGAATAGTCAAAGGTTGTAGACAATGTGCCAGCAAAGTAAGTTGGCAAATCATGCCTTGCCATGCTGATACTTCCACTAAAAGTTCCAGCAGCAGCTGAAGCTTCCATTGTCAAGGACACTACTACTCTCAAGGGCAAGACCACCCAAGTCACACAAAAGAAAGAGAAAGAGAAAGAAATATATATTAGATAGATGAGTAGGCTGACTATGCTCAACACTGTGTAAGTAGTAGTACAGAGTGGAGACTAAGTGAACAAACTAAGGAACTAACTACCAAAACCTGCTGGTATATATTACATGTGACTTTATCTATATCTTATCAGGTAACATGTGACTTCAGATTTACCATATATGGAAGGAGAGGGGGGAGGGGGGTTCAGGTCTTGGTAAATGTTTTTTGGAGAGGATGTATGGAATCACTATTCTGCCACCCCCTTGGTTAATGATGGAGAAGTTAGGATAAGAGCCTCTACCTCATTTCGCCAAGCGAAAATAGTCAATCAGATGCTATGATATGTTGTAGATACTGCAAGCATTCAGAAACAAAACGGAAAGGGGCTGAAACCCAATGGACAAAAAGCCTGATCAACTGCTAGCAAAAAAGCCACACGGAAAGGAATAGACAGGTGAAGTCAGGAGTATTTGCACATAGCCACCCACAGCAAGTCAGTGTAACAGAACTCAGCCTCATTTCATTCAGCCTCATAATGGTCAGAAGTGAGTTGAAAGTTTCTGTGACGGCTATCTCAATTATTTTCTATCTTTTCCTTTCACCTCCAATACAATTTATTAATATTCATCCATTTGGGCAAAGGTACATCATTTCAAAGCCAACAATAAAAACTGGCAAGTGGTGAGCAAATCAAGAATCCACCAGTTGTCCTGTGACCCCTTTTGTTTTCATTATTTCATTCCTTGCCATCTATCTCAACTGCCCAGTTAAAGTCTGGCATATCAAGAAGTTTTTTTTAGTTATTCATCCCCATTCTATATCTTGTCACTTACCTGTTCCTTTGCCACATCGTCGTTAGGTCTTCACATATGTCCTCTCCCTCCTCCTCGCAGAATTCCCCAGCTGTCATCGAGTCTTTGGGAGTTTAGTGTGGCGTTTTATCACTGCACATCATTTTTGGAGCCCACTGGGAGGGAAAGGTACCTATAGAAGAAGGCCTTTTTCCCTCCTCGTGCTCGCATCCAAAATCCACCGCTTGGAAGCTCGGAGCAGACTCAGGGTGATCCTACTCAGACTGCTCCTGCGACATCTTCCTCTCAGAACCCTCCCAATACCAACACTCAGTCTCAATCTCAGAACCAACCTCCTCCTGCCCAGACTACACCATCAATCCAGTCTACCCAGCCTCATACCACTTCTTCCTCTAATCAGCAGTCTCTGCCATCCAACACCTCTACCAATCCGTCTCCTAGCAACCCCTCGACTATTATTCCTCCTGCTCTGACCTTATTGACTCGATCATTCCTCACACTACCACCTAGAGGTCATCGAGAAGCTCCTTCAATAATTCATGGAGACTATTGCAAGGCTCAGCCATTCATTGATCACTTGGAGTGTCTCTTCATTCACAATTCCATCACTGACAACAATGAGAAGATCAATGAGAAGATCAATGCTCTCTTGTATTACTCCTCAAAGCGAGTAGTCAATGTTTTGAAGGGATTTAGGAGCTATACGGTTAGGAATTGGGTCGAGTTTAGGCAGGAATTTTTGAAATATTATGACGCTGACTGAGATGAGTGTAAATATAAACCAAGACATTTGAAGAGACTCACTGATGAGTACCATCGCAAATCCTTTTCTACTAAATGCTCATATCTTGCTTATCTTCGAGACTTCGCCTGGATTGCCAGTCCCCTTCTCCGTCGTCATGAAATTACTGAGACTCAATATGATGAGTACTTCTTCATGCTCTTCCTACTCAACTCAGGAAGAGAGTCAATCGTCAGCTCGATGGAACCTTGCTTCAGCGAAACTGAGGAGAGACTATTATCGATGCTTACTGTTGCCAGAAGCCTGCTACTCCTGCCAATCCTGTCTCTCATTTCCTCCAGATATCTGATTCCTTTACTGCTCCCACTTCATATTTGATAAGTCATTCAGCCACAGATGAAGAGATTAATCAAGCTTTAGAAGTTCAAAGGATGAAAGGAGAAAAAGCAAGGACTCAGCCGTATCCAAATACCAGATCTCATCCTCATCCTCAGTCTGACGATACTACTGGCATTCCTAAACCAGTTCAAGATGCTAAAGCAGGACAACCGACAACTCCTGTAGCTCCTCCTCCACCAGAACAAGTTCCTTTCAATGTTGTGGACTCCCGAGCTGATCCAGACAATGACAATGTGATCATGGAGGATGATCCCCAGCCTGTGCAACCTCCTAATCCCACTGGATCCAAACCGCAGAAACCCATCATGAAATGGACTCCTAACCTTCGACAATCCGTGATATCGTCTCAGGTCAATAAGGATAATATCCTTTACCGCATCCTGAACACCAGTGCAGCCAAACCTTTTGATATTTCTCTTGGAGAAGTTCTCGCAATATTTCCAGAAATGTCTAATAAGGTTGTGGAGAATCTCAAACACAAGAATCCTTCCAAAGTACAATTCAACCATACCTCCTCTCTGCTATCGACTCCAACCTCCTTAAACCTCATACATTGTCACCCGATCATGAAATCCTTCATTCTTGATTGCCATCACTTGATTAAATTCATGATCACGGTTGACGGAAAAGAAGTAGAAGCAATTTTGGATACTGGGTCTATGCTGAACATTGTTCACAAAGCTGTATGGCATGGAGCAATGGGAGGAAGACCCATGGATATCACGAAGACTATGGGAGTCTCTGATGCGAATGGAGGAGAAGGTATTCTTCAGGGATTAGTCGAATCAGTCCCAATTGTCTGTGGAAATGTCACAACCTTTGCTCATCTATTCATTGGAACGAAAGCTCCCTTTGATCTACTCCTTGGACGGCCTTGGCAACGAGGAAACATGATTAGCATTGATGAAAGAGATGAAGGGACCTTGTGTTCAAACAAAGAAATTATGCAGGAGAATTGGAAGCTAGGTTCGAACATGATGGTTGAATCAGAACCTGCACCAGCCTGGGCAATCCAATTGACTGAATTTATGAATTCAGTCCATGCCTACAAGGAGTAGATGTCAAAACAAAATATTACGACATTCATGATTGATAGGAACCCCTTACGATTTTTTTTTATGTTTTCATTCATCTTATTTCTCTACTCTCATATCCATTCATCTCTTTCTCATCTATTTTCACCTTTCTTGTTTCGATATGTGTAACCATTCACCTCATCATCATCCTTCCCCTGCTGGAGCTACCAAATATCGAGTCGAGCATGATGGAGCTGATCTTATACTCCTCACCATCCCTATGGGTTATTCCACTTTGGCTCTTCAAATTCTCCAGCCTCCTCCCACTTCTACGACTCCTTCCACATCCTCAGACAATGATTCCATCATCCCTCCTCTCGAAACCCCCATCAAAAGCACATTCGCCTGTATGAACACCATTCAGAAGCTATGTGTTGAGGATAAAGCATTGTATACCACCATTACTACTGCTTCATCCTATTCCTGCCCCTTGTACCATACCCACCAGTTTTACAATGATACATACAACACTATCAAGGAGTTTCTAGGCATTACCAATACTTTCCATGCCTTCACCTATGGTATCAATGAAAATCCAGTCTAGATGAAGCATGCACACTGGATGAAGGAGAATGGAGCTTTGGATAAGCTCATTCCTATTGCGGAAACTTATCTTGTCAAACGTGGAGCCCCTCTGTCCCTCTACCACCTCACTATTCTCCATGAGCATGCTGAAGGCAAAGCTTGTCAGGAGAATACTCCAGCTCTTCCCAGATCCACTATCTTCACTCTTTTTGGACAGGAAGTTGATTGCAAACAGTTATCTGAGGAAAAGCCATACCATGTTTCAGACTGCTTGATGTTATCATTTCTATCACCCTCCAGAATGACCTTTCGTACTCTGTCACTGACATTTTCATTCCTGACGTTCTCTATGCCATTCCATCTCCTGACCTCATTTACCATTGTCGTGTGCCTTCTTTTAGACTTCTGGGTCATGGGGTCTATCTCAAACGTTGTCTACTCAAGCTTTTGGTCAATGAATACGAGATTAGGGGTCTTACTAGTCTCAAGGTGTATCAATGCTACCAAGATTATTATTCAGTCGCCAAACAGCTTCATCAACTTTATTCCCTGTTCGACGACTACTGGATCACTCATACTTATCCATCTACACCACCAGCCATTCGTGTGAACCTGTTCTTTAATGATTACGAGTTTCAGTTCATTTGGTTGATGATTGGAATGTTGAAAATGGGTGAAGGAATTCCAGGGTTGTTGTGTGAGCAGTTAACTCATTCTCTTTCTCTCTTACTCACTATGGACCAAGCTTGACCATTTCCATATCAACTCATCCATAGAAAGATGGGAAAGTACCCAATCCACCAATTCAGGGGACCTAGATGCAATGAGTACAATGACAACAGGCAGCCAAAAGGAACACACAGCTCCCCAAAATCATACATAGTGATGATTGACAACAACAAAGACAGGTGAGCAGCAAAGACACAGGTGAAGTATATCTTGTTCCAAAGTTAAATGAGACAAGAATTGGCCCATAATAAGGATATATTGAAGGTAAACTCCCCTGCTCTCATGTACCTTCCCCTCACCCACCCAAAACTCATATCTGTAGATCCAGAGAACCTCTCAGTATGGGGTTTCTTTCCCTGTTTTTCTGGAGTTTAATGAGGCCAGAAATGCCCCAGATAAAAAAATATATTGATGGTAAACTTCCCAGCACTCACGTACCCTCCCCTCACCCACCCAAAAACTCATATCTCCACATCCAGAGAGCCTATGACTCTATGTTTTCTTTCCCTCTTATTCTGAGGTTAAATGAGGCCAGAATTGCCCCTGAACAAAAATATATTGATGGTAAACTCCTTCACTCTCACATACCTTCCCCTCACCCACCCAAAAACTCATATCTCCACATCCAGAGCACCTATAACTCTAGGGTTTCTTTCCCCCTTATTCTGAGGTTAAATGAGGCCAGAATTTCCCCAGAAAAAAATATATGAATGGTAAACTTCCCTGCTCTCACATATCCTCCCCCTCACCCACCCACAACTCATATCCATAGATCCAGAGTACCTCTCAGTATGGGGGTTGTTTCCCTATTTTTATGGAGTGAAATGAGGCAAGAATTGGCCCAGACCAAACATATATTGATGGTAAACTACCCTACCTAATATTGTGGGCTTTCTTTCCTTCTCAATCTGGAGTTAAAGAAAGCCATAATTGGCTCAGACCAAAAATGTATCAATGGTAAACTTCCCCTCACCCCTGCAAAATTTTATTTCCCATCCAAAATAGCCCCTTAAAATGAATTCATAATAAACTTCTCTGCACTTACATATCTTACCCCCCATAAACCAAACCCCCATCTCCATAATCCTTGATGATGTTGAACAAATGGTAATGAACATATATTGATTGTACAACTAGATATGGACCTTTATGTATGCAGTTTAATGGTTGTCCTGTGGTGTAATGGTTTTGCGCTGTGCTAAAGTCCGCGTCAATTATGTTTGGCTTGCGCAAGTTCAATCCTCGCACTGGCACCCTTTTTAGGGATACACAATCACTTACTGTAAGCAAATAGATCACATGAATTTTTCAGCTCAATATAGTGATAAGTTCCCATGGATCACAGATGCAGTATATTTGTATATGCGCACTCCGATGCAGCGACATAACTGGATAACACCATATGAACCATATGAAGTTCTGGAGAAGAAGAAGCCTCGTATGGATCACTTACATGTACTTGGCTGTGGAGCATACATCTACATTCCAGTGAAAATTCGAAAGAAACTCGCTTCCAAAACAGAGCTTATGACCTACCTTGGTCCCACCCCAGGCGGACATGGTGATCTATTCATGAGAAAGAACAATGCACAATTCACTGCACCACAAGCAGTATTCGACAAAACTTTGTTTCCTTGATGTGACAAAAGCACAACAAACTCTAAACGACTTCCTATAACATCGAAAGACATACCAAACAATCCTAATGAGGATACTCCTCAAATGTCGAGCGAAGATGAAGACAAGCATTTTTACATACCACCCAACACACCTTCCAAAAGGAGACCTGACTTTCAGCATGAAGATGCTGATATTCAGAGTCTGCAGAGATTGCCACCAGAAACACTGCCCCTGAGATCTGAATCTGAACCTGAAACACCACCTCAGCTTCCACAGACACCTCTGAGGCGACCAAAGCAATCGCCAAATCTGCCTCCTGCACCTAGACAAACTCAACATGACAGGAGAGCACCAAAAACATTTGTGCTAGACTCTAATCAAGCCTGGAGACAGGGGAGCACTCGACCCTCTGGTGTGCATACACACAATGCAGACAAACAGGTCGCAATTGATAATCGTGACACTGATAGAGCTGCAAGAGAATGTGAGGCATGGCGACAGCTAAACCAGCCACACGGAACTGCAGCTGCAGAACCACAGGATCCCGGTCCTAGTTCTGCAGGACAAAGTGACTCAGGAGACGCTGATGAAGGTCTCAGGCCACATTCGTCCACATCAGGCGATGACAATTCTGCATCTAATACAGATGGAAACGATCTTTTAGAAGATCAGGCACAACTATGCTGGGAAGGGGGAGTACAGATGATAAATCTCTTGCTTAATAATGCAATTGACTCTAAATCTCCCTGCGAATGGACACTCCAAGAAATATCGCTCTTACCAGATAGAGAGCAAGAGGAATGGAGAATCGCTTGCCGTGAAGAGCTAGAGGTACTTCGCAGGCGTAGAACTTTCCAACTCGTAGATCGTCCTGAGAATAGGAAAGTCATAAAAAACCAATGGGTCTTTGACATCAAGACTGATGGTCGTAAGAAGGTGAGACTCATCGCTAAAGGTTTCTCACAGATTGAAGGTCTAGACTTTCATCAAGCCTTCTCTCCAGTTGTTCGCTTCGAGACGGTGCGCCTTATCTTCGCATTGGCAGCCCTCAATAATTGGCACATCTCAGGTGTCGGTGTCCGTAGTGCCTATCTTTATGGCATACTCGAAGAAGAGATCTATATGGAACAACTGGAAGGTTTTATAGAACCTGGAAAAGAATGCAAAGTCATTCAGCTACTTCGTGCTCTATATGGACTTAAGCAAGCTGGACTTGCTTGGTGGAAAGGTCTCGACAAGTCCATGGCAGAACTTGGTTTCAAACAAATCAACTCTGATGCTGGAATCTTCGTATATAATCAAAACGGTTATATTGTCATTGCCGTTGTCTACGTTGATGATGCTCTATTCTGTGGAGCAGATAAACAGCTAGTGCTCAAACTAAAGGTGAAATTTATGAAGAAATGGGAATGCAGGGATCTTGGCGATGCCAAAGAATTTCTTAGGATGAACATCATCAGGAAAGGCAGCAAAATCTATCTTGATCAATGCGCCTACCTTGAAAAGGTACTAGAACAATGTGGTATGCAAAACGCGAAAGCTTCTGTTACTCCATTACCTGCAGGATACTATCCTATAAAAAACAAAGCCCCAGTCAACCCAGTCCTTTGACAGAAATACCAAACTGTAATCAGGTCTCTTCTTTACATAATGTTAGGAACTCGTCTTGACATTGCCTTTGCCGTTACCAAAATGGCACACCACGCTGCAAATCCTTCAAATGATCATCTAACCAAAGCTCTCTGGATTTGCCATTACCTCCTTGGTACTCGACACTATGCATTAGTGTACAACGGATCCAAGAAAAAGATCACTGAATCAGATCCATTAGGAATTGGCCTCACTGCATACACAGACTCTGACTGGGCATCAGATCCAAACAATCACCGATCACATACCGGCTTCTTCCTAACGTTAGCCCGTGGTACTTTTTCCTGGGCCTCTAGAGATCAAACCACAACCACGTTGTGGTCCCCAACAGCTTTCTTGGGGTTCATCTTCCATGAGAAGAAAGAGGCAAGCTTGAAGAGCCTAGAAGATGGTCAGAAAAAGAAAGGAAGGGCATTACGTGGACTGACGACTAAAGCTATGGACCAACATGAGCAGAGAGATACCTTAGAGTTCGTAAATCCTACGGCTAAACTTGTTAACGTAGTGTACAACCTATGTGAAAAGAAATTTTGAAATGGACCAGTCGGAAAAAACCTCCTCAACCAACGAGTCTTCAGAACCATACTCTGTCCATCCTGGAGTCATCCTGGAACAAATGCTCCCCATCCAGAAAAACTAGCCATGACATTGACTCGATCTTGACCAAAATTTCCCTTTTCTCTCTGCGAGAAATCGAACAATAATGCAAGCGTTCTAGGCAATGATTTTGAGAGCGGGACAATGGGCCGCAAAAAGGTGGGCAATGGTATGGACGTCGAGGACGTAATTATCCTCCTCTAGTGTCTCAAATAGACGTGAAAAGCTGCGCCTCAACGCGATTTGTACATACATGGCCTTGCACGACGAAAAAACCCCAAAGTCGACAGTCTAAATTTGCAAGGAAGATACAATGACGAGTTATGTACCCTTGTGCCTCTCGAAAGTCCATCACAATATGCCGACATTGACATAGGACATGACAGCCAAATAAGTTTTGATTAGTACAGACAGGTAGACGCCGTAATCAGTCAGAAAGCCGTCCTCCCAGTCTTTACCTCCTGCACCAGACCCTCATCTGCAAGCTTGTCCACTAGGTCAAGCAGTACAAAATCACATCCTCGTCGAGCGACCAAGCTTATTGAGACCGGTAGGTGTTCTTCTACTTCGGTGATGTTGGAATGGAAAGGTATCTGGCCGACTGTAAGACATGCCAAGGAAGATGAGGCAGGAATGAGAATTGCAGGGAGAACAAGGAACGTAAGGACGACGTACTGGGTATAACAACTTCAGCAGATCTAGCCAAGTTGGCGACGCGATTACTAGAAAAGCCGAAGGGTATGATGAAGCTGTTACGACAGAATGAAGATAAATTAATGAACCGTCCCTGGTGCACTGTGTTGGAAAGGACTTACGGAGAGGAATAGTAGGTTTCCCTGCTGCTATATGTCCCTGAATTAATCCTGTACAGGGAATAAATGAGCTATAGTAACGACAACGGACAAGACGGAGGACATACGGATAGAGGAAGATACTCTCGGTGCACGATTCCGCATTGTCAGTCAACTGGACGTAACAGTCAGGGGCGAGAAAGAAAGAACCATACAATTCACTCACAAAGTTACTCAAAGTCCAATTCTCAAAAGTCTCTCTTTTCTCCAACTCAGCTGCGTACCCGTCTGCCCCTTTGGATTCACCGTACCTCCATCGATATCTGACTTGTGGGTTGATATGCGGACTGCGTCCTCCGTTTTGAGCAGCGTAATCCTCAAACAAGGGCTTGCCGACGTTGGTCCATTGGTAATAGGCGACTAGCGTTGCGTATGTCTATCAGAATATGGTCAAAGGAATTCACATCAGCACATACAGTACAAATCATAAAAACAGATGACCACTGACCTCGTTCAGATATACGCCCAATTCAGCCTGTATACCAGAGCTTGCATTCCAATGCCCCTCAATACTATAGTTGCCAGCTGTCTCTCCTCCGAGGAAGGACCTCAACTTCTCTATCCAGGGTCTGTAGACTGCGTTGGCCGCATCCGTGACAGACAAAAAGTCATCCGAGACCAAAAGTTTTTTCGGGAAAGCGGGATATGATTGGAATGATTCGCCATACCAAGCTTTGCCGAAGCTGGAGAAGAGTTTCGGGGAACGGGTGAGCTAGAAACGAGCATGAGCTGAGGAAGGACATGAATTGAGGGGAATGAGGACACACATAGCCAGCCGTATCCAGAATAGGCTGAAAAAACAACGATGACGATGAGCTACAGTCCAGTATCAGGAGAACACAACTCACACTCAGAGGTAAGACTTCATCCAAACTAATTGCACCAACACTAGGCCGAATACCATATACACCATTGAGAGCTGCAGGTGAACGAACTGATCCACCAGTATCTATAAACATTTCACTTTAGCACGCCACAATGTGATGAGTCAAGAACGAACCAACATACCACTCCCCAAAGATACATCTAACCAATCCAAGGTCGCAATACTTGTTCCAGCTCCGGTCGAGGAACCAGACGGTTCGAGGTATCCATCTCCTCGGGGTGAAAACGGTGCGTGATAGTCAACCCAGTCGGCAGTTGCCCTGTCACCGTTAGCGAATTGTACCATCTTCGTCGTTCCGACCATATGTGCACCGAGGTCAGTCAGACGGGTGATAGCTGGGCCTGTAGAGTTACGAGCAGGATATGTTGAGTAGAAAGCTCTGTTGCCAGCTGAGGTGACGAGGCCCTTCACTAGTAGATTTGAGGAAGTCAGCATATAGACAAAGGAATAGATAACCATGACGCACTGTAATATAAATCCTTGACGGATACACGGAGACCAGCGAGAGGTAGCTCGGAGTCATTTTTGCTAAGGGTGTGGACCCTTGAAGGTACGGCGATATATGGTGACGAGTCGGTGTCGAGAGAGGCGGAGACAACTTCGTAGATCCATCGGATTTCATGACCGTAGACTTGTAGAAACTCTGTGAATGAGACAAAGGAGTGTCAGAAGTGACCCGGGGAGTATCCTTGTGACCAACGCACCTGCGAATGATCATAATGCAAACGCAAAGGAGCATAGACTGCAAGTGAACCAGTTGCGTCATGAGCGAGGATGTATGGGCCAGCAGGCAACTGCGTAACAAGGTGAGTGACAAAGAGTATGACAGAAGTAATGAACACGCACATCAGCGTCCGTCAGTTGGGAAAAAGTCGAGGCCGAGAATACAGAAGACATGTCCGTGGTCGTTAACATCATTTGAGTACCGCTTTCATTCAAAAAGCTCATCAGATCACCGGAGGCGTCCAAGGAAGAACCAGCAAGAACCACAGCTGCGAAATAGATCAATCAGTTACAGATAGATAAGATAGAAAGGCAAGACTCACTATTCAAAAACTCCTTATTGAAGACATCATCTATGGTCTCCCAGTTCTCAACCGATGACTTGACACCCGAACCATCCCCTACGTCTGCCAAGATAGTGAATGGCAACGCGTCTCCAGTAATGTTATGGGTGTCTTGACCGAGAGTAACAAGCGGTTCCGTTGGAAGGTAATATGGCGAGTCATTGATGATAACGGTTCGGGAGACGGACGATATCCGTGCATAGGCACACGTCAGGCCGAACGCTGCGACTGTGAACGCGATCCGAACCATTTCCGAATGTGAGCAACTGCAGGCCCTGGAGGACTCGCTCGGGCATAATGACAACAGGAATCCTGTTATTTATGCGCTGGAGAAGGGCCAGCCGAGCATAACCCAGGGTAGATTTCGCCTATCTTCCCGTTGAGACAGAAATAAGGAACCGTCCCACAGGATGACGTTATTGAATGCTGGCCATAGGCCAACGACCATAAGGTTCATCTTGAGTTTATTTCGAGTTTCTCCAGTGACCGATTCATGCATAGAAGAAGTGATAAGGCTTCCAGGCGTTATCTTTGTAAAGATTAGGACAAGTACAAGACGTTTCAAGGTCAACCACATACCTGATTCCTCTCCAACTTGTCCCTTATATCCAGCGTTAAAGTCATGTCTAAACTATCCTTCGCGACGATCTGGCAGCTTCCTGCAAGTGAAGTGACGATCGAGAAGACTTCATCAGTGCTGTCCTTCTTCTCCTCAAGCTCCTCCTGGCCACAGTTTTTGAGTGTGTACAATGACATTAGACGATAACGTTTTAGGTACCTGGTGGAATGGGAGAAGCTAGTTGGCTTAGCTGCCTTCGAGGTCGCGCGATTCGTGGTGGTTGAAGGAAGAAAGTAGAGAGCACGTGTTCACTCAAATCTGTCCGACCCTATGGCTCCGGGGTCTTAAACTCTACAGCAACGAAAACGTATCTCAGAATCTATGAGAGAGTCTGACAAATATTGATGTGGGCTCAGGCCTCAGGAGGAGAACTTAAATATTCTTTAGCCTCGGCAGTGGGCGCGTCCACACTTCGAATTCCCATCATATATTCAACGGTCTTTCAGGAAACTCTCGTCAATGCAGAAATCTTTTCTATGCTTTGAGCTAGTGACACTGTAATGGACGAAATTTTGGACGGAGCCTCCACATCTACACTGTCACTCCTCTCTCAACAGCTCATTTCCATTTTACGCAAGCGCTCTTTTCCAGCCCGGGTAATAGACTCCTCCTTCTCTTCCCAGTCAACATCATTCCTCTATCGTCAATACCCAATCCCACTCGGATCAGAAGGCGAACATTCGCAGAAAAACTTCAATTTGTCCCGGTCGAGTGTACCGATTAGTCATTAGACAAAGCATTACGACCGCCAAAAAGCCCTCTTAACCCGGTTTTCCGAATACGGAAGAAATATGTCAACGCGAAGACAGCTACCACCTGCATACCAAGTACAATGACTTCATAATTGAAATAATGCGATGAAAAAACCTCAAGACGTACGTTAAACACCACATATCCCCACACCACACCCAGGTCTCTCCAATGATGTGAGTACTGCACGTTCAAGTTGGCAGCAAGGAACTCGTCCGTCGTACGTGCCGCACAGTACAAACAGCTTGAATCATCACTGGAGTCTGCCAAATAGCCACCGGCGTTCTGAATGAAAGGATCAAGATATTGATGACATGACATCCCGGAGGGAGGTATGATAGGAACTAGTTCGACCGATGAGCAGGTAAGCTCAGCGTGGCCAACAGCTGTATAGAGATGTAACAGCAGGGCGAAGATCCGCATTAGTATTTGATAGAAATATAATAAAGGTCATGCATACCTTGTCCTGCAAATCCCTCGACGAGATAAGTGAAGGGGTTGACGCGATACATCCACTTCCACCATCCAAGCCTACGGTAAGGCTGGATGATGCCAGTGCTATTTCGGATAGCCCATCAGTCAGTCATTCGTACGGGGGGAAAGGGGAAGCCTACAAAGTGACCGCAAAGGTGAAAAGCCCAAAATAGAGTAACGATGCTATAAGTGAACTAGGAGCCATGGCCGCCAGTGAGAGGACTTTAATTTCAAATTTCAGAGCAATCAGTAAGGCAGGTAAGTCTGCGGATGTATAATGACCCACCGAAACTCGTATAGAAGAAAGGGAACGTAAAGCCCATCATCAAGTACGAATAACCTGCACGGTCTGTTGGAAAGCCGACGATCCAATACCAGATGACGAAGAAAACAGAGGACCCAATGACGTTGAAGACGGTTTCAGCTATAAGCTGAGCAGTAGTCAGAGCTGTCCAACTGTAAACGCGACTGGCACGCTCTCGCAGCTCGTATATACTGCGAGTCTGGATGAAAGGGATGTGGATCTGATCGCCGATGGGGGCAGAGAGGATGAAAGCCATGAACGTGGCCTGTATAATAGGGCGTCAATGAAGACTGCAGAAACCTATGACCATGAGGCACTCACAAACACTTTGTTCTGCGTTCCCTGCAACGTATCCTTGGCCTGGAAAAACGTGAAACCCATAAACACTCCTCCAATGATATTCAACATGAGTTTGTTCATCAGATATATCGGGTCTCTCCAATGTCGTTGAAAGTCCCTCTTGAGAAGAGTCGTCATTTGGGTGTACCAACTACTCGCAAACTCTCCGCTGTTGAGTCGTCGTCCTTGGTTGCCCTCGCCATTCGAGTCCTTTCGTCCGTTTCCCAAAATGAGATCAAGTTCCTGATCGAGTTCTTTGGATTCCGGTGAGTTGGCCCATACTTTGTTCCAATCAGTGACTGCGTTGGTGTTACTGTGTCCCGCCGCCCCAATGACATCAAGCATGTACTCGGCACTAGAGAACAGAGGTCCATTAGTAAGCCCATGGATTGAAAGGTCTGACTTACGGATTGGCTTCCGCGGGACAAGGCCTAGCTCCGTTGCTCTCGAAATAGCTAATAAGAGACCGGCCATGAGGTCCTAGTTCTCCTTGATACACAGTCTGTCCCCCGCTCTTCAGAAGAAGTATCCTGTCAAACATGTTGAACAGTTCGGCCGAGGGTTGGTGAATGCTATAAACTCATCAGTCAGTCTCAAGTCAAGAGTAGGCAGATGCCAGGTATGATGGTACTCACGTACAAAGCACCGCCTGCCCTTCCTGTGCCAACTCTTTCAAAAACGTCACAATGGCCCAAGCACTCTGCGAATCCAATCCAGTCGTCGGCTCATCAAGGAATAAAAGCAACTCGGGCTTGGCAGCGAGCTCAACGGCAATAGTCGTCCGCTTGCTGTACTCCAAATTGAGAGACCCGACGATAGCATGCTCATAATTCTCTAATCCACACATGCGAAGGACGGTGTCGATGCTGTTGATGGAAGGTGTCAGATATGAATGAGTGAGGATGAGGCCAGTGAAGATTAGGATGGGAGACTCACTACGCCTCTTTCTCCTCTGCAGGGACATGTTTCGGTTGGCGAAGTTTGGCTGAGAAGGATAGAGCCTCACGGACTACGAAGAACCCATCAGTTCCAGATTAAGATCCAGTCTAGATAATACCCACCAGTACACGTAGGCAAATGAACATCCAACTGTTGACAATACCCCGTCTGGGCTTGGAAATCCATAGGCAACGCCTTGCCATCAACGAAAACATCCCCCGAAACTACTCCAACTGAGACACGTTGAGCGAGTGCGTTGAGTAGAGTAGTTTTACCAGCCCCACTTGCACCCATGAGAGCTGTGAGTTTTCCGGGAGCGACATATCCTGAGACGTCATCTAAGAGTCTGCGAGTGGTACCCCCCGCGATGGGGACGTCGTAGGTGAGGTGGTGCCAGGTGAAGATTTTTCTGGGTTGACTTTGGGTACTGGGATCGGTAGTGCTAGCGGGCTTCGTAATGGTGGTATCAGCTGCGTCACCCCCAGCTGCCGACGAGTCTTTCTCCGATACACCTGCTTCCTCGTCGTTGATTTTTTTGTTGGTAAGAAGGGGTGAGACACCAGAGGAAGTCCGAGCGAAGTAGGTGACCTCCATCTGCGTCGCAATCCAGGTGTTGACTTCAGTGAAAAGGAGTAGGAGGAGTAGGAAGAAGACCCCGTAGGCGAAGACGATACCGAGGTTCTATAGATACAGGTTTTAGTGTATGCCATGAATGAACGATGTGACACTCACTCTCCAAGCATTCGCATACTTATACTGATAACTCAACGCGATGTAAGCGTTCCCATCCACCGTACTCTGCCCAGGAACTTTCCCAACCGTCGCACAAGCCTGGTTTGCCAGAGAAACGTTGGGGTTATCCGAGTATCCAGGACCAGAGGGAACAAGATTAGAGCAAGTTGCATTGAGGGTATGGAACTCGTTGGCCATGAGGATCTCGAAACCCCAACGACTTGGCTGTGTGAAAGAGAGGGTAAGCACCAGAGAAAGGGAAAAAGGAGAGAAAGGCGTACGTTAAGATAAGTTATCCACCTCAACCCCCCGATCATACTCGGTCTTGGCAACGCAAACCCGGTATACAAGACCAACGCCAGCAACGCAACACCTGCCAACGTCTGCGCTGGAGCTGGAGACCCCACAGCTGCGCTCAGACTCCTCACAAACACTTCATCGTTATCGCCAATGCGAAAAGGGTGACGAAGAACGTGAAGAATTGGGCAGCAGTGGTTTGGAGACCGACCATAAAGTAAATGATAATGCTGTAGACGAGGGTGGTGAAGAAGGAGATGGGGATGTCAACCAGCGTTTGGGAGAGGGCCTCAAGGAAGGGGAGGTAGAGGGCGCTGCGGTATTGGCGGATGACGATGGGGCGTTGAGAGAAGAGGATGGGAATTTCAGACATGGCGGAAAGGGTGAGGAAGAGAACAGTGCTGTAAATAAGAAAGTTGGGACGGAGGCGAGTCAGAAGAGGAAAGAATAAGGGATAGGGAAAGACAACGGTCAGTAAGTGAGGAAGTCAGGGGCGAAAATGAGGACGACATACTAAAAAATAGCGCCAGCTCTAGAGAAATACGCATCGGTGGATTCTGGAGAATTGTAAAAGACGGTGCCAAGGACGATACCAAAAATGACAAAGGAGCTTCCATGAGATGTACGTCAGATACTAGAGCATTGTATAAAAGGCAGTTTAAAAAGACTCACGCAAAAATCATAAACTGGTCCCCAATGCTCCCCCTCAAAATCTGCACTCTCCTCTTCATCAACGCAAGGAGCTGAGCCCACATTGATACCGTAAACGGACTTGTCTTTGGAAGAGAGCGAGATTTCTCTTGAGCAATACTCTCCATGTACCGGGCTTTGAGCTCCTGGGCTTTCCGCGAAGTTGAGTTCCCTTCCGTCAATACATGCGTCGATGACTTTGGCGATACCGTTCCTAAGATTTCCCGATGATATTTCTCCATTTCCTCACGGTTTACCCTGCCCAGTTCACTCTTCAAGAACCTTTCAGCGAATTCGGCGGGGGTACGAGGTGCAGAGGACTCAAAACCCTTGCGAACAATTCTCTCCTTTGGATCCGTCACTGTAAGAACCAAGGCATTAGCGGTGCTGCTGGACAACGCACAAATCAATCCAACTCACCACTAACCAAGAAATCCCCAACCGTTTGCCCCTGAGTAGCCCTCTCGAACCCCAACTCTTCAAAATACGCCCTAGCCCTATGTGCCGGTCCAAAATAAACCATCCGCCCCTCATACAAAACACACGTCTTATCAAACACATCATAAAGCGCATCACTAGCCTGATAAAGCGCCATAATCGTCGTCAACCTCCCGTCATCCTGATTCGGTAACGACGTCGCCGTTCGAAAATGTTGGAGCAACTCCAACGCAGTAGACGAATCCAATCCCCGTGTCGTATTATCCCAACACCCCAAAACCGAACGAACAGCCAACATTTCTCCGACACTGACTCGTTTTTTCTCTCCACCGCTGACGCCGCGCAAGGCTTCGTTCCCGACGACAGTGTTGCGAGTATGGGACAACCCAAGCATGTTTTGCAATACATCGACGAATTGGTTGCGGAATTTTTGAGGAGTGGGACATTCACCAAGGGTTCGTGGGGTGCGAGTCGTTGCGGCGAAGGACAAAGTTTGCTGGACGGTGAGAGTGGGGAAGTGGATGTCGTCTTCGGGGCAGTAAGTGACGTCTCCACGGAAATGGGAAGAGATTTCAGAGGGAACGAATGGGCCGAGATGGATTGATCCTTCTACTGAGGAGAAGGAGTGGTGTGGCAGGAGAGAGTCTTGAGGAAGGTGGAACAGCCTGCAGATGGGCGGCCGAGGACGACTAGAGAAACAATTAGCAGTGTTGCGAGGAATTGAGAAGATGAAGGACGCACGTAGCATCTCCCCAGGCCACACCACACCCTCAAACCCTCCAATATCCTCTTCCTGGGCGGCCGCAAGAACTCATTGAGAAAGTCGTAAATATGTCGTGGATTGAAGAACGACTCAAAGGTAAGATGGTACGACGCAGATGAACCGGAACCAACGACGTTGAGATTCGAAAAGAGCACTCCAAGCTCACGTGGAGTTATTCCCGAATTTTGGCGGCTGAGACATGATGTCAGATCCAAAAAATAAATTCGGCTGCATCACGCACCCTCGAAGAAAATCCTGGAAAGACGTTTCAAAATCGAAACTCGAGCTATCCTTTTCCATGGGTCGTACGTAGAAAGGTGAGAAGAGGTCAGGATGCAGAGGCAATTGCCCGAGTTCATGACTTTTAGACGACACATAATTCACGTTGCTGACATGTCTCCGAGTCGGAGATCTCTGTCCTATATTGGCTCTCCGAGTCGGACATCACTGTCATATAAGAAGATCTTGAGAACAGCTTTCATACCTAGTTAGGTTCATTGCGGTAATGAATGAACGGGATGCCGTGAACTGAGCAGGAGAGAACGAAACAAGGAATAGAAGGGTGCAAACTGGGAGCAGAGCAAATGAAAATCTGGCGGTAGAAGACCAGTACATAGTCACTTAGACTGAAACATTGCCGAAACACGATCTGCATTGGTGATGCTTGGAGAAGCGGGAGTAGCACTACCAAGTATGTATCCCAAATGCATCCTTCCAAGTGCGATGATTTCGATAAAGTGTAAATGTCCGAAACGGAGCGCCCTGAAGAAGCACCTCGATAACATGATCTGCGTTGGTGATGCTGGGAGGTTGCTGGGAGGAGGAACGGGAGTAGCACTACCAAGTATGTATCCTTCAACTAAGCGTGTGATGATTTCGATAAAGTGTAAATGTCCGAAACGGAGCGCCACCTGAGGAAGCACCTCGGCAGCACGATCTACGTTGGGAGATTGCTGGGAGGAAGAGGAACGAGAATAGCACTACCAAGTATGTATCCTTCCAAGCGTGTGATGATTTTTCGATCAGGTGTAGATGTCCGAAACGGAGCGCCACCTGAGGAAGCACCTCGGCAACACGATCTGCGTTGGTGATGCCGGGAGGTTGCTGGGAGGACGAGGAACGGGAGTAGCACTACCAAGCGTGTGATGATTTTTCGATCCAAGTGTAAATGTCCGAAACGGAACCCCACCTGAGGAAGCACCTCGGCATGAGTACTGATGCATGTTGGGCTACGTCGAGCAATGTCAGTGCCTGTCCTTCTGATCATCACGCAAGGAAAGAACCCACCATAGTAGGGCTACCAGAAATGGAGCTCCATATCCATCCCATTGAACATCTCGTAGCAATTCCAAAGCTTCCTTGAGCGATACGATGCAGTGATCTTTCTCCTCGATGCTGATAAGGACAACCATTCCAACTTTGCTGTCGAGGAAGAGGAACACTCCAACTTCTGCTCAGAGCTCAGTACCGGTACCGGCGCTCCTGACTGAATGAAGGAGATGTGGACCACCACTGCGTGTGGCAATGACGAGGCCCAAAGGAGTAACGAGCGCTAAACGAGCGTACCGGCTTCTATCAAATTCCCCAAATTCCGAGCCGGAAATTAGTAAGAAAATCTCGAGAAAAGCGTATATCCAAATTGCATAGTCACACGCGGAAGCCTCAGATTATAAGAACGAGTCCCTAAAGGGCCTCGTAACCATGGACAGCATACTTTGATCATATAGTTCCGTATTACAAGCTTCACCCGTCTACGCCGGGGCACTAGTACCAGATCGAATTCACCTAGCGAATCCACCATCGCCATCACCCTCCCAAAAAAGTTGCACGCAGATAAAACAACTGATCCGATTCTCAACGTTAAATCCATTAATCAGGCAACAACTCCAAATTCCATAAAATGTCCACGCCTGCTTGGGTACGACTACGGAAGTATTGTTGGCGCTGGCCTGGATGAGTTAATGTCTGATATGATTGCATCCTACTCGTGTTACTTTTTATGCACTTTCATCGATTCTGTACGCAGCAACGGTTACTTATCAGCTCGGGGTAATCCAGAGTAAAAGGTTCCAGCAGTTTGATTTGACTGATTGTTGATCAAAGAGAAGGAAGTACTGTTTGAATGACGACGATATTACTTGCAATATGCCGTGGGTGAAGTGATATCTTTGCTACTTCGACCCAGTGAGTCATACGAGAATCGAACGAACTAGGAAACCTACAGAATCAAAGATATCTTTTATCTGTAATAAATAGTGAAAGGTACAGAGAATTTCGGCATATTCAAGGCCCGAGGGCTACATACATAGAAGGAATCGAACCAGCCTATCATCATGATCAAGAACAAGAACCTGAGCGACTCAGACGTCGTTAATTCAACCAAACTTCAGGCGAAAAGTAGCTCGTCAACTCCCAATCATGTTTCTTCATTGCGAATGTCAAGTAAGTTTGAATAGCTTTGCCCGGGGTATCAAGAGGCCTATGAGAACTGTAGGTTTTGTTTGAGAGGCGAACGTTCCAGTAACCAAGTTGAATTACTTACTAGGCTTTGGATACCTCTCGGACGAACCAACCTTCGGGGAGGTGTTCAGCCAGACCAATACGACGGTAGAATCGTTCGAGCGCTTCGCAAACACTCAAATCGTTTGTAGAGTATACACTACAGTAACCTCAGTTCAGTATGGCCTACAAGAACTCTAAAAACAGTAGAACTCACCGGATCGGTAGGTAGACTTTGGGGAAGACCAAGTTCTGTCCGGGCACAAACTCGTAATAGTACAAAAGTCCACCGAGAGGATGAATATTCCTCTCAGCTTTCACAACATCTTCAGATCTCTTCAAGGGCTGTGAATGGTTCTCAACAGCATTCGGGAACATGGTATCCCAGAGGGTCTCCAAAACCTTGAGGGCCTTTTCCATTTCAGGCCCTTTGAGACGACCACCAAGAGTAAAACCACTCTTGGCATCATCCCAAGAAGTACCCTTCATAGTATGACAGTAGATCTACAGAAACAAGTCAATGATAGTCACCCCACAGAAGAGAAACATTGAGATTCTTACTTTCAAACGATTCTTCAAAGGACTGAGACAGTCGGTAGCTACTATTTCGAATACGGGGCGAAGCTCCTTGTCAACGCTGTTCATGTATTCCATCAAGAGATCGAACGGCTGGACGAGTGACGGATCAAGGTCTTGGGCCAATTTAC
The DNA here is from genome assembly GCA_013368315.1 of Tetrapyrgos nigripes. NCBI lineage: Eukaryota > Fungi > Basidiomycota > Agaricomycetes > Agaricales > Campanellaceae > Tetrapyrgos > Tetrapyrgos nigripes. Next base: position 121,096 of record JAACJM010000118.1, read on the forward strand.
GGAAGGGTGAAAGGTCGAAATCCCCCATGAACACAGGGCTCTGCGTGTTCAGTGGAGGAGAGGCCGGATCCCAAGGAGGAGCTCGGAAGGCAACATAGTACGCCTTCAAGACTATGGTACCCAATGAATTAAAGTCCATTCCTGAAAAGGCACTGAGTACAACGCTCGAAATATAAATCAGATCGCTTACCAAGCATGAAACGACTTCCAGGAAGAACTTCTTCCCCGAGTTCCGCACTTTGAGAATCCTCGTCCTCAGGAAACATGAATTTTTCAATCTTTCGTCGCCAAAGCATTCCGTCGTCTTCAATCTTGACCATTCCGCCAAAGTTTCCGAGTGTGGAAACGTAATAATCAAGCATTCTTGCACCCTTATGAAATTGGCCCGTTTTTGGGTCTCTAGAGGTTCATATCCCAGATCAGAAAGAAGACGGAAGGCAAATAACGATGCAATCTTACCGAGGTTCAATCGCAAAGCGAACGTTGCGATTGGGTTTATCGCCAGATGTAGCTTCCTTCAGATTAGAGCTTGGAATGATCCAGCTGGTCTCGATGGGACTGCCGTCGATAGTCATAATAGAAGGAGGCAAGGTGAAAGCATCTGGGCCCAAGAAGGGGACAACTCGTGCATATACGAAGAGAACATATGCGCATTGTATGGGAAGAGGATAATTCTGGAAAGACACGTAAGAAGATGAAACACCTCTACAAGAGCGTACTTGCCGATGTATCAAGCATCTGCGCAAAAGGTAAGACTACCTTTCGCCAATAGAAGTAGGTCTGTCCGGACTGGTCGCCTATGAGTATCTGATAAAAGATATGAGGTTTGCAGATAGTGAAAATGTCATGAACGGGCTTACATCGGCCAGAGTATCGAATAGCTTTAAACCAGTCTTCTCCTTGCTAGGCGATGGCTTGATATCAGGAAGACTGCCTCCGTACAGGGCATGGGCGAGCGCTTTGACATTGTCCTCCAACGAGGCGTCTGATTTCCAGACAGACTTCAGGAGAGCTGCAAATCCCAAGGTAAATGCATGTTCAAATTCCGAATGAGTACAATGAGCACTGTTACTTACATTTGATTGGGGCTTCACTAGGTGCTGGAGGTGTCATAGCAAAGGAGAATAATTTCGTATGTGTGTTTCCGGATACTTGGCTTTTATTTTGGTCCGCCCTATGGAGTTCAAGTTTCAACAAAGAGAGAGCGGCAGCTAAAGAGTATAGGTACACCTGTAACTCGAACCGAGAGAGAACTTACCCTGATACAGGTACAGGTATGATATTGGTATGATATGTACCCGGGGTGGTAGTACGGTTGGGTACAGTGTGGAAAGCGTCCAACGGCAACCATCATCCTATGTCTGTAGATCGTACCATATTCAGCAGCTACTAAAACAATGAAAAGCGGGAGGTAAACAGGATAGGTGCTATATCCTACCTGGAATCAAGAACGGCAGCGAGAAGTATGAGCCTTCTAGTATGGGAAATCCCTCGCGTTTGTAACACCATATCATTGATACTGTGACTACGCAATGCCCCGCCGGATCCTGAAGGGGCCACTTGGCGTCTATCTATCCATCTATCTAGAACTCAGAAGATCGAAAATCTGGGGTACAGCGGCAACTATTCTATGTAGATCAGAAGATAGATAGATTACGAGGCCCTTCAGGTATCGTTCTTATAATCTGAGGCTTTTGCGTGTGGCTAATGCAATTTGGATATACGGCATTTGCCTTCACGCCATGTGCCTTGCCTCCTTGACAGCCGCTCTTGTCCTCAATCAACCATCTTGCAACCATCATCATCCTCGTGCCGATGAAGCTAAACAAAAATGTGCCAATCAAATAACGGCCTCGTTATTGCCACGCGAAGCGGTGGCCCAAAAAGCCTTCATAGATAGATATACACAGCATGGTCTACGAACATGCCGGGTGTAGACGTTGTATAGTCCAGTAACAATGCTGATCGCAAAACGGTCCACCAATGTACTCGATTCATTGATGATGGGTTGAAGGACTATCCTATGATAAAGTGGTCAAAATCAATCGAACAGAATCAATCAAAATCAAGCAGAATTCACACTTTTCATCTCTCCCGAATTCACGCGTTCTCTCCTGAACTCACGCCTTTTGATATCTCCCGAACTCACTGAATCGAATAGAATTTCACAGTCCAACTGATTGACACCGGATGCAAACCCCTGTAAATCCTCTGCCATACAATGGATTTATTGGGGATTTATTTTGTGCCATTCAATAGACGGATGGTAATTCCTCATTGATTCCTCAGTAAGGCAAAGAATTGACATAAACCAGATCGACTCTGTTTCGCAGCATGAATTGAAATCTTAGCTTTTTGTAGTGTTGGATTAATTGAAGACCTTGCTAGTTACGAGGCCCTTTAGGGACTCGTTCTTATAATCTGAGGCTTCTGCGTATGGCTATGCAATTTAGATTTTCTCCAGATTTTCTTACTAATTTCCGGCTCGGAATCTAATAGAAGTCGGTACCGAACATCCCTTTGGGCCTCGTCATTGCCACACACAGTGGTGGCCCACATCTCCTTCATTCCTAGTGATCACGCCGAGAGGCTCCTTATATATTTTTTATCATTTCCATTGAAGGACACTATGTCCGTGCGCAGTCGGCACCTGTAACTGCGAATTGTCATAGGGGCCTTTACGGAGTCTCAGCAAATGCGACCATCATGTCTTTAAATAAGAAAGACAGAATCCGTCCGAGGCAAATAAATACACGTTCCAGCATATGAAGAACTAACCAGAGTTCACGAAAACCAATAAAAAACTTCAATAGACCTGAACAAAATGTTCAAGATCGAGTTAGTTAACGTGAATGCGCCACAACTCCCTGGGACCGGGCACGAAAGCAGTCCTTGAGTGCAGCAGCTGAAGCAATTTTTTAAATACCAGATCAAGATCAAAAGATGAGTTGGTAAGATACTTACTTCGACGTTATCCGCAATGAGGAAATCTCCCGTCGCCCAAGTATGAGCAAAGCAAAACCTGCGGTCATACAACAAGTTGGAGAGCAAATCAACAATCCTTGCTTCTTCTTCCTGTGTAGCATCACTGATCCCGACGTTAGTCGCTTTGAACTTCGTCACCCATTGCGGCCTGTTGATCGGCGATCAGACACCGCTCGCTGTCATATCAGCAAAAAGAACGTACCAAGGATCGTTCCATCGCAATACTTCATGACCAGTAAGCTCATTTTGCATGACCAAGGGGAGTTTGAGATGATCTCCTCCAAACACCGCGTTCTTGGGCGTGAACACCGTGAAGTCCTTGGACGAAAGTAGCTCTTTCTGCAAATGAGTCACTCCGTATCGCAGGATTTCAGCTGTATTCGTCAAAAGAGTTTGGCCACCTTCTTGGTTCCCTGGTGCCTGAATGCATTGAAAGACCTGGAACTGAGGAGAATCACTCGTCATTCGTCCATGTTCGTCGGTCTTAGTCTTGAAAAGACCTGCGAGAATTGGACGGAATGAGTGAGCATAGAAAAAAAATACAAAGATGAGCACGTACCGTCGTAATGCATAGGCATCGCTTCGCATGTAAGTGTGCTATTTACGTCCCAGTTGGAGTTCTCTTTCAGCTCGAAAATAGCCCCATAAGCTGGCCAGCGCCTAAATCGACAGTCAGAACGACTTTGAAATGAGACCTAGAGTATAAAAGCCCATACAGGATTGGTCCTAGCTCTTCGGATTTCTTGATCATATCGTCACGATCAACCTGGGAGAATCCACGGAGGAGTACACAGGAGTGTACACCCAAGAGCGTACGCAGTTTGTTCATGGGTAGATCATTCAAGGACAGGCTGTCGGATGGTGAACAAGAGATGGTCAATCCGAATGGGAAGTTTCGAGTGAATGAAATCTGCGCGTCCAGTTGTGATCCAAATGAGTACACTGTGGACTTCTCGCGAATGTAATAAGGTCGGCCGTGTTTCAAAACAACCTCGTAATTCTTCTTGTCGAACGATTGGAGGGGACCGATTTGGAGGCGTCCGTCAGCAGCCTCGTATATGACGTTGTGCCACTGTCAAAGCATTTAATATATGCCTAAAAGATCAAGTACGAAAAAGGTACTTACTGGTGTAGCGGACATTTTTGTACCCGGGAAGAGATTCAAAGCGAATTTCGGACCTTCGTTGGGATGCTCATGACAGCTTAAGCGGACACAAGAAGGGAATTTCGCTCGGACAAGATCGGAGAATTTCTTAACGGAAAGATCAGCTCTAAGTGTCGTGAGTTCATGCCAGAAGAACTCACAGTTCCGTGGACAATCATCTTCTTGGCAAGCTGCCGACGGATTTTGTCCTTTTGCTTTCCGGAGAGCGGGTTCTCATTGGGATCCATCATCACGCTCGTTCCGTCTAGATCGAATTCCAAGAACTTGAGGTATCCTCGGTAGGTTCTTAGTACCCCGGAATCATTTCTGATGCTGTCCTCGATATTGTAGCACGAAATATCGTGGGCAAGGAATTGAGAGCGGATTATGGGGGCGTAGCGAACGTACTCTTCCAGGGTCATCTCGTTCGAATCGACAGAGAGGACATCACCCTCAATCAAATCCGCAAGCCTCACAAACGTGATGTGGTTCAGGTTGCTTTCTACGCACATTTTACGTAGCTCGGCATTGTAGAGGTAGACGCTGGCGTCATCCTGTTCAAGAAGTTCTAGCCTTAGACATCAGAAAATTGGATTTTCAAGAGTAAAAGTGATAGGAAAAGCCTCACCACCGTACACAATCCCGTCGCTTACTATGCGAACGACAGCACCGGGCGCATAATCGTCCTCGACGGCGGCAGCAAGGGCTTCGAGCCTATGGAGAAGGAGCTCTTCTCCCAGATCAGGAAGACGGCCAAGGACTTTTCGCGCACTAGGACTCTTGAAAGGAAATCCAGGAAAAACAAGCTCGATCTTCTCCTCTTTTTGGACGTAACGGGAGAGAACGTTATACAGGTAGCGGCGTCCACGCACTTCGAAGCGGTTGTCTTTTCCATCTAGGAAAAGGTAGTGAGAGATGACCTCCGTGAGCCGGGCTGCTTTGTCTAGAAGCCCAGAAGTGAGCCACCAAGGGCGATGGGCTTTACCGACGATGGCAGCAGGAGCAGTCCCTGTAGGCTTGCCATTGGAGTCGAGCTTGATTTCGGACGGAGGTTGCATGAATTCTGATGGCGAGACGCAGACAACCATTGGTCGACAGAGGGAGCAGTGTGTATATATGCGTGTATCACAGCAGTATCTGCCTTTTAAGATGATCAAGGAGACCAGCTGTGACCGTAGACGATATTGCCATCCCAGAAGTGCCTGTGACATGAGACATAAATGTATGGAATCAGATGTCGATATGTCCATTTGCGCACCCATGCCTAGTAGAGTTCAACAACCAAAATAGGCAGAGCCCCAATGCCGTGGCCCGGCGTATCCTTTACTGAGAAAATGTATACCTTACAAAAGAGTATGCCTTTTGTGAGAGTAGTTTGGCAGGGAATATGGATTTTGTTCCTCGACAAATGTATGCATTACAAGGGAGTATGCCGTGGCAGCCGTATGCCAGAAGAGGGAGTTGACTGTACTGAACACGAGTATATCGTCCGGAACGGTACAAATTAGACTCGTTCTCTGCCGGTTCGTAGAAAAGCGCCCTGGGTGCGCGATCGTTCTTTCGAACGACCGGCAGAGTTCGAATGGAACAGAGCCTAGTTACAAATTTCCAATGAAACGAGGAGACAGTGTCAGAGAAAGTAATGGAGCAGTCTGGCAGAGGTAATGCACCGAAAAATTTCGAGTGTAAGGCTGGCAGGCGGGCAGGACAGAGTCTAAACTCTGTTATCGACCCTTCGGAGGATTCTTCTGATCCAAGAGCATCCGCTGAAACCACAGCACTCTTAGTCATACTCCTAAGCGTCTGGACGGCAGGGGAAATCGAACGAATTGATAATTCGATCGTTGAATGGATATGGAAGGATATCAACCAGACGGGAGTAACGGCAACGGACCGGATGTATCGATTGGAGATCTCGCGTACTCCGAATCGGAGGTCTCCAAAGCGGTCACCCGCTGCGTCAAAAACGAGGCACAAGATTCGAAAGCTTTCGGACATTGGATCTAATTAGTGACTACCATATTTAGTACTCGTGGGAATGAGAATGGTTTAATACCAACTGGTCGCTATCGCAAATCGCACTTAGCACGCTTCCTCCCCAGACAAAACTTCATGTAAGGAGCCAAACCTAAAGGTTCGGCAATCAAAAAAAAAGGGCCTAGAGCGGCAGCCCTGAGTACAGCGTTCCGACCAGTTTTCAGGCTGGTTACTGGGTGATCCCAATCGTGTGGTATACTTAGCCCCTTGACTTTTTTTTGGATCATCATGATCAGAAAGATCTTCAAAAACTCCCTGAAGGAACATTTGAACTTGCGGGCACGCTCGTATACCTGCCTTCGAGACTCCCAACTGTGGCCGAAATACTGCCATGAGAGCGCCATTAACCCATTTGTCGAGACTATAGAACGTCGATATTCAGTATGGGAAGTGGCGGCGGCGCTGAAATTTAGGTGCTTGAGAAAAACAAGCACTCCGAGTCGGAGGAGTTTCAGCCCTAGTATGAGAGTCGCCACGATGACTGACCTTGTTGCTGAGGACAGCTTTCGGATAATATAAGACTTAGCGCTCAAAGATCGGAGAGTCACAGGACCAACAATTGGACTAGTAACTTTACTGGGGTAAAGAGTCATCGCTTCGCGTGGCAAGTTACGAGGCCTTTTCATACACATTCATAGAATTTACAACACTACTCAAAAATGCGTCGTTAGGATACACACAGTACACTCAATGAAGATCCTGATATATGGGTGTATTGACTTGCACAAAGGGTTGGTACAAGCAGAAGTCAGACGACTGAGAACTAGTGGTGCTAAAATTATCTCTAAGTCCGTATTTACTAATTAGCTAGTAAGGATACATTGGACGGCGGAACGCTGAAAAGTCAACGACAATAAAAGAGCATACTACCGAATGAACAATGTCAACTTCGAGTGATTTAAGCTGAAATTAAGTGTCAGTGTTAACCCCTATCCTGAGTGAAAGAAAGCACACACTGGCAAGCAGCATGTATGGGCGCTTTAGTATCCTGTTCTTCCTACCAGCGAATGGGCCTGCGTATACACGCCTTGTAGTCGGCTGTTGATGGGGGTGCAATTCTGGGTGATGTTGGTGATTAAGAACGATAGCCTGAACAAAATTGCGCACTATGGAGGAGGAGGCATAGGTGGAAGTGGGAGCGAAGAAGCGAAGAAGGGGAGGGTGGTACTTGGTGACGACATCCAGGACGTATCATGTGAGGACAGGTTCTAGACTGATCCTTCGGTTGTTGGTATTGTAGGAGACCAGCAATAGCAAACCATAGTTATGCCAAGAATTTGAAAAGGGTACCGGTCGTGTATCATATTCTCCAGCTCTGTGTTAGCAGATTTTCAGCAATGATAGACCAGCCAAGAACAACAAATATATCAATCATTATAAGCAAGACGCTAGCCAAAGGAAAACAATGTAGTATCCAAGGTCAACGCACTTTCCGGAGAACAATTAGATTAAATATTGACCCTCTTCTCCCTCTTTACAATCCTCGTTTGCTGGGCTTGACATTGACATCCACCTGCTGAATCCTGTTGCTTGAAGTACGTAAGAGAGCAAAAACAGAGAGCTGATTTTGTTGGAGGGTTCTAAATCTGTACTCGAGACGAAGGCAAGCTTGAGGGACGGGATATTGGAGAAACAAGACATGACGTCGTGGTTCAAGTCAGCGTCATTAGTCCTTGGACCCGGTCCAGACTGAGTCTAGGCAATTCGGTTGTCTTAGAGACCGCAATAGAAATCTGCAGGCGTGGGAAGATAGCAAAAGTCGACCTAAGTTAACTCGGCCTTTAAGAGGCCTCGTAACATCCACCCAATTCGACAATTTTAAAATAAATAAGTGATCGTCGTGGTTCAAGTACTGTGCATGGCAACGGCAGTGAGTTCTGCCAAATGCCGGCTGCCACCCTGGCAGCTGCCATCCTGCAAAGGACATAGGCTGGCAGCTGCTGGCAAGTATTTTTTGTGTATTTTCCGAAATGGGAACAATGGCCTGCAGCGAGACTAAATAAGTTTCATTTTGTTCTACTAATTCAGCAATCCATGTAATAGATAGATATAAATATTCATTTTTGCATCCCCAGCATTACCTATCCTCCGATCTACACTATGCCGGCACAGGTGGTTCCAGTGTTCTGGAATTCATCTTGAACTACTTCTCTAAAGTAAAACAACTCAAAAACAAGTCCGGGCGCAGTCTCTACAAATGCAACTTCTGCAATATTGAGCTCGAACATCGTGACAACTGACTTCCGAAGCATATCTCAGATATCCGTTCCTGTTCGGACACCACAGACACCGTTCGTGAAGAGGCCCTCGAATTCCTCAAAGATCGCAGCTCTACCGTTGCTAGACCCAGGAACAAGAAGCGTAAAGGAGAAGAAGGACCTCTCGACACCTTTTTTGATCGTTCTCTTACTGCACGAGAAGAAGAAGAAGCCGAAAAGCTACTGTTGCGTGGCTGGGTATCTTCTAACCATACATTTCTATCCGTCGGTGACCCCTATTTCCTAAAATTCCTTCATTTTCTCCATCCATCATATTCTCTGCCAACACCATATGTGCTTCGGACTTGCATCTTTGACTCAGAGGCAGCGCAAGTCAAGAAAGAGGAGATGGATGAATTAAAGGGGCATATGAATATGACGCTTTTGATTGATGGTTGGGAAGATCTTCTGAAGTGTAGTATCTATGGGACGGTGGCTTCCCAGGTCGATCAGGAACCAGTCGTACTGGCTTTGAATGATCTGACTGGGAAACGTGCTTCTGCAGATGGTGTATATGAATGTGCACTTTCATCTTTGAACAGCATGGGTCTTGGAGATGGGAGGAACTTCATTGCAGTCACCACAGATAATCCTACAACAATGATATCTTTTCGTAACAAATTCGAGCGCAAATTTCCATGGGTCATCACTCTCCCTTGCTTTCTCCATCAGCTCAACACAACTATTGGGGAGATATGCCTTTATCCAGCTATGAAGACTACCATTTCTCGTAGCACCCGAATCGTCACCTTTTTCAATGGATCTCATTATTGGGGAGGCCAGCTCAAGGAGGAAGCAGCTCGACAAGGTATCACTCGTGGTTTTACCAAGAACTGCGAGTCTCGTTGGTATGCTCTGGTTCTGCATTGCTGCAGTGTAAAGGGTTACCGTTATCCTCTCGTCACTATTTGTTGCCGCCCGGATGCAAACGAAAAGGAAAATGGATTCTCCTGCATCAAAGCTGAGGTAATCGAAATTGTCCAGGCAACAACCACCTTCTGGAAACAGCTGGATCAGCTCATCAGGGTCACCAAGCTGCTGGTTGATGCAATTGGGAATCTTGAGAGCCGAGAAGCCAATCTTGCTGACTGCATGCTAGAGATGATTCGATGTGCTCGTTTCATCTCTGAGATGAAGCTAGAGCAAGGAGATGATGCCGATTTTCTTGATAATGCGAAGACTGTTCTTAACAAACGTTTTCGGCGCATGAACACACCTATCCATTCCCTCGCCTTATTCTTACATCCTCTCTGCCAAAAATTGGCCATATCTGATGAAGCTGGTGGTCGTGATTTGCAATTCATGATTTCCGCTGCTTTAAAGCTCGCATCAAAGTGGAAATGGTCAGCCTGTGATGCTAAGGCCCTTGTAGAGAATATCAAGGATTATAATCTCTGCAAAGCTCCGTTCATTGGTGGGATGAAGGATGGGAAGGCATACTGGGAATCCCTTTCTGTTGCATCGGATCAGTTACCCCTCAAGAAACTTGCTATCACAATTTTTCTGATTGTACCATCTTCATCTGATGTCAAGCAGCTTTTCTCGGATCTGGGAGGTATTCAGGTGCCCAAGCAGAACAATCTGAACATCAATACCTTTGAAGATCTTGGAAAGATGCGTTGCAATCTCAGACAACATCATCATTCAGAACTACGAGCTCAGGGCAAATCTATTCGCTGTAAACATGGTCATATGCACACAAAGACATCACCAGGAATCAATACAGCTATTGTTGAAGAAGGCTCGGTAACAGAGTCAGACAATTGGCAGGGTCTGCTTGAGGTGGATGAGGAGCAGGTTGAAGAGGAAGATGTTGAGGCATCGTTTGATAGTTTGGAGAAGGAGATTGAGGTAGAGAAAGATATAGAGTTGAAGTTGGAGTTGGAGGAGGAACTCGCAACTTTGGATATTGTTGAAGGGAAGCTTTATGACTTCAGTGACTTCATGAGCTCGAAAAGGTGGACAAGGGGGTGGAGCCTAAGGGCTTCAATGACGAGATTAATGTTTTGAATGATTCAGCAGATAGTACATGGGATCCGAAAAGTTTATTGCGAGAATTAGGAATGTAAAGATTAAAATAGAATTTATCCTTGATTTTTTGCTGCCATCCACCTGCCATCCACCTGCCATTCGCCAGCTGCCACGATCTCAAGACGACTTGCCATACACACTAGGTTCAAGTCAGCGTCATTAGTCCTTGGACCCGGTCCAGACTGAGTCTAGGCAATTCGGTTGTCTTAGAGACCGCAATAGAAATCTGCAGGCGTGGGAAGATAGCAAAAGTCGACCTAAGTTAACTCGGCCTTTAAGCGGCCTCGTAACGTCCACCCAATTCGACAATTTTAAAATAAATAAGTGAATACTAATACACCTAAATTCTAATTACGAGCCGTCAATACACCTTCCAAAGGCCCCTGCGAAGTAGTAAAGAAATCCCTTATACCCATGAAAGAGGGATGCCAAAATGCACGCCATGTCTTTCTGAGTGAAACCCCTTCCAACACAATTTGCTTGACCATACTAAAATGGGATGAAAGTTTCGGATTATGTTTAAGCCCAGACTCTTCGAACCTCTTTGTTCACAGTCAGTGATCTGGAGGGTATTCGGCATCAATCAATATAGACCTCCTGTAGACGACGCAACCTTGCTACTGACATCTCGGAGTCACATGCAAGCAGCAAGATACGGCAGCTCCCCTCATACCTCTAGATTTCGCGCGAAATCTTCATCTATTTCTACGAAGCTTTGCAGACCTTGGGTTTTGCAACACGAACCAGACTACGGCGCTAGAGTGAGCAGTAGCAGTGGTGTCTGTCCTTGCTACTATTGCTAAGATTTCGTCCTCGATGACTTCCATTAAAAAAGGTTTCTCTTTATCTTTGCCCCCTTAGTCCATCTGTAGCGCAAATAGTGAATTAGTCTCCAAGGTATGGCCAAGTTTTGAGCGATTCCAACTCACGAGGTGATACCAGATATCTTTGGTTGAGCCTCCTTCCTTAATCCTCGACGAAATGCAGTCTCTGGCAAAGCCGAACATTCGCTTCTTTGCGTTGATCACGTAGGGTAGAAATCCGAGGATCCTGACCCAGGGTAGGCAGGGAAGCGAGTTAACTGTCCTGTAAAAATACAAATAAATCTCTCCAATACGGCTTCAAAAAGGTTAAGATACGAACTTGAGGATAAGTAGAGATAACCAGCTGCATTGCTGGTCTTGATCACCTCGAATTTCTTACCAAATTTGAAGAGAAACCTTATACGAGAGGTATGAAGACCAATGAGGGTTCAAACAATACGCGCATTTCACCCAATATCGAATCTGGATAGAAGTTATCAGCAGAATTTCAGGATAAATGCTATCTCCACTGGACTGACGTATAATGAGCGAACTTTTGGGCAATGTTCAACACTTTCCCATCGTTAGCCGCCTGGTCAAGGACCTCAAGCAACTGCGGTCTGCCTGCCAATAATCTCATCATAATCCTTCAAAGACTCGGCACTAAACGCTCTATTCTACCGCTGTCGACGACGAAAATGATCCTGTCCCATTAAGAACAAAAGATTGGGTGGTCGATCTGGTTCCTTTCGGATGGTATAAACTGCAGATTCGGCACCCGAAACAAGGAGTACCAAACTAAGGATGCAGTTTTTTGCATTCATCCCTCGGTTTTCCATATACGCTAGAAACAATATCGCTGCCGATATAAGATATCTCGTTTGTGCCTGCCAACTTAGAAGACAATGCATGATGCGTGACCGTTGACAGCAGAGAAATCCATTATGACATACGTACCCGTACGAACCATTGGCCCGTATTGATCACGTTATTCCTTCAAGACCCGCTGCAAATTCCCCATGGTCGCAATATAGAAGCTCCATAACTTGGTCACTCGAGCAAATCATGGTCTAGGCACGTCTGCGAGTGGGTGAAAGGGCGAAAGGCAATAGAGAACTGCGGAGCTGGCCATTGTTAGGAAAAATATAGCGTATGATGCTGAGATCGAGGTAAACGTTCCGTCTCCTACTATGAGGACTAAGATAGCGGGCTGCGGAAGCAGTGATGCTACCATGACAGTGACAGTGGTCGAGTCTCGTTCATATCTTTTCCAATATCAGTGGCTGGCCTAGATGGTGTTTCAGATGAAGCTCGATCAGAGTAGATAAGAAAAGAAGCCTCATCAAGCTCAAAAATATGCTACCGAGAGCAATCATCGTACTAGTGCCGAGCAAGCCATCCCAAGGATAGCTGCTGGTCTTTCAATAAACCGTGAGATTTGAATTGACGAGGAAAACAAGAGAGCGCAACTAGCTTCAACTGGGGCAAGACTCCGGAGGCAAGTGTCCACATCATCAGTTTGTGGCGGAAAATCATTTCTGGGTCACATAAACTTAATTCGAGGGGAAATGATTCATCAAAGAAGATGATTGGAGACTTGCCGAAGTGGTTATGCCTCGAAGTCATACCAAACACACTGTAAAGGTGAGCAGTGAGGTGATTCGAATGTTCTCTCGCATCAATTCACCTCAAAAGTCGATTTCAATTCAGAAACCTGGTAAAAGATCCGTATACTGTATTAAACCGTAATACTGCCGTATCAGTACCCGTCCCGCATCGTACAAGCTTCCAGATGGACCCGTACGAATACGAGGACGGGTACACCGTACCAGTACTGGACCCGTAAAAAATACGGGTGTGCCAGTATTACTGGACGGCGCGGAGCCCTAAATCCTATATATAAGGCTGTTTGTTCAATCTGTAGCACACGCACGCCATCTCCATTCTATAATGTCCACTGAAAACCAAGCCGTTTATGAAGCCATAGGTAAAAACCAACAGGAAGGCCAAAGGTGGGTCACCTGGATTTTATATGTAATCCGCATCTTTTGACTTTTTGTTTTAACTTTGACCTAGGTTGGAAGAGCAGTATCCTTTGTTTAAGAAATACATCCGCAGGGATAGAGTCATTTTTGACGAAGCTGTGACTCTGGGAGACAATGCAGTTGTTTTAGATGTCGGGACTGGTGCAGGTCTGAACATTGTCACTGTCATCTTACACCGGTGCTAATTGTACATGCATTCGTAGGTTCATGGGTGCTTGATTTTGCTCAAACCGTGCCTCCCTCCGTCTCCATCCATGCTGTCGACATCTCCACTACCTTCTTCCCGACAATCCATCCCCAAAACATCGTTTTTGCAAAGCATTCAGGCACTGCCCTTCCCCAAACCTGGACAGACAAGTTCGATTTTATCAATCAGAACTTACTCGCCGGCTGCCTGACTGGAGATGACTGGATCCAAAACCTGCAGGAACTCTTTCGAGTCACAAAACCAGGCGGACACATCCAACTATTCGAGCCTAGCTTCGCCAGCTGGGACTGTCCCCCTAATTCTGCGAATGGAAAGATGAAATCGATGTACAAAGTATTATTCGACAATACTTCTCTGATCTACGATCTCGGAGTAAAACTGCCTCAAATGCTCCTGGATACTGGATTTGTTGACGTAGGTCAACACAAGAGCACGTTTCCTGTCAATATGAATGATGGTGTACCGGTGCAGCAGTGTGTAGGTATGATGATTCGATGGTTGCGCAATCTTCAGCCGCCTATACTTCGTTTGGGGTTACTAGGCAGTGCTGAAGAGTATGAATCATTGTTGAAGGAAATACAGGAAGAATGGAATCACGGTGTTCCCACCGAAAATTTCTTCGTGATTCATGCTAGGAAACCTGTAGCGTAGTTCATTATGGATGGGATATGGCGATGGGATAGACCCATTCGCCGGAGATTATATGGAATGCCTTCTGCTTTGAAGTTTTTGAAGTAGCTTGGATGAGAGGAGAGAATTTTGCCTCGATTTATTATGGGCTCGGGTTCTATACCAATGATAATGTACAGTGGTCAAGAAGAAACAGAGCACTAAGACGCATACTTAACCAGAGATGCCGCGTATCATTATGTTGCTAGCTGCCCGCTAACGTGCCTTACCAAGTCATCTGGCCAGCTTGCCAAAGTGAAAATCTACTAGAAAATACGTCGTAAGTGAGATATATACAAAGATTGTCAACAAAACACCCGGGCCTCAGGCTGTAAAAGCGCGCTGCGAACCAGTTCTACCAAGACCCGCATTTCCGTATGCCGTCTCGTCGGGTTCTAGAGAGATACCCCAAATACTCGACTCAGAAATTATTCACCTGCTCCTCACACCACTCCCCCAGTTCCTTTCCTCATCCTCCGGCGCTTTCACAGGAGCCCCTAACCTGGCTCAAGGAACAAGGAGCAATGCTAGGCCTAGAGATTCCCCTGCCGACCCCGAGCTCAGCCAACGATCACGGATTTTGGAGGGTATGTATTGCTTAATTGGGGTTGGCGTCTCGCTCACGGTCATTTCAGAGTCATGTTTACAGCCTACGCACGTCCTCCATCCCTAGTCCAGTTCAGGGCTGACTTGCCCAACATCGCTGATGACTTATGCGAAGAAAATAGCCCATATATCGTCGTCACTCGAGGCTGGAGGATTAGGATATTCCCTTCTTGGTGAGTGGTCAAATCATTTTGTCTCTTTCATGGCTAATGAGCGTATGTACATTGGAGAGCTGCTTAGATATACATGATATATATTATAGCAAATACTTTTACATACATTGAATTTATAGCTTTTTGTGTATACCTCAGGAAAGAAAAGTCCCGCCACAAATTTGAGACGTCGGGAGAACAACGAGAGGAGGAGAGAGAAAGAGCTAGAAGACGTCGAGTCTCGACGTCAGTGCCCGCTGTCTTGGTTACGGCGCGTGCTCGGCATCTTAACGGAAACCAGTGCCATCATCAAGCCATGCGAGGAGCTTTCGTTGGAGACGGGTGAGGGGGAAACCGCAGGGAATGGATGCCAACGCAGAGTCGCGTCATAGTATGGTCTTGGTCTCGGTTATCTACCTACAAGCTGTATCTAGAGGCTGTAGGCAAACAAGTACTGGGGCAAAGGGCCATCGCTTCACGTGGCAAATTACGAGGCCCTTTCACGTAGTCTAACTCAGATTATGCAGAAGGGAGGGACAATCAGTGGAAAGGGAGAGGGAAGGAGGGCATTAAGCAGACCGATTTGACACGCTAGCATGATGTCGTGGTTATTGACGTCAACGGTCCTTGGATCTGGTCCAGACTGAGTCTGGACATTCCGGTTGCTGGGAAGGGCAAAGACCGGCTGTGGCAATGAAAAGGGGTGGGAGTTTGAGGTCATGGTAAAAATTTCGAGGTCAACATAATAAGTTAACTTGGCCTTTAAGAGGCCTTGTAACAAACAAATCACACACCCAACCTCCTACTCCATCGTGCATTGGATCTCAGGCCTCTACAGTTGGGTCTGTCTAGGAGAGACTAAGATAGTCTTCAGCCTCAGCAGTGGGTACAGTATTATGACACTTCAAACTCCCATTGTATTATATATATTCAACAGTCCTTCAGGAAACTTTGTCATGCAGAAGTCTCTTCAACGTTTTGAGCCAGTGGCACTGAAATGGACGAACTTTTGGAATTGGACCTGAGCCTCTTCGATATGCTCCACATCTATACACTATCACTCCTCACTCAACAGCTCCAAAACAGCTCATTTCCATTTTACGCAAGCGCTCCTTCCCAGTCCATATCATCCCTCTACTGTCAGCACTCCAGATAGATGCAATCCCCCTCGGTCCTGCAGCCGTTCTTGCCTGGTGCACTTCTGCCCTTGAGTCTCTTCTTGATGTCGTCTCCCAGGTTGCTTTTGTCTGTGGTACTCCCTTCACCTGTCACCAATCTGAAGCGGTCAGCACTTCTGGTTTAAGGCTAACATCTCTGAAAACTTCTGGTCGAAGATTTCGGCGTCAATGGAGCTGTTGGGGAGTCAGGACGGGTATACGCCGGCAGTGGAGGAGATTGGTCAGGGAGCTGAGGGTTGGTTGATGAGCAATGGATTGCGTATGAAGCAGATGTGATTTGGTCGTATGTGGGACACTGCCAGTGTTGCCACGGTCTGGGCTGGGCCTGACCCTCCTCAAATTTCCTGGCCCTTGACCTGGCCCTCGAGGGCTGGGCCAGGCCAGGGTCAGTGGCTGTGTTGACCCTGCTGGCCAGGGTTGGGCTGGGTCAGCCCTGGTCAGCCCTGGTCCACACTGATATTTTTTGTTCTTGAGAGGTAGGTCAAAAAAACCCATAAATACTTATGAATACCCTTTTTATCTATGTAGATTAATCTATAATACAGTACTTGAGGCCAAAAGGAGCTCAATCGTGTCTGAGCTCAACATCCCAAGCTATGCGAACAATCTCGGAACTTGCCGAGCATTGCTGTTACAGTGGTACATCACTATACAGGTGTCTAGATGAAGTTGTTAAGAAGCTAATGGAGCTAGCTGAGGGAGAAGTTAAAACCGTTTCGAAAAAGAGAAAAGGTGTGTTGACCTCCTAATGACTGTTTTCAAGCACTCACCTTCGTTTTCAGCCCCTGTTGACCCAAAACCAGCCACGAAGAAAACTACCAAAGACACAGAGCTCAAATTTGCTCCTGGTCAGCGTGCAACACTGGTGCAAAAGATTACAGTCCTGGAGTGGTACTGACATCAGACAGACAGCAGCACACTTTGGACTCGTGCAGGGGACCCTCTCAAGATGGGTTGCAAAGATGGATTTTCTTCAAAATCAGTATGACCTCGACACTCGTGGAGCCTCCAAAACCAAGCGAATTTGTCAAACACTGCATCCAGAAGTCACAGAAATGATGGATTTATGGGTTTCAAAAGCAATGAATGACTGTCATGAAGTGCATGCCATGGTATGTGTTTATATACACTGGTCTAATAATCCAGCCAAGCTGGACATATTGCCCTTTTGGTGTAGTGGTTAGTGGTACCAGCCTAATCATGACATTATGTCCAGCTTCAACCGGTTGAGGGTTCAACTCCTGGGGTGTACACACATACAGGCAGAATTGAGTCACATGAGCTTGGACATGTGACAATAAGATTCATCACTGCGGGCGGCCATTGATATTTGTAGCATTTTGTTGGACTTAAATTACGAAAATTTCGCACAATTTCTAGGTTGATAAAAGTCAAAGTATTTGTCACTGAAATGCCAGCTTTAAATGGAAAGCTGCATTTCAGCAGCAAATACTGGCAAATACTTTGACTTTTATCAGCTAGAAATTGTGCTAAAAATTCGTAATTTAAGTCCAACAAAAATGCTGCAAATATCAATAGCCGCCGCAGTGCATCAGTTTGCGCATGTGTATGGATCACCTGGGTCCCTGCTTGACTCTCATGTGATTGGCAGGCATGTCTCCAATAGACCATTGCCTGGGGGGCCAGTATATAATGCACACCTATGTCCTATAGGATTATGGGACATAATCCCTTAGCAGGGGGGTAATGTCATGAAGTGCATGCCATGGTATGTGTTTATATATGCCGGTCTAATAATCCAGCCAAGCTGGACATATCGCCCTTTTGGTGTAGTGGTTAGTGATACCGGCCTAATCATGACAATGACAAGGTCCAGTTAACGGGCAAGGTTTTGAGACAGAAGTGAATGCAATTTGCGAATTTTGTGGGGGTTCCAGCAGATGAGCAGCTGAATTTGAGTCAAGGGTGGTTGTCTTGGTTCAAGGAAAGGAATGGCTTGAAGAAGTGGAAGCGGCATGGAGAGGCTGGTTCCTCGGATTCATATACTGTAGAGGCAGAGTGAAAGAGGATCAAGGAGCTGATTGAAAAGTATGGTTATCAGCTGAAGGATATTTTTAACATGGATGAGACCGGCCTTTTCTATGCGTGCACTACTTTTCCATATTCCCTCCTATGGTTGACTGACCATAAAACTCTTCAGAATGCCACCAGCCAGTGGGCTTTTCGACAGGCATAATCCTGGTGTGAAAGGAAGCAAAGTCTGTGTGAATTATGCTCTGACGGCCAATGCAGACAGTTCCGAGAAGCTCCCTTCTTTCATCATTGGAAAAGCACACAAACCACACTGTTTTGGAGGACGAAGTGGTTCTCAACATGGGTTTTACTACTGTAACAATGCAAAGGCCTGGATGACTACAGTTCTCTATCAGGAATGGATTACGCAATGGGATCAAGAGCTCAAAAGAAAGGTCGAAAAATTCTTCTCTTGCAGGACAATTTCTCCGGCCATATTGTTCCACCTGGTCTCAAGAATATTCATGTCGAAAATTCTGAACCCAATCTCACGTCCCATGTCCAACCCAATGATCAAGGCATTATTCTGGACTTTCAAAGCCTATTACCGCCGCCACTACATCGAACGTTCCATTGACCGCTACGACAGCAGCATCACTCCCTCTGATATCTATAACATCAACCAACTGGAGGCTATGAGGATGGCAGATGCAGCATGGAAAGATGTAGACACATCTACCATTGCTCATTGCTGGAGGAAGTCTGGTATTCTGCCAGATTTCTCTAATAAAGCCGCTGTTGCTCTAGATTCTGTCTCACTTCCTGTCTCATCACTTCTTAACATATTGGATCCAGTCTTACATGCTGAGCAGGGGGTTGAAGAAGTTCTTGATGAGCTTCAGGCAACAGGTGTACTTCAACGGTCCAACCACATGAACCTTGACAATCTTTTAAACCCAATCTGGAGCAAGACTATGAAGATGGAAGAATAGAGTTGGAAAAGGGTATTTATGAAGCTGTGATGGAAGCCCGAGAAGCACTGGAAGATATCGAGATCAATGGCAGTGATGATGATGGGATGATGCACCGTTAGAACCACCACCCACTCGTCACGAGGCACTCCAGGCTGTCGCCTCCATTCAACGGTACATTCAGAATAAGGAGGATCCGTTCTCAAGGAAGCTGGATGCACTGTTGGCCTCTTTTGGATGTCAGACTTGTCTCAATGAGACGAAGTCAATGGAACAGCCCTTAATCACTAGTGTATTTGCTAAAAAAATAGTACTAGAAAACATGTACGTATTGTTGATTAGTACTACACAACGTTTTAGTGACCCCTGGGTCCAATCTTTTCGGACTCTCTCTTAATGCATAGTTTTTGGCCTTGACGGAGGGTATGCACTAAGAGGGAGTTTACTGTATTATTACCTAGGCATTTCAAAACTGATATGCTGTTACACATTGGATGTGTTTTGTCCATATGGGTCTAGGTAGGCTCAGTCCCATCTGTTCTTTTTGAACTCCAGCTGCAGTTCGTCAGAACAGCTGGTACTTTTGGGCGTCGTTTTGGGAGCTTGGCGTGGGAATGAGGACTTGTAAAACTTTTCTCAAACTCTCGTGTACATCAACGTCGCAAATGCATTTTCTTCCTCTTCAACTGCTGTTCAACACTCAAATGTCAACCTATCTCCTGCTGTACTGGTCCGTTACAATGTCTGGAACTTCTCGTGGTCGTCTATTCTGGAAAAACAAAGACTTCAGAACTGAAAATGGCTGATACCTATGCGCTGTGCCGTTGAAGTGTCAAACACATCACAATTCTGGGGGAAACTACTCAAATACTTGACTTATAGCTTGCTTGTCTCTTAATGGAGGCTATCCTTGAGTTCCTATGTGTCACCTTGCCACCTTTCATTGCCAACTTTGCCAAAATCTGCACATGGCTCGGAAAGAGTTTTAATAATAATTTAATTTGCATGTCAGTACGTTCTTCTAATACATATCTTACTTCCGATGCCTGAAGGTAAATGACTATTGGCATCTGCAGCGCTCTCGCTGCTTTCTGGACATGCAGCGAAAACAAAAATATTTATGAGTTCAAATTCCCATGCCAAGCTCCCCAAACGACGCCTAAAAGTTGGCCCCATTCAAAGTCCGCCAGGCCATGTTAGATTACCCAATAGACTGGTGCACGGGTCTAGGGTCTAGGGTACACTCCGAAAACTGATGTCCCCCCCGTGACCAGATCGAATTGAATTTTTGAATTGAATCTGGTTACGGGGGTGACATCAGTTTCCGGAGTCACTGTAATTCCTGACTATCTATTAGTGGATATCCATCATAGGGATAAAACTATTTAGGAACCCCTGCACTGGCGGGAACCCCGGGGTTCCTAGGAACCCGCCACAAACACGAAGTTAGCGTCTGTCACGCCTTTGTCACGCTTGAGTCGCGATCAAATAGTGATCGTCGTCTTTGGCGTCGTTCTACAGTCTCCGACACCAAATTTCTGTGCCAGTGTCCCCATCGCATGTTGCCTTCACTACAGGATGCCGTTGGCGAGGACCTACTACATACATACTCACGCGTTCTCCGCAGTCGTAAGCTCTTCACATTATCATAGCGATTTTGGTCTTTCCATCCTGTAGAGAGTGGTCTGAGGTGCGTGCCGTTGTTGAACTGACATTTCTTTTCGTGCCTGCTCTTCCCCGTTTTGATTTATATGCCTCAGAACCCTGCGTTAATGTAGTTTGGACACAATCAGTTCTTCATTATCTCCTTTACGTGTCAGCAAGCCATGCAACCTGTCCTTCACCTCCCGCAAGTACTTTTACACAATGTTTTAACCCAATTTTTACCACCCATTACACGTTTTCTCCCCTATTCTACGTGTCTCTGTGTATCTAGACATGTTTCTAATATTAATGGACATTTTTCGCTACAATCTACGCCTACAATACGCGTATCCTCGCCAGCGCCTCGCATCGTGACTGGATGTGACCCAGTGTGACATGATGTGACGGGAACCGGGTTCCCAAATAAGCAAAGGGGTTCCCGCCAGTGCAGGGGTTCCTAAATAGTTTTATCCCCATCATAGCGCCATTGTCCGTATGTGTACTCACATTCCCGAGTCGGAAGAAGGTCAGAAGAGCAAAAATGAAGTGTACTCCGACTCGGAGACACATAAAGATTGGTGAGCGTCAAATCGTGTGAACGAAGTCGTCAAAATCGGAAGTCTATTTGTAAATATTCCATGGAGACCACTCCGACTCGGAGACAATGTGTGTGCCGCAGTTACTTAAAGTACGGATGAAACGCTTCTTGGCCCTTTCCTGCCCACACAATCGGTGCATGTGCGGCTATCCGTTAAGAGGATGGCATGGGCATTAGATCTCACCTCCACAACGTTCATGCTCATTCAGAATCCCGTTCTCCTCTCCGTCCTTCTCATTGGCACTGTTTTGATCTTATGCCGTCTTGGTCGTCGTATTGGATACCCTCTTCCCCCAGGTCCAGATAATGGGCGTCTTTTCCCAAGGAAAAGCATAAACCTTTTCAAGTGAGCAGATCAAGGTTTACTAGTGATTTTCATTCATTTATTCCACACATTTCAGGTCCTGGCAGGAATTCGAAGAATTAACAGATACATATGGACCTGTGTGCTGTCTACGAACCTGGTCCGGAACCATCGTCGTCATAGGTAGACTACAAGCTGCTATGGAAATCATGGAATCACAGGGAGCTTCTCTCGTCGATCGTCCAAAGTCGATAGCAGCCGGGGAGATTCTGTCTCACAACATGAGGATCTTAGTGATGAGCTATGGAAAACGATTTCAACGGTTTCGAAAGTGAGTACGTCACTATGTGTACAAACTTATAGGGCTCTGAATAACTTGATTGATGCATCGCTATACTTAAGAGCTCTTCATACGCATCTGCAGCCGAGCGCTGTCCCAGCTTATGAACCGCTTCAAACGCGTAATGCCAGGGAACTCATCTTGGATATACTTGCTGATCCTGATAACCACTTGGAACACGTCAAGAGGTGAATAAACGTGAAACTCGTTTGCTCTAAATTAGATGTCATTCAACCCTCGCAGATTTGCTGTGTCATTCATCCTATGCTTAACCTATGGAAAACGTATTTCCACGTCGTTGAAAGACCCTCATATTCTGGGTATACAACGAACGCTGCAACGAATGAGCATGGCGTCGCAGCCCGGAGCATTCTTCGTTGATTATCATCGCCTGCTCAGGTTCGTGGATTAATTATTTGTTCATTTATTGTAATTGACAAGGATTTGGTTTGTAGCTATATCCCTGCGTTCACCAAGAAGCTTCACGTTTGGCACCAGGAAGAGTTATCGTTGTATAGGAGTCACCTGTTCGCGGTTGAGGAGGCTATGGTAAGTATTGGCATTCTTTAAATTTTCTTTTTCCCTTATCTTCTGTAGAAAACACCAAATTGCCCTCCTTCCTTCGGCAGATTTCTCATTGAGAATAAGCAATGCCATGGCTTGAATGACGACGAAATGGCTTATTTAGCTGGAAGCATGTTTGGAGCTGGTAGTGAAACGACTGCGAACTCGCTGGGTTTCATTATCATGGCAGCGGCATGCTTTCCTGACGCACAAAAAGAGGTTCAAGAAGAGCTTGATCGCGTTGTTGGACGAGATTTACGTGGGTGAAATACGTGTTCTTTCAAATTGATACCTGGAATCACTCCACACACAGCACCAACCTTCGAACACCGCAAATTACTTCCAAAGGTCTCGGCATTTGTTCTCGAAGTTCTTCGATGGAGGGCTGTGAGTGGCACCGGTAAGTAAACGCCTCTGTATTATTCGGATGAATGTCGAGCTTGAAGTGGCCTGAATGACCAGGCTTCGCGCATGTTGCTACGAAAGATATCGTCTGGGTGAGTTTCGACTCTAGCATTCTCCGTGGTAGGAGCCTTATCTCTGTGTAACGAACCATTTAGAATGGGTATTGCATACCTGAAGGATCCACAGTCATTGGAAATCACTGGTCAGTATACGATGATACATGCCAGGCTGCACGGTCCTGATACTTAGTAGGTCAATATGTCGAGATCCAGAGGCGTTTCCAGATCCTGGAGAATTCCAACTCAATCGTTGGCTGGACAAAGATGATCAGCTCATCGAGGACAAGAATACTCTCCTTTTTGGATTTGGAAGGAGGTAAGTAGAGGGTTACTATAGCCTTGCGCTGATCTCAGACTTACCAATTTGTTGGACCGATAGAGTCTGTCCCGGACAATACGTCGCCAATCGGTGAGTCTTGTACTTATCTTGGATTTAAAGCCATGTTTAAGCTAAGAGCTCGCAACTGCCTCAGATCTCTTTTCATTGCTACAGCCTTCCTACTCTGGGCATTTCAAATCTCTCAGAACTCGAAGTCGTCTATTGATACCACCCCAATTCCAGGTGCCGTTGGTATCAAGCCTAAACCATTCCTTGCCCAGTATGAACCACGGATAGACCAGCTTGAGGAATTACCATGTCAAATTGGCTGACCCTTTGCGGTTAGTTCATAGTGACCTCTTTCTAAGTTCTTCATTAACCATGTACTACTATCAAACAGGCAGGTACTACACCTCTACATTATAATACATTTGCTCGTGGGTTTCGGTGCATCTTTGGCTCCCCAGTTGGCTGCAACGTCGGAATACATACAAACCTCCCTTTACCCGACTTGACAATCTTGTCAACTTGCGCCCTTGTAATCATCTCTACTCTAAGGCCCAATGTCTTTGCTTGCTTCTTCAATAATGCGGGAGGCAAGACCAATTATTCAGCCACCTTTGATGCCATAGGCGACATGAGCACCAACTCATCATTTTTCTTCAGAGCCGCTGCTGAGTTGTCGGTGAGCTCTGTCTCGCTTTTGAACCAAAGCTTGAATGCGTACGCATTAGCTAGCGAGTTTGACTGGGTGAACGAATATGGGCTCGTAAACATACCTACACCTTCTCCTTTCTTGCCTTGCTGATATCGGGTGGCATACGAGGGAAATGCGGACCCTCGCTGCGCGTGGCACGATGACGAGGCCCAAAAATAAAAGAACGGCATATCGGCACAGTATGGAATTTGCCGACTGAATGGTAGAGCTATCGAGCATAGCCACACGCTACGTCGAGCTATAAGAAGGCCTCGTAATCCAGTACCGCAATTTTTAACTCATACGCTCGATGTGTGGCTTGACCGATTGTACAGTTCCAAACTCTTTCATTTTCAATAAGTTCTATGCCCGTAATGGGATACCGGTAAACACACTCTCGAGTGCTCATTGACTAATGCTACTAGACCTCGGCGACCGTTCGGTGAAATTTGTCTTGTTTTCTATATACCACGTAGTTCTACATAATTCTAGAGTACTTATTTTCTTAAAAGTTAGCTGCTGTAGC
This sequence comes from Tetrapyrgos nigripes, assembly GCA_013368315.1. Taxonomy (NCBI): domain Eukaryota; kingdom Fungi; phylum Basidiomycota; class Agaricomycetes; order Agaricales; family Campanellaceae; genus Tetrapyrgos; species Tetrapyrgos nigripes. Next base: position 145,613 of record JAACJM010000118.1, read on the forward strand.
AGCAAATGTATTAAGTTATCTTCTTGGAATCTAGTGTATTCCACCCCTAACTGCGTGTGAACGTAAGTTTTTTAAGTCATGACGTGAATGGCATTGGCACATAGACAGGGAAAGGGAGAAGGGGAATGGCGTGGAGAGTCGGACTCGCAGTTGAGAGGGGTCAGATACACTTAACTATCAGAGCAGAAAGACTCATGTTGTGAGATAGAACCCTCCAAACCTCAAAGCTGAAAATTATCACGGGATTGGCAGTCCGCGGCCTTCTCCTCCGACACTCGACACTCGTTATCTTACCATCCTCAGGCTGCCGCTTTACAACCCTACAACTCCATCACTCCACCACTCTACAACTTCATCCTTATACCCTATCTACATCCCATTGACGCCGCCTCCCTCTATAAATTACAAATTCGCTTCCGCTGACGCGCGAGTCTATCATCTTCAGTCCATTCTTCTTCTTGTCCTTCGGGGTAAGGCGAATATGTGTACGTTGACAGGGAAGAAAAGGGTTGACACACGTGGGCTGTACCGGGACTGACTGAGAAATGGAAAGTCGTTGACGGATGAGAATCTTCACTGGAAGGACGGAATGAGCGGTTTAGGGAAGATACGTAAACGTTTCCAATGGGAGCCAAATGTCATCTGCAGATGTCCGGAATTGAGACGAAGCGAGGCAAGGTTCTGTTCAGAATTTCTCCCCTTTCTTTATCTCTTCGTCTCGAGAGGCGGGGCGAATCCTGTCGTACGTGGTGGAAGGAAGGTAAAGGTCTCTGTCAACTCAAGTCAAGACTCTAGTATTGGCGTTCCAGTAAAGAAAAAGGGCAGTTTGCGTACCTTTTCTACTGTCAAGGAGCCAATATCTTCTCCAGTTCGTATGGTATCTCCTAGAGAGAAGTAGTTGTTACAACCTGCCAGATGACTAGCAAGAAGAACAAACAGAAGAAGGAACATCCTCCACTCGAGACACGAGCTTTCAATTTCGGGTTCTAAGTGACTGGAGTATTAACACCATGCTATAGATAAGGTCTCACTAGAACGCCAGAGTATCCAGCCGGAGCTTGAAGCCCGTAGTTAGGGGTGGGAACTACTTGGCATCTAGTCATGTGCCTAACTAATATCTTCGCGGTTCAAAGTCAAACTAGGTAAGGACTTAGAGTAGATGTAGGCCGTGGCAGGCTATAACACGTCTACACCCGGCCTGTTCGTAGAGGACCGTGCCGTGTAATTCTATCTATCTATCTATCTATCTATCTGTCACCACACTCGCTATCGCCAGCTTCCTGTCGTTTCCTAACAGGCCACCATCAAGTTACTTTATCATCAAGCCCCCCACTCATTTTCCAGCGCTTGAAAACGGGGATTTTTGGTCTGCAGGTGCCACGTCATGGTCGAAATTTTTTCATAGATCTTGGCTGGGGAAATCAGCCACAAGTCAGCACTTCTCGGTCGGACCTACATCTGCACTCACATGGACTCTAGTCTTCTACGGCTTTTGGCCGGCATAATGCATACTGACGCTGTTTATTATTAGTACCCGAGGTAAATATGGTAGGTCGACATACACGCAACGGCCTTCCATGATCTAATTCTCCTTCCTCCCCTGGTATGTAAACCCGACACCACTTAGACGCTAATACTGGCAGCCTGACTTGAAGTCAACCCATCTTACTTGCAGGAACCCACTAACGCAATTATCGGCAAGTAGATCCTCCTCCCCACTCAGCTCTGTATGACTTCAACTGCAATTGACGTCGACAATGAGCACACAGCATCATTCACATGAGTAGTTCCGGAGCTCGTTAATGTCGTACAGCAATAAGTCTAGGAACCGTTTGTAAGCTAGGAGCTTTCTCACATCTCATTCTTTCCGATGATGTACCATACTGACTGAGGCGCAAAATGGGGTATAGGTATCACTTTACATGCATGGCAAGCGTCTGGTACTCGGGACTGAGAAGAAATAGGGCTATTGCGTCATTTATTGAGGGTTTTAGACACAGTGGGGTCAATAGAGACAAGAGACTCGGCGGAAAGGGGCTGGGAAAGGACTCTGAAAGGTATAAAAACGATCGACTTTTACACTTGGCCTCGGCTCCGTCCAACATACCACATCAAGAGGTTCCATCACAGAAATATGTCGTCGCCTGCGAATCTTGTGTCCAGAATGTTCCACGACATGTCTCTACAGTCCTTGGCGATAGCCGGTTCAGCCATCTTCGTACTAGTCCACCTAGTACCTTGGCTTGTAGACAAGTACAATCTTCGTCCTTACCCTGGTCCCCTCCTCGCACAATTCTCCGATGTATGGATGGGATGGGCTGCTCTTCGAGGTCGTCGTTCACAACTTGTCCATGAACTGCACCAGAAATACGGTAAGCACTTTCCCCTTATTCGCTTCCGTTGACGATCCCCCTATACCCAAAATGTCTAACGTCCCTATTGCACAGGTTCCTTTGTCCGAATCGCGCCAAACCACCTCTCCATCTCTACTCCCGATGCCCTTTCCCTGGTCTACGGCCATGGAACCGGTACAGTAAAGCCAGACTTCTATAACGCCTTCGTCACCATTCAACCATCCCTCGTATCCTCTCGAGACCGAGCGGAACACACCAGGAAACGTAAAATCGTCTCACATATCTTCTCAGCGAAGAGTGTCGTGGAATTCGAGCCAGAATTGCACAAATTCGTGGAGATCCTTCTGAAGCAATGGGAGACAATGTATCAGAATGCTTTGAAAGGGATGCAAGGAGGCGAGGGCGAGAACGAATGGAAAGGAAAGGATGGGAGGTTATGGTTCAATTGTCTTCCTTGTGCGTCTTTTTTCTCTAAATCATCATATATCATCTGCCTCCTGACGCGTCCACTTTACAGGGTTCAACTACCTCGCCTTCGACTTCATCGGTGATCTCTCGTTCGGCGAACCCTTTGGTATGCTTGCCGCTGGTAAAGACACCGCCCCTGCTGCCAAAGACATCGACTCGGCCATGAAATCCATAGAACGCGGCGACACATCCTCTATCGAAACCATCGAAATCCCCGCCGTCGAAATCCTCAATGGACGAGCTCGATACGGTCACCCCATTGGTGTTCTCCCTAAACACTGGCGTCCAATAGTCGGTCTTCATCCGACGTATAGCAAGGGAAGTGAAGACGTTGGGGCGATGGCTGGAATGGCTATTGTGTCTGTTGCGAAGAGATTGGCGAAACCTTCTGAGAGGAATGATTTATTGAATAAGTTATCTGGGGCGAAGGATGAGCATGGTCAGTCGATGGGAAGGGAGGAGATTACGGCTGAGGCTTTGGGGCTTTTGGTGGCTGGGTCTGATACGACTTCTCAGTGCGTGTCTTCTTTTTTTTTTTTTCCCCCTCTTTCTATTCCATTCATTGTCGTTCTTCTTTTTCACACCACCAGCTCAATAGCCGCAATCGTCTACTACATTACCCGTGATCTCCAAGTCCAACGAAAACTCCAAGAAGAGCTCGACGCTCACATCTCCGACACTGGACCCGTCTCCTATGATCTCGTCAAAAACCTCCCTTATCTCCACGCCTGCATCAACGAAGGCCTTCGTCTCTTCTCCACCGTGCCTATCGGCCTTCCACGAAGCGTTCCTGAAGGTGGAATGACCTTTATGGGTCATTTCTTCCCCGAGGGAACTATTCTCAGTGTTCCTTCTTATACAACTCACCGAGATCCAACCGTGTGGGGAGGAGATCCCGGTGATGTGGAATTTTATAGGCCCGAGAGATGGTTAGAAGCTGATAAAGAGACTCTGGGGATGATGAATAAGGCGTTTATACCGTTTTCAGTTGGGCCGAGGGCGTGTATTGGGAGGAATATTGCGATGTTGGAAATGGTGGTGGCTATTGCCTCGGTTATGTATGAGTATGATTTTGTGCTTGAGAAGGAGGATCAGGAGGTAAATTTCTTGATCATCTTAAGGATAGCGCTTTGTCCTGATAATTGCTTCCAGTTACAGTTCAAGGAGGGATTCATTAAACGGCCATTAGATGTTCGTGTCGGTATCAAGCGCCGTGAACACCTATGAAAAAAGTGCGCTCAGTTTTACTTCTCTGTTTTTCTATCTGGGACTTTGTATTTGTGGGCTTCTACATCACTATTCCTTCTTTTATCTTCTACCCATTCGACTACTTTCCCGCATCACTGCGTAGATATATACAACCTCGCATCATACGGCTTCAATACCATCTTTTCCTTCAAACTCTCTCCTTCTGAATCCCCACCAGCATTCGACAACACGCACCGCAAGCCTAGCTCATTGTAGCCTTCGCCTCCTTCCTGAAGTCCGGTAAGATCCTTCGGAACATCAACCACCACCTCCTCTTTCGAATAATTCATAACAACCAGCCCAACAGTCCCGTTTCTCATTTTCCTTGTGTATGCGAAAAGTTGTTGATGGGTGGGTGCGAGAAGGGTGAAGTTACCGTAGACCTGCAATTATATCGATGGTGTCCGTCAGTCTCGAAATATCGCGAAGAAAAGACACCTCGAACTCACCAAAACCTCATACTCCTTCCGAACCCTCAACGCTTTTTTCCAAAAAGCTAAAACACTATCATCGTTCCCAACTTGGCTAGCAGCATTCCACCTCTCGTAATCATCATTCACCTTCATCCACGGAGTTCCAGTGGTGAAGCCTGCATTGGGGGAGGAGGACCACTGTCAAACACGAGGAAAGGGTAAGCGTTGAGTACGTTCAGTATGGCGCAGGTGGGCGAAAGCATCGTGGGGTTCAACGACGCGGTGTATGAGAGGGGGGGTAAAGGGAAGGGAAGCGAGAGAAAATGATAGAGACGAGTGAGGGAGAAGAAGAGAGACGAAGCAGGAATATACGTAAGACAGGATAAGAAGAGACAAACAAGAACACTCACAGGCATAGGCATCCTCGCATGATCCCTCGCCTTCATATGTATCCCCTCCATAATATCATCCATATTCGGGTTCGCTTCACCAGTGGATTTGCGTCTTTGTTCCAGGATTCTACAATACGACGTTATACGTCAGCTCAGTTCAGCTCATTCAGAGAAACTCTCATAGACACTCGAGAAACACACAAACATCCAATAAAGACACAAACACTCCTCACAAGAAAGAGAGAAGGAAGGAAGGAAGAAGAAAGAGGAATAAAGGAAAGAAAGAGGTAACAACTGACTTATCATACCAATTCCTGCTCGCCACATCTAAAAAGTTTTCGATTCCCCAGCTTCGGGGCGCGTTCTTGAGGCCTAGTTCTTGACCTGTACCATATCACACCGTCAGCTTCAGTGTCAGTTCTAGCTCTCCTCGGTCTGTCCCAGGGGATATGCGCCAATGTATAGCAAGAATAAAGAAAGTATAACTCAAGAGAAGAGAAAAGCCTCACCCTGATACACATAACACGTCCCCCTCATACTAACATGCCACACCGCCAACCCCTTCGCCGAATGAACCTGCAACTCATCGGAAGAGTCGTTCCCGAAACGAGAGACGGATCGAGCTTGGTCGTGGTTTTCTATATATACACTATATGGAGCGGGGAGGATTTATGTCGTAGGCCGTATTAGTCTTTACATCCGGTAAAGAAAGAAAAGAAAAGAAGACAAACGCACCCACTCCAATACCCTTCCCTCATCTTCAACAACTGCCATTTCTCCACGATCTTCTTCAACTCGTCTAATTTCCACTCTCGATACATGAGTTCTGCACGCTCTGCGACGACCTCTCCTTCTCCTTTATTGCCTATATATACATATGGTTCAGAACCGGGTGAAAGGATAATACGCCGCGAAAGGATATGGGAAATCGGGGCGATAGACTCGGAAGGAGGGTACAAAGGGAGGGTACGACACGAAAGGAAGGAGATTAGCTCACCAGTAGCCTGACCCTGAGGCTTCCCCTCAGCCAACGGTGTATCAACATGCATAAGCTCGAACGGAAACACCATCATCAACTCGTTGTTCTTAGGGAGCGTGTACTCGGCTAGAACGTTGGGGTCGTGGGTGAAGGGTGTTTCGCCGACTGTTATTGTTGGGTAATCTGGTTAGGTTTAGGTGTTATTAGTGGTTATCAGTGGTTGAGGGGTTAAGCGTCAGTGTTGTAAAGTGTCAGAAGGGGGAAGTGAGAAGGTACGCACGAGAAAGAACTTTCGTATGCATTTCTCTGAGGAATTCGTGTACGCGAGGGCTATTCATGAGGAGGTACAGCAAGAGGATTCGAGAAGAATAAGGATAAGAAAGAGAAGGAGAAAGCGGTGAGTCGTTAGCTAGCTGCTATAGCACCGAGTGAGGAAGAAGTCAGGACGCACCCATTAGCAAAATACATACTGCCCGGCTGATACTCCTCTCCAGGATCCGTAATCGGGGCATCGGGAAGTCCTGGGGTTTTGGAGATGACGTTGATCACGTCCATCTGTTACGAGGAGGGAAAGCCAAAAAGATGTAGAACCAAAAAATGCATCGTAGAAGACCTAGAAACTCACCCTAAATCCATCACAGCCCCTATCCAACCAAAACTTCATCACATCCCAAACTGCTTCCCTTACATCCTCGTTCTCCCAATTTAAATCCGGCTGTTTCTTATCCCACAAGTGCAAATAATATTCCTCGGTTTCTTGGTGATATTGCCAGACGGAGCCTTCGAACATTGATTTCCAGTTATTCGGAACGCCGGTTTTGTTGTCTGTACGCGGAGGACGCCAGATGTACCAGCCTCGTTTGGGGGAGGATTTGGAGGAGGAGGAAGAGATGAACCATTCGTGCTTCAGGGGTGAGTGGTTAAGTTAAGGACGTGTCAAGATCCTTAGAGGGGTGAAGAGTGCACGCACCTCGTCTGAGGTGTGATTGACGACGAGGTCCATCCTGGCCAAGGTACCGTAAACTGTGAGATGAAGACAAAAGCAAAAGGTAGACGACGCACATCAACTTCATCTCTCTCTCATGCACACCTTTCAAAAGCCTATCCCAATCCTCCAGCGTTCCATACCGTGGATCAATTTGACGGTAGTCTGCACTGTGTACCACGTTTTGTCAGGCTTTTACTACTACTATGCATGAGGACAAGTCTCACTCACATATCATACCCCATATCCGCCAATGGACTCTTATAAATCGGACTCAACCAAATCACCGTTACTCCTAAATCCTTGATGTAATCCAACTTGGAAGCGATCCCGTTTAGGTCGCCAATGCCATCGCCGTTGGAGTCGAAAAAGGATGTGGGGTAGATCTGGTAGATGATCGCGGACTTCCACCAGGCTTTGTGTTCGGTGTGGTCGTCTGTGGATGTACATGTTGCAATGGAGAACAGGACAGACAAGAGTTGGCCTACCTCCGGTACTACTCGTCATGGTGGAGGCAGAGACGATATCGATGAGGTCGTGGAGTAACGAAGCGGAAAAAGTGCCGAAACCGAACTTAGAAGCGCGATCACCGTGTGATCATCTTGAGACGCGGTTAGGCTTTGCGGTTTACCGGACCGGCTACGCGTCATGGACTTAGGTGCTATCGTATCAGACTGGGATTCCCGAACCCAGGTACAACATTCCTGTGCAGTAGGTAGCAGATAAATACAGGGTTCCTCCTCCTCCTGATCAAGGCACTTTTCATTTTCATCACGATGATCAACGGGATTTCTTGAATATGGCCACTATATACAGTGATATAAGTACAAGTCCTTCTTGTGCTGAAGATATACCGAATTCGTCGATCTCGCCTGGCAAGGTTTCGCCGTTGGGAGAAAGAAAGTTGACCAAGAAAAGGACAGAGAGCAGCAGCTTGCTGAATCAGAGTTGATGGGGGTGGACATCGTGTTATGTGTAGAGTACCGTCTGAACCGGATCCGCCAAGAATGAAATAATTCCTCCTCCTCCTGATCAAGGCACTTTTCATTTTCATCACGATGATCAACCAGGTTTTATGATACACTGCGCATCAGCTGGCAGGGATGGATATATTTGTGGACGCTTCAACCGCTTTTAAGCAGTCACTCGTATGATCGGACATTGTATCCCTCACCCTCTCCATTGACTCGCAGGCCTCATCAGTTCCAATGCGACTGCATACAGGTAGCTCATTTCTTACAACGGTTGACGCTTTTGCGCTTTGGGAAGATCAGCTGGAGGTTATAATCATTGGGATCTTATTAGGTGATTATCTTTTCCAGTGCTATTCACCTGACAACTTTCGTCACTTACGATTAATACTCTAGGCTTTGACTTTGTGCTTGCTGTATCTACCACCATTCTGCTATAGTAAGTCGGTCTGAACTTTGTGCAATCCCTTTCAGAAGAAATGACTTTTGTCAAGTCAACAAGGTCTCAGAAATTCGGCAATGAGGGCTTTTCTGTTTGTTGCGATTGCGATTATGTTCATTACGTCGACAGTTGATGTTGTGGGGCGGGTCAGTTTTCACATAACGGATGTGATGACACTAGCTATCGCATACAACGAGATGCCAGGTATAATGAGATGGGACATCATGCTAATTGTACTTTCAAGAGCAAGCGTAAGCACTTAACATTTTCGGCACCCGGTTTGCCCTACAGCGCTGAATTCTGCCTAGTATTTTTTAGGAGATTTGATTGTGGTATGGAGGGCATGGATCATGTTTCAGAGGGAATTTGTTCCAAGGTGTATCCTCTGCATATGTATCTTGCAATCCTCCGGTGGGTATGGATTTTACCTCTTTGCCCTGAGGAATTTCCCAAGATAATACTCGTCCTAATGCGCGTTTCATGATCTAGTATGCAGCTTATGTGATGGAGGATTGGCGATTCGAAGCGTTCTTGTCGTAAACTTCGTAAGAGTAATATCTCATTTTCCGCCAAGAAGATGTATTGATTTATGCGTACAAAACAGGAGACATCAAGCGCAATCAGGGTCCTTCTTCCAGCATCCTTACTCTGCACGAATATTACAGCTACCCTCTTGATCGTATACAAGGCTTGGTGCGTTGCGTGACATTGATATGGTACTGATGGTAGTACTTTTGCTGATTTTAAGTTTTTACAGGAACTATCGATACACCATTAAGAAATACCTGGGAAGCATTAAGGGAAACAGCCAAGTCGGGCAGATTCTCATTCTGCTAATCGAATCAGGAGCTCTGTATTGCATTCTTTGGGTAAGAACATACTTTAATACTGAAACAAGATCTCAATGAAGGAACTCAAAATTGTATGAACGTTAGGTTATCAATATCCCTAGCCTATTCAACGCTAGATACGCAAACACCGCAGGAGGATACCTGAGTGCTGTTCTATGTCCTATGGAAATGATCTACCCAACCACTATCATCCTCCTGACACAGCTCAAAAAGACACATTGTGATTCCACCCTACAAGGGGAAAGTCCTGATCAATCTGCTATAGCCCGAGGGACTTCATATGTCTAAGGAAACACAGATGGAGCTGGAAAAGTTGGGACTTTGATGACAGGCCTAACAGGAGTGTCGAAGTACGGGAGAAATTGAGATTCTGAGAATAATAGGAATAGTAACTATGGTAAGTACTTGTAACGATTAAAACAGGTGTAAAAATTAGACAATAAGGATCGGTGGACAGCATATTTACAATGTGGGGGACCGGGCCACAATAATGCAGGAAGAGGCTCGAACAGAGGAAACTATAGGGTTGATCCTGCTACCGGAACAAGTAGCTAATACAATGTATAAATACCTCAGTAATGAATATCATCAATATGGAACATGTATGAGTACGATACAATAGAGACCTTGCGCAGAGCCAACGGCTGCCAACCGTTGCGCAGATTTGAATTTCCCAGCATGGAGACCTCCTCGCATGTTATCTTTTTTTTTTTTTCTAGATGTATGCTTACTATCTGTGGCGCATCAGAATAGAGTCTTCCGGGGTTTGTCCATTTTGCACTTCAAAATTTCTTTAAGGACACGATGCTGTAACCACAGTGGTTTGCGTCGGAGATTTTTAATGTCTCTCTGTCCGCACTAGCACTTTATCCCTGGAGTAGGTGTGTGGTTGTGTTTCTCCACTGGAAGCTACTTACCCTTAACACAATCAACAGGCGTAGGCGGTTTGGTTTACAGGTCACTATGCACTGGCCGTGGATAACATGCAAAATACCGATTCTTGACAACCGGATTTATCCATTGCGTTGAAGGGAAAGTATAATAAGCTTGGATGGACATCCAAAATAATTTATATAATTTATATACACGTTCCACGTTTCTTGTTGTATCTTAATCAATATCAAGTACTTATTTTGATCCACTTATTCCTCGGTTCTTCATCTCCGTTCCATTTCTTCAACTTTGTCATCTGGAGTACAGTCCAAACAAAAATCGATGTAATGAGGTGTTCAAGCCAATATTCAATGGTCAGGTGTAATGACAAAGACTTTGACTTTCTGCTGCTCATTTCTGTGATCGTCATTCTACAAATCGGACCATGGTCAGCAATAAGTACTATGTAAATATTATAAAAAACGCAAACCTCAGTAATGGTTCCAGATTCTGGATGATTGAAGCTGATTGTATTTTCAGCTCGACGTGTTTGTATTCTGCTGTTCATCGCATAACTGAAGTCGCCATCTGTAACAACATCTCCTGCAATTCTACGAAGCTTTTCTCGAGAATTGAGAATCGCAACTAAAAGTGGAGTTATTAGGTTATCTGGAAAGCATGTCAGGAAACCTGCAGGCTTACACATAGTGATTGCATAGAGCTTGCTCAAATTACAGTAGAAGGTCATCCTGATGAATCATGGTTATACACTTAATCATTTCAGCTGTTCAAGAGGCTGTGAAATTTGAACTTGCCAGTATAACTGTCCGACTCCAGCATAGAAGGTTGCAATCACGCAAATTTGACCCATGGTGACAAAAACACCCCGAGTAACCAAAGCCTGAATGAGTTTCTGAACGAGTTTATCTGTTCTGGATAGTTGTCAAGTTTCAGTCCAAGTTTCAGTAGTTTCATGTATACTTACCTTTTAATTCCAGTCCTGAATTGGAAAAAGTGATAGCAAAGATGGAATGTTACTAGAACATCTGCAACTGCTGCACAACAAGTTTCAACTCCAAATACCAACTAAAACCAGTCAAGTCAATGGACACGTTCAGTGACAGCTTTGACATTATTATTATTTGTGTTCACGCACCCTCAAGGTAGGGTCATGAACTACATCAAATGAGTTGTGCGGGAGGTGGACTACAAGAAAAAATCCAGCAACTAATCACAAAATAATCATTGGTCAAACATGTCAATTATAGGGAAATGTATAACACACCTAAAGCAGCAGTAGCCAAGAGTCCCTGACATTCACCATCAAGATATGATAACCACATGTCACAGAACCTAAAGGCTAGACTTACGATGGGCAGCAAAATCCAACGGAATTTTCCAACTGTTTGCAATTTACAAATCAGTAAGCTATCAGTGTAGCTATTACAGATATTACTTACTCAGCCACACCCGAGTCATAAAGAAGCAGTGGACACAAAATATGCTGATAGATGTAAGTGCCTGAGCGACTACATCACCACTACAAAGCATTATCAGTACAATTTACAGCCTTGAAAGTTGAATCAATCTCTCACGTAATGAATTGGTTGAGCAGGGACAAATTTCCAAAGTTTGCTACCTATTCAAAGACAGATAGTCAGCCATCAAAGATACTTGTAATAAAAGCATTTATGCTACAAGATAGTTCTGTAAAGTCTGCACGTCTGTGCAGGTCAATGCCAGCTCTGATAAACTTCACAAAAAATGACTTCGATCAATGGAGCACTAGCAAACAGGATGACAAAACTGCTCACAATACAAAGAGCACCTGTATCACACAATCAATATTGTCTTCAATTAAGCCATAAACATACTGAGGCCTACCAATGTCCTCAGCATCCATACATCTTGATTATTGAATACATATGTCCAGGTCTGGGCAAGAACTATTCCAAGACATCTGTGGCAGTCGATAGATTATCAAAAAATTGCAATAAGACCACTGATGTCTGACCTACATACATGCAAGAGAGAATGATGGCAGTAAAGAACCCGTTGAAAATGTTAGAAATGTCTATTCCAAGTGGGATCGAAGTTGATGGGAAGCCGTCAGGTCCGGACATGGTGTGCTTGTGCAATGCAGCGTGTGGGCAATGCTCTGAGTTGCAGCTTTTTCAAAGAGCATATATATGCAGATACAATTTTAGATTTTCTATTCTAACAGTCATCAACCTTGTAGTATTAGATCAGGGGTATTGTGCCCGCGCAACGGTAACTCGCCATGGCGCCAGGTTTTGAAGGGGTCAGTTGGCGTGCATCTATATAATAGCCTGGAGACCAACCGCTCCCGTAGGGAGCGCTTGGAAAAACGGAGTTTAAAAATGGCGTAGACCTGATTCAGACTGATGGCAGTAAGCGTTATCTACCTCGCGTAGATATACCTTTTTTGGTGATTTTGCCAATGTTTTTGCCAAGTTTTTGGTTCAGAAGACGACGATTATTAGTAGTAGGGGTGAACAAGTCTAGCGAGGTCAAAAACTAACGAATTCCAAACAAAGGGAAGACGGAAAGCAAGGAATAAGCTGAGGCGTTGTGCCTGATCTTCGCTTACTGCCATCAATCATGTCTACGCCATCTTTTACATCCGTTTTTTCAAGCGCTCCCGTAGGGAGCGGTTGGGTACTAGGTTATTTATATACCAATTATCCGTCCATTCATCCATTCATCTCCATCATACTACCCGTCTGCTGCATCAACGTGTTGTTTCTTTTTTCAGTTTTCTACTATCCATAGTTACGAGGCCTTAAGGCTGAGTTAATTTATGTCGTAGCGACCTCCCAGATCTTTTCCACAAATTCCCACCCCTGTTCGTTGGCGCTCGTCAAGCGCTCATCTGGAATCGTCGAGACCCATGACGTCATTCACGGCATCCTCGGAGTAACGCGAGGCCCTTAGGGCCGGTCTCTATCCTTCCTGACAACCGAAATGTCTAGACTCGGTCTGGACTGGGTCCAAAGACCGTTTGACGTCGATACATCATCACTGCGTCAAGTACCTCTCTCGGTCTGCAACCGTCGCATCCATTCCTCAGACTCCTCCTGACTTATCATCAGTGCCCAGTAGAAGAGCCGACATACAGGTTTACTCAATACTATGTGTTTTCTCTTACCTAGGCTCTACATGGAAGATATAATGTATTATATGAAAGTGATTCTTGCTGCTGGGGCCTCGTAACTTGCCATGCGAAGCAGTGGCCCCTTACCCCAGTGTCTTTGTTGTTGTTATAGGCTACTTAGTCTGAGGTAAACCCTGCGGCCTCATACATCAGTATTTTGACAAATCTCTGGTCCGCTGGTGCCTGCCAAAATTTGGCGGGCGCCAGTGGAAACCAGTTACCAGATGCTAAGCGAGCTTAAGCGACCAGCCAAGTCAAAACTCCCACCAGTAGAAATCTTAAATTGCGATGTGTGAAGCTTCCTCCCTGCTGATGCCCTCTGTAAGATGTTAGAATACGTTGATTTGTGTGTAAGACAATGTGTATGATAGGAATATAGGGCAGGATACAAGGGAGGAAGATACATGCACGCAAAATTATGGGTACCAGCCGAACCAGTGGGAAAGTCCGCCAGAACTTTGTCAAAACACTGATGTACTGTCAGCGCCGGCCCACACCCCTTTCATATATAGGATATAGGATGTCTATTTCCAACTAGTTTCACGCCCACTTACAACAAGTTTCGTAGTACTTATTTACCTCCGTACAAGTACAAGTGCTTACTACACATGCTTGAATAGTGAGAGAGTGAGAGTACCGAGTTTCAGAGGAGAAGGACGCCGGGAAGGGGCTGGATTCATTTTTTTTGGGTTGGATGATGATGGTAGTTGACATAAGCCACCTGTCACCGTCATTGTACCAACTACTAGGAAAACTGGAATGTTGCCTTTGAGAATACCCAAATACGGTAGACAACATAAGTAGGCTGGAAGAAGAGCTGTAACGGGTCATCGGATAGTCCCGGGATTACGGAGTTATATTATTCCGGACTATAAGTACCTACGCAGTCAGTTACGCTTTCCTTAGTCTTTTACCTCTTACCATCGCTTCATCGTTGCCTATATTGTCTCTACCCTCGTATTCTCTGCTATAGAACGGGTTTATTTGGATATTTGGGCACTAAGCAAGAAGAGATTGACTCACCACCCCTCAGGGCTATTTTAGAGCCGTTTCAAGAGCACTGGCAGGCGGGTGCATAGTAAGCCTAAAGTTAAGTCCAAGTCGAGCGATGGATTCACCAGTAAGACTATTAATAGAAACGTCCTGATACATTATACTTGAGAGATCCTAGATTCCCCCAGCCTGTCACCAGATGGATGTATAGTTGAAAGGAATCAAATCAGAATCAGATACGTGAAGGAAAGAAAAGTTTATAAACAAGAAGAGACAGACTACACTCACTTCCGTGTAAAATGACCCCTTGATGCGCCGAATCACTCAGTAATACTGCAGTAAGCTGTACGGTAAGAGAAGAGAGAAAAGGCAATTCGGAATTCTTGAATGCTTACTAGCAACTTTAGAATATGATCCTTTTTGTAGTTTTCGTAGTAATTATCGATGAGTATGCACTTTGTAGACCTGTAATCCCCACCAGAGACCGTCCATGGTGAAACAGAGATTAGCATTATAGTTGGGGTCTGAAGACATAGTGGTAGCGGAAGAGTGACTACGCATTATTTAGTTGATATTATCTTGCCAGATGTATCACGTACCATGCTCGAAAAGCCCCCAACTCGGACCCAGTCCTTCGTAAAGCTGGCGTTAACTTTCAGGCTCCAGGAATAACATCTGAAAAAGTTGCCATGACCTCAGAGGGTCAGTGTTATCAAGCGCCAGGTGCACCACCAAAGGGACCAGAATTTGTCAGCAGAATAAACCGTAGGGAACAGCACGGGGATCCCGCGGGGAAAAATTTCTGACCCGTCCCCGTTCCCGCCGAAACCCGTCCCCGCCTTCACGGGTCAAGGGTAGCGGCGGGGCAGACGGGTCTGAAGCGAAACCCGCGGGTTACGGGTATGTACTTATACTTCAGTACATGCATCTTGTCATCACTAGCTTAACATTAGACTATATTGATGTGTGATGTATGTTGAGGTCAGTTAAGTGGATGCTAACACTGTCCAGTAATATACTGGTACACTGGTAAAGAACAGTACTACCCGTTCTCTCGTAAAGAATTTTTTTGTCTGCATACCAAACATACATACTATCTCTGGTACGTCTTGTTTAGATCTATATAGATATGAGCCTGGAATAACTATATAGTTTACAGTTTACATGAGTTTAGATTCTCCAAAATTGTGCCGGCAACGGCCTTCCAGCATCCATCAGGCGGGTCAGTTTACCCGTCTGGCGGGTCGCGGGTTTGGAGCGGGATGAATAAGCCAACCCGTCCCCGTCCCCGCCATACCCCGTCCCCGTGACCCGTCACTTGCCCGCCAACCCGTGCTATTCCCTAATAAACCGCATTATCCTGAGTCGTCCAAGCACTTTTCGACGTCCCAACTGCGTTGTCGACTTCTGGGAAAGTTTCACACTCAAATCTTCCGGGCATTGATAGAAAAGGATGCAGGTTGCTGCCAGCTCTGATACTGGCACTGGTGCCTACAAAGAATGATGACAGACCATATGTATGGAGAATCACCGTTGGGTATGATCTTACTCGTTTTCATCCTGAAACGGGATACCAGCCCCCGGAGTGAAGGATTATAGGGTTTGTGGTCTTGTGTATAGATGTATCGTTTCCGTATCCGTGTCCATTTTCATCTCCTGTTCTTGTTCGTGTGGAGGGGAAGAGGAAGAGTCTCGATATAGAGTAGCGAGCAGAGTATAGAGTCGACGGTGAGTGGTCTGTGGGAGTGGTTGAACTCAAAGGCGTAGTAGATGAAATAGAGGGTGACGACATCTCAAACGTATGCGTAGCCCACAGCTATCTATCTCGTTGACCCATTCTCATTCTCACTGCCCGTTCTCGTTCTCGTATTTGACTAACGTTCTGAGCAAGCTTTGAGGCTACCATGCTAGATCTCTTACGTCGTGCAGCCTACTTTAGGCAGAACTTGGTGGTTGTAAATCGAAGTAGAAGAGCCCTGTTGGGTGTAAGGAGAGAAGGAGGAAGAGGCGTGATGTTGAAGCCGGCCCTCAAGTCAACAAACACGTTGACGTCATTTGGGCGCTTTTCATCCAAACGTCCACCTCTTTTGCACCGAGACGTTGACCAAGTCGGTCAGTCTTTTATTCTCCTCGTTCTTAGTTTATTGTATGGCTGACTATAAAACGGAAACACATCACTATGTAATCTGCAGTCCGTCGTCAGTGGTATTCTCAACATCAGGTGCGTTATCCCGGTTGTATCTTCATCTGCTCTTCTGACTGTCCTTAGATCGAAAACAACCCACCAAGTCTCCGAATATCACCATCAAGCTGATGTAATCCCTCATCTTCTTCCCTACACCCAATTGTCCTATCTGCATGCGCAGTTAAGTACACAAGGACAAGAGTCAGAATCACGCGAATGGTTAGAGGGGTGTGATGGCCTCTTACGAGCATTGGGCAGGGAACCGATAGTCGTTCTTTCCCTTGCTTTACTTATTTTATTCTCACCCTTCTCCCCTCTCCATTCCATTCTCTCATCTATACCCATACCCGTCCTCGTCTATGCGATATCTTCTCCATCGTATTCGTTCTCATCTCTCGTTTCGTTTCGTTTCGTTTCGTTCTCGTTCTCGTTCTCGTTCTCGTTCTCGTTTTCTTTTTCCCTTTCCCTTTTTCCTTTTCGATGTTGGCGTTATTCTTCCTTCTATCTTCTACCTTCTACCATTTCCATCATTATCATTGTTTACGGCGTACGCTAACCACCTCACTCTTCCTGCTCTGCTCTGCTACCCCCTCCCCACCTTCTTATTCCTCACCAACACTGTGACTTTTCTCCCTCCTGCTCTCTAGTCTCGAATACCAACAAAGGTCCAACACAAGAAACCTCCGCGGCTTCGGTTTCGCATATACATCTACCTCTATTCGCTCTTTGTTCGCTCTACTCGCTGCCATTAGTAGGAGTTACGTTTGCTGGTACTAGTGGTTACTGGAGACGTTTGGGGGTAATTTGGTTTGGTTTGGTTTGGGTAAGCAAGTGCGTTACATCACCTTCTATCTTCCTTCTTCCTTTTTCTTCTTCTTTTATTTTCCTTCATCATCATATACTCATCCTCATCCTCATCGTCCCTGTCCCTTACCCGTTCCCGGCTGTGCCTTGGGGTTCACCGATGCATCTTCCAATCCTTTCCCCCTTCCTCCGAGTGCGAGCCCTTGGTCTTAATGTCTTACTGTTTCTCTGTTTCTTCGTCCTGGGTTGCTGGGTTGTTGGTTTATTGGCTTTTGGCTTTTACCTCTGGTCTTTCTTTGGTCTTTGGCTTGCTTTCTTTATCTCTTGTCTATGGAGACCCAGAAGGCCTCGCTCGTTAAATGATCTGTTTGTGATTGACGATGCTTTGGACCCCGAGCACTCTCTCATCCTCGATAAGTCCATACTCTATATTAATCTGTATTTCGTACTCGGATCCAAGAGCTTTTTTTCGTGAGACAGTGATACCAAGCTGGAATGATAGAGTCTCTGGAGAAAGACTCAACCGGAGAATCACTAGCTACTATGTTTTGTTTGTTCTGTAGGACTATTATCCGGAGTCTTTAGTGTGTTTGTGCTTGTTCTACTCTCTAATATGCACTCATCCCCGCCGTGTATGGCCCACACTTCCCTCGTTTTGAGAATGGATTTGTCGAGTGATCATCATGCGTTGACCCGGGACCGACAGTCACGGACTCTTCATTAGGAAGTCTACTTACTACCACTAGATACATTCAGTTTCTCGTTGTCGGAAATTGCCCCTTGCTGAGGAAGATCTCGGATTACGACGAAAACTGCACAGGATAGTGGCGAAATGGCATTAGAATTGCGATCTCCAGCTCCTCTTCAACCTACTCTTCCGAGTCTGCCCTAGCTTCACCGGAGAAAATCGGGACGATATTCTGAGCCTATCTTTTGATTACTTAACGGAGACTCCTTGCATCCGAACCAACACCTCCGCAACCTTTCTGGGAATAAGCCCAAAATAACTGGACTCGGAATATATTCTGGCTATTTTTGGCTGCATTTCACGCTCTGGAAAGCCTCAAATGTCCGGCTAGCGTGCATCACTACTGCAAATCAACTCAGATTATGTCGAAAATAGCCCAATGTCACCGCGCACTTTGACTCACCGAGCCTACGCATCTCCTTGTGTGGAACGCTTGATGATTATGCCTGGAGTTCTTGCGCCTTCCTGAAACTTCCTTTCCGACATCTTCGTATAGTCTATGTCGTATAAATACGCACCTTTTTTCGGCTGGTTTCAACATTCCACTACAGCCATGATCCAGCTATCTTCTCTTCTTTGTGCTATTGTTCTCGCTGAGATGGCTATCTCTGCACCTGCTTCCTTGGTGTCTTCTATTGCCCTTGCTCCTTCAGGCACCCTTCAGCAGCTTGCCTCTTCAACTGTGTCTGGAATCGATGCTACTGCCACCGTTTCTTTCGCCAGCACTGATCCTAACCCCGAGCTGTGGGGTCCCGAAAGCGATCCCTCTGTTCCTACAGCTCAACGTGGAACGCTTGGTGCTACGATCATTGGACCTACTAATCCGGAACTGGAGCTGCAGAACGCAGATTTATTGGCTCCGCCAACTACAGATCATGGTGACGTGTAGGTTCTTTCTTCTCCGACTCATTTTGATTCCACAACTGAAATATGCGAGTAGTCCAAACGCCAAATGGCCATTTTCTCTGAGTCATAACCGCTTGCAGACGGGAGGATGGGCTCGCCAACAGAACAGTACGTTTCGCAGGTTCTTTTGTTCTCGGGTGACATTCATATTCTACATCTCTAAACAGTTGAGCAAATGCCTTTCGCAACTTGTAAGCCGTCTGTTTATTAATTGGAAGCTAAAACATGATATTCTTGCCACCATAGCCATGGCAGGTGTGAATATGCGCTTGGAAGCTGGAGCTATCCGGTAAGACAAGGTTGTTTTTCTCCCGTAGTCGTTCTCAATGTGTGTCAGGGAATTACATTGGCACACGACTTCAGAGGTCTGCTTTTCCTTTGCCCGCTTTCTTCGTTCTACTGAATGATAATATATGGATAGTGGGCCTATGTCCTCAAGGTAAGCATCATATACTCAAGTCGCAAATCACCGCCTGATCATGCATATTGCAGGGTACAACACAAATCACTGCTGTTGATCCCCAAGGACGAAATTTTGTCGGTAATGCAGTAAGTCTTCCATATGCCACTATCATGGAACGGCTTTTCACACTACGACAGGGTCCTGGGGATTTGTGGTTCTTCCCTGCAGGCGTCCCTCATTCGCTTCAAGCCACGGCAGATGATCCTGATGGTTCTGAGTTCCTACTTGTAAGCATAGTATCAGACAGCTTAAAGACGAGTTAAGTGTCTAATGGATTTCAGATTTTCCCCGACGGTTCATTCAACGAGGATGGGACTTTTCTCGTGAGTTGTTGGCTTCAACTCTATATAATAAGTGTGCTCACCTCGTTCACAGCTAACTGATTGGATGTCTCATGTCCCATTCGAAGGTAAACCGTTGATTGCATATCATTACTCAGCAAAAGAGTTGATTCATACCATTTGCTAGCCATCTTGAAGAATTTCCAGTCAACGAATCCGGAAGCTTTCTCTCATATTCCTGCTCAACAGCTATATATTTTTCCTAGCAGTGAGTTTTTTACGGGTATATCATGCCAGTGAAATTGTAAAGTCGTTTCGACAGATCCTCCCACCAGCGATACTCCTGTAGAGGACCCACAAGGTCAAGTTCCCCAGTCTTTTGTTTTCCCCTTATCGCAAGTCAACGCTACCGAGCTTGCTGGTGGATCCATCAAGATCGCCGACTCCACTGTCTTCCCAGTCTCAACCACTGTTAGCGTGGCTGAAGTTACTGTTAATCCTGGAGGAATGAGGTGAAGTCCAATAATCTATTCATCGTTTTCCGTGAAATATTTATCGTTCGTGGCCATCACATCACAGAGAGCTCCATGTACGGTAATATCTGACACTCCTTACGAACAAGAACTGACCTGCTTCCTAGTGGCATCCGACCGCGGACGAGTGGAGCTTCTTCATGTATGTTATCCTAAATTTAGTCTACTAAGTTCTGACTTACCTCTTTGGCAGCGAGGGTGAAGGCCGGATGACATTATTCGCTGCTGAAAGCAACGCAGCAACATTCGATTACCAGGCTGGAGATATCGGTCTGTAGTTCTACGCCGTTTGAAATTTGATTTTATCTCTGACTGAAGCCACTGTACTTATAGGTTTCGTCCCTGCCAATTACGGGCATTACGTAGAGAATACTGGCAACACAACTTTGCGTTATCTTGAGATCTTCAATAGCAGTGAGTGCCTATTACAAGGGTCCAATGCTCACAAGTAAGTCTGATGTAACTCTCACTTCCAGATCTAGTGCAAGACATCAGCTTGAGTCAGGTAAGGAGCGAAGAGCTCGAGATCGAGAGATAGAAGAATTCGGAGTTCAAGACTGATTGTTATTTTTACAGTGGCTGGCGCTGACTCCCCCTGCCTTGGTGAAAGCGCATCTGGACCTAGACGACGATACTATC
Organism: Tetrapyrgos nigripes; assembly: GCA_013368315.1. Classification (NCBI taxonomy): domain Eukaryota; kingdom Fungi; phylum Basidiomycota; class Agaricomycetes; order Agaricales; family Campanellaceae; genus Tetrapyrgos; species Tetrapyrgos nigripes. The sequence continues at coordinate 166,316 of JAACJM010000118.1, forward strand.
GCCAAGCTGCCCAAGGTCAAACCGATCGTGGTGGGACCCGTAGGACAATGATCGAAATTTCAGAGCTCAGAATAATATTTGGATTTCACGTCTTATATGCGAGGGCTGTTGGGTTATTGCCGAACCTTTAGGTTTGGCTCCTTACAGGAAGTTTTGTTGGGGGGGATGTTCTAAACTATTTCCGCACGGGTACTAAATATGGTCATATCTGCTAATTATATCCAGTGTCCAAAACTTTGGAATCTTTCGCCTTTACCCGACCGACTAAGTGTTGTTTGTAGGACCTTTGAGCTCAAACAGTGCCAGCTCATCGCCTATTCGTACTCTATCACGTTTGCGGAGTGAACGAGTACTTCTATCTAGGCGTACACATGATTCTATCTTCTCGACTGATTTCCTTTATTCCTGTCACAAACTTCATTGGGCCTTGAATGTGATACTTGGCGTGGACTCCCATTGTTTATCCTGAACCAATGCTCTATCAGTCTACTTTAGTGGTCAAGCCATTTTTGTTCAAGAGACTACTGAAGACGTGAAACCGAGAAACTATGTGCTTAACCTCGTATGAACGGGGTGTGGGCCAGCGCCGACGCGTGGCGAGTACAAGGCCACAGGTTTTACTATGGGCAGTGTCTCCTTCAAATGGAGTGACAAAGAATGTTGACTGTTACTGTGATATCATAGTGGTAGTATCAGTATGAAACGAACACGATATGATCATTTAGATATTAAAATGAACCAGAGAAGGAGTAACACATTTCCAGCTGTCTCAATTGGAACAATACTGTAGGTTCTGAGATGGAACTCCTCCTGGTCATGCCACCGCTAAACCGCGTCAGGAATCAGAATGAACAGTCTCGAAAAGATGAGTGAAGATAAAAAATAAAACGGAAACCCAGCCAATAATTGGCAGTAACATATAGCGATACCTCTTCAAATAAGTTATCCAAGATAATCTGGTTCACATAAACCTTATAGTCAGCTTGGACTGCAAACTTTACTCAAGCGATGATGCGGAGAAGACCAAGGGAAGTGGTGGCTGTGAGCCAGGTGTCGGAGTTGTCTTTTATAGACTTACGACTCTGGAATATAAGACTGGACACACATTTGCATTGATTAGATGTGAGAAAATTTATATACTATCTCACTGAAGATATGTTCTGAACTTCGAGCATTTTGTGAAAAAGAAGTTACTGCAAAACTTGAATCCAAAGTATCATCCACTCGTGCAGTTCACAAATCTTTGGAATAGCATGGTATACTGCTGTTAACAAGAACGTGCATACCAAGGAGTACCCTGGTATTTTTTTCAGATTTATATAGAGGGTACCGATGGCTCTATTCAAGTTCGAAGTGTCGTTTTGGATGGAATTTTAGCTGTTTTTGAATCGTTGTCGCATGAGGAATGCTACACTGAGGAATTGGCGGATAAAAAATTCAATGGCCACATGAGATGTATAAGTACATATTCCGTGCCATCCGAGCTCCACTGCAAGTGGTCCTTGCACATACCGAGGCGGGTCAATAGGTTGCGATTGTGGACAGTTACCGTGAGAATCCATCTCGGTTACAACCGCACACCTTTGTCGCCATTCTCGAGGGCCTCTAGTACGAGCGCTTTGGACTGGAAGCCAATTAACGATACGTATGATATTGATATATACATATTGTAGAGGGTAGATTGATGTTTATGAAGGATAATGATGAGGAAGAGAAATGTGGGGAGAGGAGTGTATGTCGGGGATGTAGAAGATGACTGGGAGAATAGTGAAGGAGAAGAGGAACAGCTTTGGGTGAGGAGGAGGAGGAGGAGGAGGAATCTATTACGTGGCATGGGTCCAAGAGCTGAAACGCCGGTTTCCGGGAATTATCCCGATGTAAGCAGCAGTACATCATCGTTCCCGGGACTTACTACCACGACGCAGACGAGCTCACAACTCAAAGGCCGCCGTAGATCTGAATGATAGTAGCAAGCCAAGCCGGATACAGGAACTGAGTATAGTAGACTAATATGGAACTAGACCTAAGTATTATACTTGCTACAATGTACGGTAAGAAGGACGGCGGTAGGCAGGTGCAACGTAGAGAGGAGTTGATTCAAAGACATTAAACACTCTGAATATGTATTTTCCGGTGAGCGAGAACATACCCCTAGTACGAGAAACAATCTAGCGAGAACAGTCAAGCTACCAAAAGTTCTTGTAAGCAGCAGTGGAGGATGTGAATGATGAAGAGAGCCCAGAAACTCATCTCGAAGGAAGATTAATGGACCATAGTTACACTCCAGCAATGCGTGTTCGGGAGTCTCGACTTCAGACCGGCAAAATCTGCATAAGCGGTCTTGAAAAGGAATTTTCTCTCTGTGGTTGTCGCACCAGCGTAGCCGTTCCACAGCGAAGGGATGATCAGAAGCTAAAAGCCGAGTGAATGCTTTGCAATGTAGAGGATTCTTAATATCCTTCAGATATGCGTGCATACACATGGCATTATCTCTCTGACCAGTCCTTTCGGGTAGGGATTCCTTCCTGACATTTAACAAGTATGTCTTTTGGTATGTATGCTCAATCTCTTCATCGATCCAGTCCTTCACCCTTTGACAACACTTTCATGAAAAGCCTTTACCTTCTCGCAATCAAGGAAATCCTCGATTGGTGGGAGTGACAAGAGGGATGCAGGAAGTGTGCATTCAAGAATGCCAAGGAGATCCGAAAACCATGTATGTACCCCAGCGGTATAGAGGGAAAGTAATTCCATAAGTGCTGCATGGACATAAGTATCGGAAGGTCGTTCAAGAGCATAAAGGTAGAACCGAAGGGCTAGTTCCATTCATCTATATAGTATTGGCATGGTTCCTGTCTCCGTATATAGAGCAACAGTGGGTGAGCGGCGGGACATTCCAAGTAATCTGCGAAAGAAATTGACTTGAACTTTCCGGAGGCATGCCGAGAGGGTCGGGCTAGAGTCCAGGGCTACTTCACACCCATAGATGAGGTGGGGATCAATGCAGCCCATATAGAGGATACGACCATCGACGGGGGAAAGGGAGCCAATCATTGATTCGAGATGCAAGACCGCGTGTCCAACCGTGGTTGCTTTAGCTGCTTTTGTACCATAGTGGGGTTGGAATATTGTATGAATAGAACCGGTACTGGGGACAAGTGTCGATGCTGTCTTAGGTGTTCATTGCTGGTGATAAAATGTGCGTGTATTATAGTATTTTATGCAAAAATATCTTTTTCTATGTTCGTGAATAATGAGATAAGCGAGAGGAGGGACAGCCGAGGGGACAGTGAGCAAGGGCATTTGATGGTAATGATGGATAGTGAGCAAGTATGAGAAAGTATTGAGCATGGAGCTATGATATAAGTGTCGGGAGCTCAAGCGAGAGACGTCGAGCGGACGTACATCACCAATTGTTCGGGGTCTAATAGCTGGCGCTGGAGGATAAGCGAGGGACAGCGAAGGACAGCGACCGACGGACTTTGATGGTGGTGATGGATGATGAGGGGGTGTGGGAACATGCGATGATGACGCATGGGCAGCGGAAAGGGACGTGGTTCTATAGCACTGGGACCCATACCTACTTGCTGAGGAAGTGCGTCACCAAGTTACCTGGCTGCCTATCGCTTTCAAGTGCCATTCTCTCTAACGGTTGCAAAGAGGGAAAAGTGGGCCATCGCTGCGCGTGGTATTCTTGACTCTAGATCTTCGTCCTTGGTCCCCTGATGCCAAACCCATCTAATCCGTAACTCCCTGACTGTGACGTCCCACCACCAACACAGTAAACAGAGAAACACGTCCCTTCCCATCCCGAGACGCTCTCGTTGAAACTTAGACGGCTACAACGGCTACGTTGACGACGGCATCTGCCATCTGAAGTCATCCCGTCCTGGCGTTGACTCGTTGACCCAAGAGTAGGTATACGTGTACACTGGTATCCACGTCTCCGCCTCGCACGGCAGACCAGACTCATTATCCAGCATCTAAAACCGACAACCTGGTGCATCTGGGACTTGTAGACGCTGATGATGGAATGTCTCCAAATTCCCTCTAGCCAATGTACCGGCGGTGGTAGTTCGTTGACACGTATACCGGTCGTTACTGGGCGGAGAGAGGTAAATGGAGGAGAGGGAATAAGGGACGAGAGCTCAAATGGAAAGGGGTGGTGGATCCGGACCGTCCGGTATTGGGAAACGCGGGGGGGACATGGTTTCACAGAGTAAAGTAAAATGGAAGCTGTTGAGTGGCACTATGAATCCCAGGCGTAGGGGAAGAGGAAGAGGAAAACGCGTGGACGGGCAGTCGGAGTTGGGAGGTGTCGGGACGGTGAGACCTGAAACGATGACACTGTATCGGTCATTAGTCTATATTATCACAGACTGCCAGGGGTAAAAAAAAACAACTCACAATTTCCGACCTCATCCTCCTCTTCTCTTTCCGAGACTCATCATCTTCTCGTCTCTTCTAATTTCACTCGCTTCTCTCTATACCCACTCCAGAGTCAAAATTCCACGCCGACTCTGAGTCTACATTTAACTCATTTGTGAATGGCGGTGAGATAAGGACTTGAAACAAAGGTACGTTGTCGCTGGAGATGACACTGGACGGGACAGAAGGAAGGATAGAGGGCGGTGTGTCAGGTAGATAAGACGTCTTCCAACAGGAAGGAGACGTTTTTTGACCCTGATATTGCAATACCCGACTCCCTCCGGAAACATGAACTTTCAGACGGAACGAAGGATATGATGAAGGTTTGGGTGTTTGGTTGGACACGTCTTTCGATTTTTTGACATCGAGACGTCTAGACATCGGTTTTGAGGCGTACTGACTGGCAGATATGAGGACGGGTAGAAGCGAGAGCGACATTGGGAAGTTGAGAAGGTAGTGACAGGGATAAAGAGGGCGGAAGAGTGTCAACGCTTGAGGCGCATTCGGAAGAGTCTCAGTCAGTTTCTTCAACGAAAACAAAGCAATGAAGATAAACTCACCAGGTACTTAGAGTCAACAAATACGAATTATAAACTTCAGTGCTCCAGCATTCATCTCAGCTTCACGACTTCACGACTTCACAACGTCAGAATCGGCGCGTTTTCTTCCCAGTCCTCCGAAGTCGACGTCCTTTGCCTAGTACTCTCTATAGCGCTAACGTCATCTGGAGTTTTCACTCTCGAGAACACCTATTTCGGAGTTGAAGCTCTTAGCACGCGAAACGGACCTCAACGCATCCTGTCGTTTTGGGTAGACGGCGGAATATTTATTCCGTGCTTTCACCGGATAAATATTCGGAGTCGGGGAGTCCAGAAGGAAATAGATACGACAACCTAAAACTTCTGGACGACAGACTGCTGCAGATCCGTGTAGATGCATGAATGTCATTTTGGAACTCGAAAAATTGTAGGATGAGATGTAGGAGACTTTGGAGAAAGTAAGAACAGGGAGGAGATAACGGGATGGTGGTGGGTTTGTAACGGTTATGTGTATGTAAGGATGAATGGTGGAAAAAAAAGGGATGAGCGGTGGAAGAAGGGGGATGGTGGTGGGTCAAAGATTAAGCTTATGTAGAGACTAAGGAAAATACATCCTAACGATGATGGATGTGAGAAGTCAAGAGAGGACCAGGTCACGTTATCGCGATGTCAGAGTCTTAACTCCGAAAATACATTCTCTCTCCTTCGTCATAGAATCTCACTGATGTAGGGACAGAGAGAAAAGCATAGGCATGCCTTTCATCGTCGTGGTCTCAGTTTGGTGAAGCCGTTAATGGTAACTTCAGGGTTAGGGTTAGACTTCGTGTCGTGAAAGGTGAGTGATAGAAGACGAAGACAATGAGAAGGAGAAAGTGGTGAAGGGTGGTTCAACAGATGATGGAGGAGAAGTGATGTGGAATGCCATTATGGGGTAGTCCGGTGGGGTATGGTTGACAGAAGCCATCGACGTAGACTCGAAGTTTGATTTCATCGGGAGAGTATGCTGTATGAGAGCATCTCTTGGTTCCGAATGCGTATAGACAGCTCATGTGAGAGGTAAGAAGGCCGTGCCTTGAGATACACTGCTGTTGAAAGAATGCAGCTCACCTGAGACATTCTAAATCCCAACGTCGTTATCTTCCGTACACCTCCACTAGTGTCATGTCGTGGTAATTCCCTGGAAAAGTAGGCATACGCATAGAACGGTATCCCGCAGTTTCCTGAAGGATTGGTGGTACTAAGGAAAGCCTTGAAGCGACGGATGACGTGACTGGAAGCGAAAATTCTCAGCACATGATAGCGTCGCGTCCAAGTCGCGTCGCTTGAATTCTCATTTTTTCATATTTTCTACGGCTACAAAAACCAGTCCTCGCTCAATTACACACTGGTCACCAAGTACAGAAATATGGGTGACCATTACACTTGCCTCAAGGCTCTATAAAATGACGTTCATTCCTGCTGATAGATAGATAGATACACGCCAAGTGGCCCCTTCAGGACCCGGCGGGGTGGCGTTGCGTAGTCATCTAATCGATGATATGGTATTACAAGGGTGAGGCAGTCTCCCTACGCGCAGCCGCCTGTAAAGACTGAAATCGTATTCAAACGCACGACAAAAAATCAAACCATATCGGGACTTACAATAGGCTCTCCACTGTCAACAGCAAAATACAGCTCTGCTCCCTCATCATCGAGCTCGATCCGTGGAGCCTACCCTTCCTCAAGTCCGACGTCGCCTTCTTGAAAGTAAAGTAAAATACTAAACAGAAGAAAACTTTGAACCGACACGCCGTCTTTCACACTGACTTTCCTATCTCCGCGAATCACAGTACCTACTCGTCCCCAGTTAACTTGCTTGAGCCCGTAAAGACCTGCAACGTCGTTATGTATTGGGCCGGCCACTGTGCAACGTACGTCAATGCAGCAAGATGGTGCAATCGATGATGACTGCAGTCTCGGGAGTTTACTATGACTTCATGTGAATGCAAAGAAGGGATTCATGTACCGGAGAAAGCTGCGATGTTTGGAGTCTAGATGACTTGATACGTCCCGCCTTATCCAAGGGTCGATTTTTAGGAAGCTTGAAGACGTATCGATCGACGATCCAGGAACACCTACTGATACTTGACAGAGTTGGAGGTGGCCAGACGTGTTGCTAACTGACAGCGTACACGTTCCAAAACTGATAGGTGAAGCAGAAGTAGGAAAGATACAAGCTATGCTGAAGCGCTAGTTGAGTGTTAGCCTTATCGGATGGTAAGTGCTAAGTATCAGGATTAGCGTCTTGCACCGGGAACAGTTGACCGAAAGGCCTCGCCCTGTCGACGTCCATCAAACTATGCTTCTCCGGATCTACAGCAACAACAAACTCCAATCAAATTTTATACGCCCGAGCAGTGCAATGAGATTACGGCGTGCAACACGCGCGCATACCTCGTTCTCAGAACTACTCTTGATCATCGATTAGTAGCTGTACAAGGTGATGTCACTTTCCATTCTATACTTACCATTCATCGCATTATATAACGAACAGAGCCTCTCTGCAATTTTGGTCGACGACGCTGAAATCACCTACAGCCATGTTCCTCAGTCAACACGATGTGACGGTTGATACTGTCTCGGAACTGCTCTGGTATCTACAACGGTAAGTAGAATTCATATCTATTCCCATTGCTTCATCCCAATTTCCGTTGAAAATCTGGTCCTCCTGAAACGAGGTAATGCATATCTGCAGAGATGCAGAGGCGCTGACAACATCATGATACTAACTTACATCCCCTATATCCCATCTGATAGCCCTGAATCTGTCTCGAATGCCGAACGTGACATGTCTACCGGTCTTCAAAATTCTCCGACCGAAATCGTAGAGGTTGATTTGGCCCAGTAAGTACTATTCTACGTAATCGTTCCTCAGGCGCTCTAACAGTTCAATAGACTGGGACCCAGTCCTCCACGTATCATTTCCATTGATCGGTGAGTTATTTTATCCTCAACAAATGGTTCAATCTTCAATACGCTCCTGCTCTAGTCCACGTCCCTCTTTATTCGCTTTAATCATCGGCATCAACGAGTATCTCGATCCTGGCATCAAGAATCTCACTGGAGCCGTAGCCGATGCAGACTCGGTTCGAGATTTCCTATTACAAGACATCGGCGTACCACCAGAACAAATTAAGAATCTTCGTAACGCAGAGGCAACGAGACTCGCGATTGAAACCGAGATTCAAAATCTCTCCGACAGTTCAGCCATCGAGAAGAATAGTCCTATCCTGATATTTTATGCAGGTCATGGTGCGCAGATGCCTGCTGGGGATTTGCCAGCTATAGATGGGAAGATTCAGATGCTTATTCCGCATGACTTTTCTCTCGCTGGATCGGAGGATGAACAAGGACAAGGCGTACTTGATGTGAGACTTTCGTCTCTACTCGCGGACCTTGCTTTAAAGAAAGGGAACAACATCGTGAGTGCAAGTAATACCATCTTTGCATTATTGTTGACTCAGCATCAACGTAGACTTGCATACTCGATTCCTGTCATTCTGGCTCTGGTACCCGCAACGACGAAAGGGATCCTACCTTTGCGGTTCGTAGTATCGAGCTTCCTCAAAGTTATACTATCCCATCGTCAATCCGTCCTTCTCATTCCGATTTTGAATCATCCCGAGCATCCGCCATCGCGAAAGGTTCAGAGAACACTGGAATGCGATCCCATGTTCTCCTCGCAGCGTGCTTGCCCGACCAGGAGGCCAAGGAGCGGCACGGCTCAGGTGCATTCACCAGTGCCTTGTTGACATTGTTCCGGGAACAAGGGCTCGACCAACTCACCTATCAGGGAGTGATAGCTAATCTTCCCGACCTTCCTCTGTAAGCATTCAAGAAACCTCATACGTCTAGTCTTCGAAGCGCTAACTCTCCTCTAGACAGAATCCCCAATGTGAAGGCGTCCACCAAGATCGTATTCTATTCGACTCCAAGGTCCCCAGCCCAAACGCGAACTGTATCCTGTGAAACGTAGCGTTCATAAACCTGGCCATTTCGTGCTTCAAGCAGGAGAAGCACATGGAATTACCGCAGGAGCCGAGTTTGATATCTACTCGGATATGGACATGACATCTCTCATAGGCAGAGTCGTTGTCTCTGAACCCCCATCTTGCTTCAACGCTCTGTGCAGCATCAAGTCCGAAGCCGATTCCAACTCAGCTCTCCTTCAAGGGTCGGACTGTCCAGTTGAATCTGCGTACGCCCTGCAAATGCGCGCCGGGGAGATAAAGTCTCTGCGTGTCTTGATTCCACTTGTCGAGGATTTCATCTATGTATTCCGGCGCATAGCCTCTGATATGCAGAACGGTGACAATGTGATACTGCTTGTTGACAGCGAGGACGAGCAGCCTGATCTGATTGTCTCTTCTCGTCCCTCCTCTCAATCTCCTTCATCAGTCGCCCGTTTTGAAATCATGTCTCCACTTTGTCGCCAGCATGGGCTCACTAGGATGCCTTTCGATATTCCCCTAGATGAAGCAGATTCGGCAAAAAAAATTCATCATATCCTTCGAAGCGCAGCACATTTCTACCACCATCTCAATTGCTCGGCCAACTCGAAATCCAGACGTATCATCGAAGGAACGAATATCGAGGTGGAGTGTTTTCAATTACAAGAATCTGAAGACCTGTCCGACTTTGGAGACATTCTCGTTCCGGATCCTGAAGGGAAGAATCTGAATATTGGGGGAGTAATCACGATTGACATAGATGGAGCACAGAATGAGGACGCGGAGGAGTTGCCTGCATATGGATACAAGATCACGAACAACACCGGGTTGAATCTGTATGCATCGTTGTTTTATTTTGATTTTAGTGATTTGAGTATCGGTACGCCAAACTCTAGCTTCTTGCTGTTCCCCTATTCACGTTACTAACTATCATATATAGAGCCATACTTCCTTCCACCCACTGCCAAAAATGGAATGATCGAAACTCCCCTTCCAGCTCACGATTGTCTGACCATAGGGTACGGATCCAGCGGGACCCCGCCGTATAGTTATTTGGTCAGAGAAGGAGAAGATGTCGACGTAGGCGCGTTAAAACTCTTTCTGTCGACGGATTACGTTGATTATCGGAGAATTGCCCAAAAATCTCCTTTTGAAACTGATCATCGGGGAACGAAGAGAGTGAATAGGTTGTCGAAAAGAAGTTTGTGGACACGATGACGTTGGCTATTGTACAGAGGAAGAGGCATGTTTGATTGTGTATGAAGGTTTTGTAATCATTGTCCAAACTGTAAAAGAGTAGGGCTCTATTTTAGATTTCGTGTAGATTGCGTAGGTTCGATGTAACTCCGTAGTAGGATTCAGGTGGTCGTTGATTATTGAAAATCTACGAGGAATACGGGTACTTTCTCAATGCTTAAACACCAACTGTATCGGAGGGTGTGTACTGGTGATTTGACATGTGTAGGGAAGATGTACATGTTGGGCGGACTGCAAGACGGCGTGACGATAGTATGTATGTATAAACGAACAAAGTACATAGGATATTTCAGTAATACACAGACATACGAGGACAGTACGCACTATTCGGGTTAGCAATACACTGCGGTACTCGTCCGTCCCTCGCAAGACCAGCTGATCATCTTGACTTTGAAACTGATATTTGCGACGAGGTACATAAATGACAGGGAAGCAAGAAAATGTGTGTTCCTTGGAGAGGAGAGGCGATAGAAAATGAAAGGGACAAAAAGAAACAAAACGAGAAAGAGAAACTCACAGTAAGCATTTCCCGTCGATCCGCCCTTCCTTTCTTCACCACACACCCGTCATAAAAATCTCCGTCAGCGCCTATCGTTCCTCTATCCCCTCTCCAGGACTCCAGTCCCCGAAAGTGAGTTCCCTCTTCATCTAATACTGGCAGGAAAATAAAAGAGAGGAGGAAGAAGGAAAATAGAATTAGAAGGTGATGCTATGTAACCTTACCTAAACGAAACGAAACGGAAACCAAAACCAAATTACCCCCAAGCGCCCCTACTACCAACAAGTCAGCGTCACAGGCTCCATAGTATTAGCTTGGTTTTTCTGTTCCTAACGGCAGCGAGTAGAATGAATACTAATTGAGGTATAGAGGTATATGTTGTGTATCCGAAGCCGAAGCCAGGGAACATTCTTGATTATTGGGAGATCGAGTAGAGGAGAGGTAATGATAGGTGTTGTGTTGATTGGTATTCGAGACTCGAGAGCGGGAGGGAGCAGTGAGGCCTCGTGAGGGGGTAGGAGAGAAGAGCTAGAAGGGTGGAAGGGTGAAGCGGTTAGTGTACACCGTAGATAATGAGAACAAAGAGAATGATAGACAACTGATAGAAGATAGAAGAACCAAATGCCAACATGAAAAAGGAAAAGGGAAAAGGGAGAAAGAAAACGGGAAACGAACAACGACAATCACAGTAGGAAAGAAAAATATAAACATAAACGAAGGAGAAGGAAGAAAACGAGGAAAGGAAGCCCGAGTATGAGAAAAGAATAAGAATAACGAATACGAGGGAGAGGACGGGAACGGGATATCGGTAGGCAATGGGATGGGTCGAGGGATTGAGATACACGACGGATATGGGTATAGATGAGAGAATGGAAGAGAGAAGGGAGAAGGGCGAGAATAAACCAAGAATAAAATAAGTAAAGCAAGGCGAATAAAAGAGCGAAGAGGTCGAAGAAGGAAACTGAGACCGACACCAAAACGCCTGGAGGTAAAAACAAAAAAAACGAAGATGAAAGAGTAAGAAGAAGAGACAAGGAAAATACAACCAAAAACGACTCTGAAGACACTCACCAGTTCTTGCCCAATGTCTGTGTAAGAGGCCATGATATAGTCACCACCTCTCAAACCATTTGTATAACATGATACCCAACCTCCTCCTTCCTATGAGCGGAAGTTGCGGGAGACCCTAACGGAGGGAGATGCGGAAGAGTTGCTAACGGGATGGGTGGTTCTGAGTGTAACTGCGTATGAGGATTGGACATAGGGAGGAAGATGAAGAGAGAAGACATCTGTTTGATGGTGATACTCGGAGAGACTTGGTGGATTGTTTTTGATCTAAAGACAGTCAGAAATAGCAGACAAAGATACAGCCAGCATAACGGACCTGATATTGAGAATGATTCAGAACGAACTGGCCAACGTCTCGCTGCAGAAGAGGTGGAGGTCGGGATGTAGAAGGAAATTGGAGAGTGAGATTGATTGACGTGCGGAAGGAGAGGAAAGAGGGGCAGGAAGAGAGAGGAAGAGAGGAAGAGAGACAATGGAATGAGATAGGATGAAGCGAAGAGGAAAGCAAGACACACGTCAAATAATTAATCCACTTTACCCTACCTCCTTGTTCCTGTCCTCCTTATTTCTACCAGTGGCACCCCTCCCTAACCTCTCTAATAGTACCAACATCCTCTCCTTCTCGAACATAACTACCTCATAATCCTTCAGCGCCTGCATACTCATTTCGTGGTTCCACGGGACACCTTTTCAAGCGTGTAAAGAGAGAGAATAAGCGACGACGAGAGCTTGGAGGATTGATTTGTTGGATTGACCGACAGCATAGGCAGCTGAGGGAATGCAGAAAGGGCCCAGTGTAGAGATCTTCGACAAGGGCTGTTTCGAGTTGTCCAGGGAAAATTTGGCTTGTTTTTGGCAGTTCTAGATGATTTTTGAGGGTGGCTGACGGAAGGAGAACGCGTTTGAAGCTCGTCCTGCTGGTTGATGAGCCAGGATCATCGACGTCGACTAGTGAGCGAAGGCAGAACGACGCGTCAGTGCTTTGTAAGCGGGAACAGCCGTAAGCGGCCAGTGTTCCGCAAACACCACCAACCGAATGTCAGAACCCATGGAAAAGTTGCGAGGAAGGGCTTCATAACATTATAGCAGGGCAGTGAACCATCCAGATACTCTCTGCTATCAACGCCAAGGAGTCATCTGTTTCCTAGGAAATTTTACAGACAGACAAACAATGTATTCACAAATAGTAGGAAGAAAGCGATCAGGCTCGCTAACCAGCTATTCTCAGACTGTTACATGCATAAAATTTTTTCTATCAAAATTCATAGGATGGAGAGAAAGCCGCATTGTACCTTGAGGGTAAAAAAGAACCATAATTTCGTATATTTTAGAATCATTGGACGCAGAAATCCAAGACAAACCTAAAGTCAGTTTTTAGGACAGCAGTCCTCAAAAGGCGACGAGAGCACGTACTGCAAGAATCACTAAACTCCGTAATGGACGAATGGAACCCACTTCACAAATTCCATCTCACCGACCTCCTTTCGCAGATGTTCAACAGCTGCATGAAGTGCATACGCTGCACTCTGTCTCGGGTTCCGAGTCACCATTTTGTCATGACGCCCCCAGGGACTTCGCAAATATTTGACAGCCGCATGAAGTGCATACACTGTACCGACCTCCTTTCGCAAATGTTCATATGCTGCACTCTGGCTCGGGTTTCGAGTCTCCAGTTCATCACAATGCCCCAAGAGATTTTCGTAGACTTTATCAGCAACTATAGGTGCGTCCCTGTCCCCGATTGACCACATGGTAGCAATAACACTCGGATAACCTACAGCAAGCATACCAGCTGCAAGATGGACGGCTTCTTCAGGGAGGTTCTCATCACCTGTCGCTGTCTGACATGCGGAGAGAACTGCGAGTTCCGCCTTCTCAAGGGATAAGCGCATCAAGTCTTGGAGCTTGAGGTTTCCATCATAAAGAGCGAATGCGCTATCGAGAGGGTTTATCGAGTCTTGAATTCCATGGCAAGCGAGATGGACAATCTCATACTTGCTCATTTCTCTCTTGACAGTGTCGACAACGGCTTCATCATGAGTAAGATGGCAGCTATGTTCGGATGACATGTAGGTCTGGATAATCCTCGCCTCTTCCTTGGTGCCAGGTAGAGGTGTCCTGTTTGGTGTGGCAGGTTGGGAGATGATAAGGACTTTAGGTTTTTCCGTTGGATCCCGCTGGGTTTTACAACCAGAGTTGAGCATAGCGCTCAGTGTTGTAGTATATGAGGAGACTGCAAAGTCAGAGAATTTAATATTGTCTGAAGCACTTTTGGAGCCGTAGATCCCAGCAGCGTGAATAGGGAGAAAAGCCAGAGCTCCTGTTGCACACCATGTAATATGAGGAAGAGGATCTTCTGCAGAGTCGTGTAGCTATATTAAAGTGAGTATCTCGTTGAATAAATCATGAAAAGAGCTCACCATGTCCTTAATCCCAGACAGAACAGGCTGAACCACCTTGGACCATAACTCAGCCAAGACTGATTTAAACTGATCCCCACATTGTTCTCCTACTGCGAGCCGTATACTTTTTCGTTCTCCATTGCGATCCACCCTAACATTACTGGCCTCCAGTGATGAACTCAATTTCAGGTGCAGCTCCTCCACTTGCTTCCATGAGAGGTTGGGAAGAGGAACATGGATAATATCATGTAAAGAAGAAAGAACCAGTGCATCACAATGTGACAGGTCAATATTTACAATGATGACAGGTCCATTCGCAGCAGCAGGAGTAAGGGCAGACAGTTTCTTAGGCTTCAAGAAACTATCAAAGCCATCCAGCATCCTGACTTTGGCAATGAGCTCTTCATACTCAGCTGCCAATTTAGTATGCTGCTGTGCTTCTTGCTCCCCAGTCATGGCTGCATGCATATTTGGATTATCAATGATATTGGAGCGTGTGGATGTCCCAGCATTTTGAAGGGCCTTGGAAACTGTCTCCAGTTCCTCAGCAAGTAGTGGGTGCTTATCATGGAGATCATCCAGTGGTGATCGCAGCTGGAGTATCTGGCCCCAGACTATGCCACGACCTTCCTCCAACCACTCAACTGCTTGGGTGAGATTCCCAACAGAAATTGCAGTTGCAACAGCAGAATTGATGTGTCTACCAATTCTGGGCAATTCTTCATAACGTTGGTAGACAGTCTGTCCAAGCCAAACAAGCTGTGGAATAATGTCCAAAACCACTTTGTATGCATCAAGTGCTGAGGAGGAACCCTGGTAAGCTGAACATAGGATTGCCCATTTACAAGCTGCAGTGTATCGGATTGAGGGTGGGCTGGAAGCATTTTTTGTGGCTTGCTGGAAAGTTGCAGAGGCCTTCATAATATCCTCCAGCTCCCTGAGACACTCAAATCTATGCTCAAAGGCATTTCCAAGGTTGATGAGCCGGGATGCTTTGGAAGCATGGCCATCAGGGGTCATATCAACAGCCTGGCCATAGAAGCAAATAGTGTTCTTGATGTCTGCCAGCTCCCCAAGACGCTCAAATCGACAGGCAAAGGCATTCCCAAGGTTGGTGAGCAGGGTTGCTTTTAAAGCATGGCCATCAGGGGTCAGATCAACAGCCTGGCCCTGGAAACAAATAGCATTCTCAATGTCTGCCATCTCTCCAAGACACTCAAATCGATTTAGGAAGGCATTCCCAAGGTTGGTGAGCAGGGTTGCTTTTAAAGCATGACCATCAGGAGTCAGATCAACAGCCTGGCCATGGAAACAAATAGTGTTCTCAATGTCTGCCAGCTCCCTAAGATGCTCAAATCGACAGCGGAAGGCATTACCAAGGTTGGTGAGCCGGGATGCTTTGGAGACATGGCCATCAGGGGTCAGATCAACAGCCTGGCCATGGAAATGAATTGCATTTGCCATGTCTGCGAGCTCCCTGAGATGCTCAAATCGACGGGCAAAGGCAGTCCCAAGGTTGGTGAGCAGGGATGCTTTGTCAGCATGGCTATCAGGGATCAGATCAACAGCTTGACCCTGGAAGCAAATTCCATTCTCAATGTCCACCAGCTGCCCAAGACGCTCAAATCGACAGCGGAAGGCATTCCCAAGGTTGGCAAGCCTAGATGCTTTGGAAGCATGGCCATCAGGGGTCAGATCAACAGCCTGGCCATGGAAGTGAACTGCTTTCTCCATGTCTGCCAGCTCCCCAAGACGCTCAAATCGAAGGGTGAAAGCAATCCCGAGTCTGGTGAGCCAGGATGCTTTGGAAGCATGGCCATCAGGGACAAGTTCCACAGCCTGACCCTGGAAGTGAATTGCATTCTCCATGTCTCCCAGCTGCCCAAGACACCCAAATCGACAGTGGAAAGCAATCCCAAGGTTGCTGAGCTGGGATGCTTTAGAAGCATGGCCATCAGGGGTAAGATCAATAGCCTGGCTCTGGAAGCAAATTGCATTCTCAATGTCTGCCAGCTCCCCAACATGCTCAAATCGACGGGTGAAGGCAATCCCAAGGGTGGTGAGCTGGAATGCTTTGGAAGCATGGCCATCAGGGGGTAGTTCAACAGCCTGGCCCAGGAATCGAATAGCTTTCTCAATGTCCACCAGCTGGCCAAGGGACTCAAATCGACTCTGGAAGACAATCCCAAGACTGGTGAGCAGGGTTGCTTTGTTGGCATGGCCATCAGGAGTCAGATCAACAGCTTGTTGGTTGAAGCAAATAGCATCTTCAATGTCTGCCAGCTGCCCGAGACGCTCAAATCGACTTTGGAAGGCAATCCCAAGGTTGGCAAGCCAAGATGCTTTGTCAGCATGGCCATCAGGGGTCAGATCAACAGCCTGGCACTGGAAGCAAATAGCATTCTCAACATCTGCTAGCTGCCCGAGATGCTCAAATCGACTCAGGAAGGCATTCCCAAGGTTGGTGAGCTGGGATGCTTTGGAAGCATGGCTATCAGGGGTCAGATTAACAGCCTGCTGCAGGAAGTGAATAGCTTTCTCGATGTCTGCCAGCTCCCCAAGATGCCCAAATTGACTGTGGAAGGCACTCCCAAGGTTACCAAGCAGAGATGCTTTGGAAGCATGGCCATCAGGGGTCAGATCAACAGCCTGGCCCTGGAAGTGAATAGCACTCTGGATGTCTGCCAGCTCCCCAAGAAGCATAAATCGACTCTGGAAGGCAGTCCCAAGATTGGTGAGCCAGATTGCTTTGGAAGGGGTCAGATCAACAGCCTTCTTCTGGAAGTGAATAGCATTCTCGATGTCTGCCAGCTCCCTGAGAGACTCAAATCGATGAGCAAAGGCATTCCCGAGGTTGTTGCACCAGGATGCTGTGTCAGGATGGTGATTGGGGGCCAGATCAACAGCCTGGCGCATAAAGCAAATAGCATTGTTGATGTCTCCAGGCTCCCTGAGATGTACAAATCGATACTGGAAAGCATTTCCTAGGTTGCCAAGCCAGGATGCTTTGTCAGCATGACTGTCAGGAATGTGATTGACAGCCTTTTGCATGAGTTCAATAGCATTCTTGATGTCCCCAGCTCCCCGAGATGCTCAAACCGACACAGGAAGGCTTTCCCAAGGGTATTGAGTTGGCATGCTTTGTCAGCATGGCCATCAGGGGTGAGATTGTCAGCCTCTCGCAGGATCCGAATTGCATTATCAATATCCTCCAGCTCCCCAAGATGCTCAAACCGACCATGGAGTGTTGCCCCCAGGTTGTTGAGCAATGTTGCTTTGTCAGAATAGCTGTCAGGAGCAAGATTGACAGCTTCCTCAAAGAGTTGCACAGCCTCATTAATCGCAGCACGGTCTCCAGACTGTTTGAAATGCTCTATCAATTGCATTGCAGAATTGTACATCTCCTGAACCTGTTTAGATTCACTCAGTTGGTTTACAATTGATCCTCGAGCCAACTGGAACATACCTTTATCTGATAGCGCTGGGCTACTTGCTCATCAACCAGTTTTGATAGAAGACTCGACAGAAGCAAAGCTTGATAAAGCTCATCCTGTTCCTCCATGTGAATAGGTGTGTAGTTGACAGAGCTGTTTTCATTCATCTATAATACAGCTGTAAATATGCTGGGAATTTTTTTGACTAGATATTTACATACCTCGGCATTAGATTGTCCCAAGGACATGTTATTAATGGCCATCTGAAGCTCTGCAGCATCATCTTCACCATAGTCAGGTGTAGGCTGAGTAAGTGTTCTGTCTGCCCCCTACAATAGTTAAATTAGATATTTTAAGTATGTGAGATTGCAGTGGGTACATACTGCATCTGTAGCTGGATTTCTGGTTGGATCCTCCAATGGAATGTTTGATTCTGGCATGTTGGATTATTCTTCGACCGAGTTAAGCATACTGCCTGCAAACAACAAAACGCAATACTTACGGTTCCCAAATGGATTTATCAAGATCCAATGCTTCCGATCAATGATGAAGAAAAAAGGTAGTGATGGTAATCTGCCTCTGAACGCAAGACAGGGAGGAGGGGGAGAAGGAGGGGGGAGGATCAATTTTGGAGCGAGACCAAGCCACCGTCGAGAGATTGACTGAAAAACTCAAGAAATTAGTGCATGCCCATAATCACATACAGGATACCTGACGCACCAGGGAAGTAATTGGTTTCAAAACATAGCAAGAGAAAACGGGAAATGTGGAGCAAAATGGGGATCAGTGATTTGGTTAATCGCCAGAACGTGGACAGCATACAAATAGACAAAGTCAATATAGGTTTCCTTGCACCCTACTTCAAGAATTTCTAGATACAGGATAGGTTTCGCAGAGGATAAAGCCTAAATTGTCGTTGAATAAAGAATGCAAACACTTAGTACATATCTATACAATGCCGATTCAAATAACGTACCAGGGAATAATCGATCTCAGAGTATGACCAGAAAAGCGCAGAGGAATTGAGCAAAGAAAGGACTAAAGAGAGCAAGTAAAACAACAAAGGAGAGCGGAGATATCTGTGGAATTGATGCACTATAAGTACTTGAAGTATACGGCGACAGGTGTTGAGTGATAAGGCACGAACACACTCGGAGTTGAAACAAAACCGGTCAGAAGTTTCGTTGACAGGCTTCTCAAGAATGTTGTCTTCGTGTTCTCCTTGTTTGACAGATAGATAGATGACATCGAATGATCACTTGTGGCACATCTGTACAGCTTTGCCATGGGGTCCAACTATGACCCCAGGCCTTGAGCGCTGCATTTCCGATATATCCCATGGCACTGCCAGTGTGACGCCGTGAATTCATACGAACGCTTCTACGCAATTAGCTGTACACTGACCTTTTAGATCTGTATCCAATCAAAAAATAGGCTAGTCGTCTTATTCTATGACACCATCTCGAGTCCTACAAGTCCTTCCTTCTACTTCCCTGGGAATGCGGTGTTCCTCGTCAAATGATCGCCCCGTTGATGTCGGCTCCCATGATGATGAATAAAAGGCGCCTATGTTCAAGAATCCTCGGACGAACCAACATCATCCGATACAGCATCAGTTCCACTGGCACTCGAAGTGTTCCAAAATAACTCCAATGATTGAGATGCTTGAGCTGCTTCATTCACCATGGCTTGAAATAGGCATACAAACATTACGCAGAACTGTCTGTGCCTGACGAGCTTTCCGTACTCGAAACTTCCTTCCGACATTGCTTCACGATACATTCTCTTTCTGGACCCGATGCTGCTGGCAGATGAAAGTGCACGTTATGAGTGCTCTTTTGAGGAAAGGGATGAGTAGGAGACAAGGACACGGCCGGGAAAGAGGAAGTAGGCACTGCGTTTATCTTCGTTTTTTTTTTTTCAATGGTCGCTAATTTCAATTTCTTCAGCTGTTACTTAAAGCGATCATACTTCTCTCCCCACTGTCCCTCCCTCTTTCCTTCTCATTCCTTGCTCCCGTTAACCTCCATTCCTCTTTCAGCACTCTCAACCTACCTCTCCGCCATCCTCATCGTACTTAATTCGATCTGCCTCCGCCTTTGCTTGCAGCCTCATATATATCTCATCCCCCAAAGGCCTAAACACGTTCTGCATCTGCTTTCCCCTTGTCAAAGACTCAAAGCGATAACAGCATGGGTAGACGAGGGTCAGAATCCTTGTTTTATTATACCTGGGCTTTGAGTACTATTAGCGGCGGGCGCGGTACATCGCGCCGGTGAAGGACCGAGGAGCGTTTGATCTCAACATGACCAAACAAACGCGTCTCTCTTGACAACCATGTGGAGTCGATAGACCTACTCTATCCAGTGCAAAGTCTTCCCTTATAACTCCCGGAAGTCATTTCGCCATCTCCTGTTTGTCTCTCCCCCCCGAAATCCATACCACGTATCCGAAAATTCGAAATAATCGGGGCGACTTCCTGTTTTACAGGACAAGGTTATACCTCTTATTGTGGAGTCAGGACTGAACCATTTACCACCGTTGAAGAAGCTGGTGACCACGATTACGGGATCGGGTTTAAGGGGAAAATATGTGGGGTGTCGATTTTGAGGGCGGGGAGGTGAGTGGTTAGATGTCTCATATTGAAGTCATTCTTCGCTGACGGGTTGAGTAGGGTCTTGGGGAATATAAGGAAGATTCTTATCCAGAGGGCCACTGGAGTAGCCGTCTTTCCTCCCGACGTGCCTAAGTTGCTTGTTTTCAACACCGTAACACGTGTACCATAGCCTATCCCGACCAACATGGTATCCAACCCTACGCTCTACTCTGGTCCACCAAAGATCATCTCGTCTGTGGTCAATCATCTGCTTCCGTTACCCTTCCACCAAACCTCTCAACGCTCTTGGTGCCCAGTCCGGTTCCTATTTTGTCTACCGCGCTCGCACCCTCTCTTCCTTCCATCGTCCCTACTTGACCGCCCCATCCGTCGACATCCCACCCAACCAATCATGGTGGACACCCGGCAAACTCATATTTTTCGATTTATGGGGTCATCTCATTCCTCAGATCTTCGCTAACCAGCTTCGTAACAAGGTGGCGAAGGGTTGGATATCCGACCTTCCGTGGCGGTCACACGTGCTCATATCAAGTTAAGCGAGCTGGATAAGACTGAGGAGATGTGGATTAGGAAATTGTGATGAAGAGTGTGAATGATCCTGGGGTGGAGGTCGTTGTGAGTAAGGCGGCAAGCCTGTTTGGTATTTTTCGGGTGTAGCTGAGAGGTTTGGGAAGTGAGTCGTCCATTTTTCTCTTCGTTGTCACTTGCTGATTTATCATTTCCTCCATTACCTTCCGCTTATTCTTGTCGAATCTCTTCTAAAGTTCTGAAACCCTCCGCCGCCGCTTTCTTCAAAGGAATGTACATTAAACTCATCACCCGACCTAACATCAAATCCTTTCTTCCCCCCAATCGGTAACTTTACCGTCTACATCTTCAGTGACCCTGCTCTTCTCTCTTCCTCTCCACCCGACGCACACGTTACTCTCCCAGTCCACGACAAATGTAATGGGTCTGGTATATTTGGAAGTGATATTTGTACATACAAACCGTACTTGGTGTTGTGGTTTACTTCTGAAAAGAAGGAATGGCGTTGGGAAAGGTGACCAAGTATTTGGTGTATAATTTGAGAAAGAGAGGAGGGGATTCGGCGGATAGGTATTTTGCGAGTACGGAATTTATTGCTGGGGTGAAGGACATGAGGTACGTTTTTCATACGTCATTTCTTTCCTTTCCTCTTACTACTTTGCTTCCTTCACCCTCTACTCAGCTAACAATGTCTCTTCATCCGCCTTCTTGCTATATATTTCAAGCCGTCATGCCAGACGTCTTACACTGGCTCGGTATCGGCGTCAACGGTCACGAGTCCATAGATGCAGACGGGAAGAAGAGAGGACGAGTGGATAATATGGTGTTGATGAGTGATACGAAGTATGATGTCGTTGTAGGGAGTGGGATTGATGTTGGTAGGAAGTATGAGCTACCTGGTGAGTCCGTTGGTCTGAGTTTGCGGCGGTTCCTACCTTTTTTTTTTTTTTGTTTTTCCCTTCTGGGAGGAGTCGTCGTCTATTACGTGGCATGGGTCCAAGAACTGAAACGCCGGTTTCCGGGAATTATCCCAATGCAAGCAGCAGTACATCATTATTCCCGGGACTTACTACCACGACTCAAGGGCCGTCGTAGATCTGAATGATGGTAGCAAGCCAAGCTGGATACAGGAATACATGTTTTTCCTTCTCACCTATTTTTATCTTTTCCGCTTCATATGTTTCCTTTTTTTGCTCCATACGTTCTCTATTCAATGTGTCATCTCTTGTTCTCGTTCTCCAGTCGTTTGGCTTTTTTGTTTCATATCTACATTTTGGCACTTGCTACTTGTTTTATACTCATTCTTTCGTACATATACGTATATATACTCGTTTCTTTTTCTAAATACTTTTTTTTTGGTGTATATACTCCCTCACACACAGACGGTTGGGAGGGGATGGGAGGTGGGACATTGAACGTCGAGTCAATGGTTCGATTCCTATTACGCGGCTGTTTTCTACTACAGTGTATTCATAAATTGAGCTACATGTGCTAAGAACAAGAATACGTATCAAGCTACGTACTGTGCCTAAGTTTCGACCGACCTCGATGATTGATGGAGACTTTTAGCCAATGTTCAACGGTGTTTTGGTCGCGAGGGATTGGCTTAGATCAGGTTGCAGCAATGAGCATTGAGGCGTTGAGCTTCCATCCTCGGTGATATCTGATCGGAATAACCATCATGATGTCCACCGACCCGGACATGCGAGATATTATTATCTGCGCATCTTATTCAAAATGATGCATTGGCTTGTGGTTTATCTCAGAATGATCGACCAGATAGGGGGGTAATATATCTATTCGTGTGTAAGGACGGTGCTAGTGCAAAAGGCTGTACACTTAGTCTCGGATCAAATGTCCACTACATATCCAATCCTACAGAAGTCGTATATCTCTAACATCTGCTATAAATACCACCCCCCGCTTACATATATGCTACGCTTCAGTGCCCTCATCCCCGTCCACCCGGCGCTACAACTTAGATGGCTTGCAATTCACCCACCTTCGGCCCCTGTATCTCATGACACTATCCTAGAGTATGGAAACTGTTGGTCTTGGATTCTGGAGCGGTTTTTCTGACCTCTTTATAACGCTCTCAGCATAGGACCAGTGGTGAGCTTGTTGATAATGGTACTTATTTTATCGCTCACTTCGTTCTCCTAGCTCATCGGAACCCTCATATCTTACCTGCTCATGGGAACACTCATCGTTCAATTGTGTAAGCTATATCTTTGTCCAAGTTGGGTCCAAGGCCAAGCAAACAGATCAACCATTCAATTTCGGTAACAGATACCTACTACATGTCTTTCCCCGACGACCGTCTCGTCGTGAAGTTTACTGGTGAGCATGACCATTGGTCTCCATCTCTGAGTTCAACAAATAACGCTCATTTGCTTCAGTTTACTCGGTATTCGTGCTAGATCTCGTTTCGACCGTTGCAATTACAGATAGTGCCTGGCTCATACTTGTGTTGGGATGGGGACGAGTCGAGGGTCTTCATATAGTCGACTGGGGTTTTACAACAGCACCATTGTGGAGCAGTCTTTGTGAGTTCTCGGTGTTGGAAAGGCTTTTTTGGGTTTGTTTATATCCCTTGCAGCTTCCGCGATCGTCCAGGTTTTCTTCGGTTGGCGAGTCTGGATGTTGGGCTGCAAGCATTCTATCAATAGATCTGAGAAGAGGCTGTGGAAAACGATGACAGCGCTGATTTTTGCAGTTTCTATGACTCAGGTGGTTGGAGCAATCGTCTCAACCGCTAGGGTAAGTTTTTCGTTTTCCACCCCTGCTCCGAGTCGATGGCTGAAATGAATCTCGTCGCTCAGTTTTCACCCATAAACGATCTTGCCTTCATTTCTATCGTTTTTCCAAGTACCGCTACATGGCTGTCTGCTAGCGCTACCGCAGATGTAATGATCAGTGTCTGCATGTCAGTCTTGGTGCGTTAAGCTGCTCTGTCGAAATATAGTAGAAAAACTGATCCATCATTCGTACAGCTGGGTAGGGCTATCACTCGAAATCGAAGGGATCAAGTTAGCTACATCACCAGGAAAACTGACGCTCTTCTAACACGTATAATTCGCAACACCATCGAGACCGCTGCTATCACTTCTGGTGCTGCAATTTTGGAGTTGATCCTCTTCTTACGTCTTCCTAACACGGGCCTCCATGCTGCTATGTAAGTTACCGTGTAAGTACTACTGTTGGTGACTCTCTGACGTCGAAATGTCGCAGTGCTCGTATTTTGCCCAAATTATACGCCAACACGCTTCTTGCTTCATTAAATTCCCGTGCTTCCTTCCGTCGAGAGCTTGAAGAGGACAGTGTATGGTCTTTGAACCCCATAGAGTTTCGATTAGACCACGGCTCAGTACTCGATCCCACTTCACCAAGTCTTCTAACGTGAGCCATGATGAAGGAAATACGGTACGCCTCAAATTAGTGCATGCAATCTTAATGCAATCCGACATTCTGCTGATCATGAGTGATCACCTCTTCTAGGCCGGTATAACCTTCACACTGGAAGAGGCATTCCCACGAATACATATCCTTAGGGGCGACAAACCCTGTGATCGGAGCCGACATGTACTACCAGTGTATGCTCATTGCTCTACTGATTATTTATTCGATACTTGTCTCCATTACCCAAAAGGATTTCAGCTGGTTACTTTCGGT
Organism: Tetrapyrgos nigripes; assembly: GCA_013368315.1. NCBI lineage: Eukaryota > Fungi > Basidiomycota > Agaricomycetes > Agaricales > Campanellaceae > Tetrapyrgos > Tetrapyrgos nigripes. The sequence continues at coordinate 190,749 of JAACJM010000118.1, forward strand.
GTAAGAGGTACTACCTTACTGTCTATATATTGAGGGCATAGATAGGAGCATAAAACATGGGGTGAGCAATAAGCATAGCTAGAGTAGACATAGATGAATAGAAGGTAGAATAAGAGAAGAAGGAATAAAGAAGCAATTCGCGTTGTAGAGAAAGAGGAGAGGGGGAATATTAGAATAAGTACGTATAAGTCAATTAGTTAAAGTTGTAGCCTGTCCGTGAGCAGATACATACGTGAAGAACGTGATGGTCGTTAGGACGAAAGGCAAAAGGGAATGGGGATGGGGATGTGGATGGCAACCTGCAAAGAAGGGTGTGGGGAAAGGAAAGTGATACGCTGACATGGCGAAGGGTGGAGGGAGGAGACGAGAAGAAAGTAAAGGATACAATATGCACCATACTCTTGCTAATCTCCAGCGTCCTCGGGTCTTCCAGTAGCAGAAACCACACATACTCCAGCGACAGCCGTTCCTCTCCTCCAAGGCCTCACGAATGAGATAGAGGAGTTCTGATAACTCTAGTTCACGGAAGAAAGCTAGGATCATTGCTCCGTAGGAGGAGACACTAGCTTCCGTTAAAGATAACACTGGCGACTGGGTACTACTTCTTCACCATACTTACATTAGACTACACATACTTTAGTAAATTAGACGTTCGTACTTGTCAACAACAACTATCGTTAGTCTTTAAAAAAGGTTCGGTACTCGCCGCTCGCGGTCATAGCCCGCAGTCATTCTATATGACTTATGAGGCGCCGTTTTATGAGGCGCCGTTTGTTAAAGTATTCAAATGTCCGACCTTTGCATTTGATGTCCGACCTTTGCACTCTATGTCCGACGTTTGATTCATGTCCGACTTTTGGTAGTACCTTTAAATGTTCAAAATCCGTGTCCTGCCTGTACACTTGTCAATATCACCCTGCCAGCAGCCACCTCTAAGGCGGAAAGTGCCGGGAAAGTCCTAATACAGCTGTATTCTACTATGACAAATATGGAGAAAGCCGAACCAGATCACAAGGCAATCATGCCGTCTCTCGGCATGTTAGCAAATTGTTAAAAGAAGTTATTTGAATAATGTTGACCGTATTTGCCTATCACAATCTGCTTCGTTTTGGACTCGGACTAGGCCATTAGATGCAGCTGCGTTCTGTGAGCCCTTTTTGAGGTGACCTCATGGGATTGGCGTTGGTATTGACCGTAGGAGTACGCTAAAGACCATTATGGGTGCAAAATACATACATAAGTCTGGTTTTACGAGACTAACCTAGTATGATTATTTTTGGCAAAATATACACCTATAAATGGCAAGTTCTGGTCAGCAGTTGCCAACCACCAACCCATACACCAAATGAAGGCTTCGAGCTTTGAATGTACTGATTTTTCACCCAAAGGTGAATTGAGATTGTGTCTAAATTCTCTCAAGTGATGTTAGACTGTGTTTGGCACTCTTGACTGACCATTTTTGCTGTACTGGTGATGCTGTGCTCTGGAAGAGTCCCACTGACTTGCCTACACTGGATAGCAGTCTATGTTTATAAAAACTGCAAAAGAAACAACCTGATGAAGTGCAAAAAATCTCCAAAGCAAGAATGGACCATACCACGTACATACTGTATTTAGGACCGTCCGTACTGCAATTGAGCCTATGATACAGATAAAGACTAACCATGTACATATGAACCCACATTGGACATGGCCGTATCCATAATGGTACCTGGGTGATTATCCCTAATAGAACCTCAACGACGAGGTATAATACTAAGTAGGCCAACTTCACTGCCTTGGGAAATGAGGCCTTCCTTTGCATGCCCTGAAATCTGAGTAAAATATTTTATTGCAATCTAATCCTCTGATATCCTTCCCTCGACTTGATCATGCTGCCTAAGTATCCCATATGAAAAGTATAAGGCCATTCATTTCCCAGGTGATTTTTACTAACCCCTATCCATACATGTGTCAACATACCCAGTGCAGGTACAGTTTTAACTCCACATTTTATCTTCAAAGCTCTTCTTGTGTAGTACCATGCAAAAAATTTAATAAATGTGTTCCCACATTTTTACCCTCTGATTCAATTTACACTAATTGTGGCTGAATTTAATATTGAATATAACAAGTCTTTTCACCCAAGTTACCTGCCTGTCTAGCAGATCTCTGGTGATTTGTGGACCAAATGCATCCCTACTGATAGCTAACAACTATGAGTTCAAGCCACTCTCAGGATGTACTATTTGTATGACAATGTAACCTGATACAAGAAGGGGACCACAAATTGTGCACTGAAGAAGCTACAGCTTGGCCAACAGTTTCAAAAGAAATCTAAGTACCTTACCTTACTCAGGAAATTGTAATTTTGGTAGAGAAATAAGAGAGGACAGTGGATTTGTGGTGGAAGTTGAAGAGAATGCGACGAAATGATGGATGACATAATCACCTGCCAAATTGGGCTAATGACATTGCGCCACCAGTCACTTCAAAGACCTTTTTACTAAGAAAATTAGACTGCTAGCCAAGGGCTCGTCTTCAGTGGCATATTAAAGCATCCATGGATGGGGTCCAAGGATAAATGACTGAATCAAAGAAGGACATGAAGTTCGGATATCGGACATCGAGTGCAAAGGTTGGACATCAAATGCAAAGGTCGGACATCAAATGCAAAGGTCGGACATCAAATGCAAAGGTCGGACATCAAATGCAAAGGTCGGACATCAAATGCAAAGGTCGGACATCAAATGCAAAGGTCGGACATTTGAATACTTTAACAAACGGCACCTCATAGCATTCAGCCAAAACCATGAACATTTGATATATTAGATTTCTGAAAGATAGAAAGAAGCGAAGAAATAGTACTATGTTGAATGGATATAATAGTAGTGGATTCTAGGAGTTGTTCAAAAAGCACTAGTATTATGGTAGTGTAAGATAATGAAAGACCATGTAAAAGAGGTTCAGAACGAGGGCGAAGGATTGAGACAAGCAAAGCTGTGAGTAGTACTACATTAAATGGATATAATTATAATAGTAGTGGATTCTACAAGCTGGGCAAAAAGCACTAGTACTATAGAGGTGTAAGACAGTGAAAGACCATGTAAAAGAGGTTCAGAACAAGGGCATAGGATTGGTAACTAGGTATAAAGAATGGAAATAGTCACTATCATTAAATGAGAGACTAAAATATGATCAAAGACATGTAGAGTTCAAGACTGTATGATGATACCAATAGTAGCCGAGAGGATGATTTGAAAAGCTCACTGCTAATGCTTATGGATCAAGCTCAGACCAGAGTCAATTGTTCACTGAGGACCAGACATGTTGAGAACGCTGCTCCATCTGAGGGTCATGCTGATAAATGTTTGCAGCATCCACCTGGCTTGCTGAATTGACCTCGTGAGGCAGATCATGGATTGTGCTGTTAAGAACAACCTTGGTCTTGTCATCGTTGTCATCATCAGAGACTTTGATGATGTCTGTAAATATAGAGTCAGTGATCAGTAAGAGCACGAGGTAATATAGCTTTGAGATGCACCATCACTGGATTGATGTGATGTAGAGTTCAAGCCGGGTTCTCCATTGCTGACTGCAGCAATGCCTAGACGTACTGAAGCTACCAGGATATCCTTGTCAGTGCCTGCAGCCTCAAATAGTATTAGTAAAATGGACTTATCATGTGTCAAACGACGGTGCTTTGTTGGCTGCTCCAAGGACTCTTCTTCAGCACTCTCACCCTCCTCATCGACGTCAACATGATGATAGCCATGCTTCTTGATCAGGACTAGGGCTTGGATGTTGGGATTGTCAGAATCTGATTGGTCGGCACTAGCTTCTTCATCATCAGCAGAGTCATCCTCACCAGAATCGGATGACTGATCCAAATCCATAGTCCCGCTTCTGAGCTTCCATGAGTCCAAGATCTTCTTAGGGATCAATGATCTTGTTGCTGGAAAAGGAAGAATGGTTAGTAAATGCCAATAGCACATAACAAAGTGTTCAACTCACCTATAGCAAGAATACTGTCAACATATGTGTCACGTGCAGTCTGGCTATGCTCATGAAGATCCTTGCCATTCAGATCACCATCACCAGTCACAATGACAAATTCTCCCTTGTCACGTGTGCAGACAAAGAAGGACAGGGTCTCCCCAGTGGTCTCAAGGTAGGCAAATACATCAGGAAAGTGTTCCTTGTATGTGGTGAGAAGCTTGGCTTGCTGCATATCCTTGCAGTAGGCGAAGCCATCAAGGCTTGTCTTGGCAAGACCGCGTTGCGTTAAGGTGGCCAGGGAAGCCTTGGAGGGGGTTTTTCACCTTCACCAGCTATCATCTGGCACCATCATTGACAGCTGAATTAGTGGGTGCTGCTATCGATGTGTCTCTGATGCCTGTGAAAAAGAGACATAAATGAAGAAAGAAGACTGAAAAAAATCCACAGCCTGAGACATACCTTCACAAGGCCAACAGGTATGACCATAAGTGATCTGATCCTATACTGATTATAACGGGGTGCTTGAGCCTTGAAAAGAAACAAGAGGCATTAGGTATAAAATATTTCTATGCAGTACTAAACTCACAGATTTCTCCAAGGTCTTCTGGTGCTTTGAGCCTCTGCTCTTGCCCTTGAGTCCTTTACTTGTCTCCTCAAAAGCGGTGGCCATCATATTGCCACTGTCAGTGGTCAAAGTATCTGGTCTTGAACCAACTAAAAGATCAACCATCTCACAATGGGAACGGCCATTGAGTTGGTGAAAAGCATTCATGCTGGGTCCAGCAGTAGGTACATGTTTGCCAGAATCTTCAAGATCCAAGTCAGCAACAGCTTGGGACAATGGTCTACTGTGCTGGATGCACATGGGAGAAGGGACCTCTTCATCAGAGGAGTCGATGGATACATGAGTGCCTCAGTGGTGTGAAGAACTTGGGGCAGTAGAGTGTTGTGCTTGTGATTTGCAATGGCTTGTCTTTTGAGGTTTAGTCCTTTTCTTTTTTCGTTTGAACATGGAAGGAGAGTGATGGTGGTTGAGAAAAGTGGTGAGACTGTGTCGAACCACAAGTCAGGTTGTTCAAGCTCCATCTTTTGCTTGACTCTTCACATTCTGAGCTTCTTTCAATAGAATGTGTGATATCTTTTGAGCAATAGAAAGATCTAATTATAGCAAGCTCTTGGTCAAGAATATTCCAGCAAGTATGACAGAAAATGCAGGTGCCTACACAGTCCCAGAAGAGTTATGCACTGTCATCGGGCCCCTAGGAAGCAGGGAAAGCACCTGATTGGACACAGCTTCCTTTATCTCCATATCCAAACCAAACTTTCCAGAGTTGACAATTCATACGATTACTGCATCCCTGCACCCTTTTGTCACTCCAGGAAGTGTCATGTCCATGAGCATTTGGAGACCCTTTTCGAAGGTGGGATCATTGGGAAATGATTGAAGAAAAGCTGGTGAGAATTTCATCAGCCAACCTTCATGCCAAGCCTTGTTACATTGAGAATCAACATGATTGGGGCCGACAAAAGGACAGCTAGCATTGCCATGAAGTAGTGATGGAGGTGCTGAAGCCATCAAATCATGTTCCTGAATGATGCGCAGATGAGCCATGATTGGAATTTGATATGTGCTTTCCTTCTCTTCTAGCGTGTAGAAATTCATTGGGATTGCAATAAGCTGGGGAATGAAACATTGGATCCAACAGGGAACACCCTTTTGACAAGCCAGCAGGACTTTCTCCCATTTATTGAGGAGGCTATATTCGGAAAGCTGTTCAACTGCGTGCTCCATTCTGCCCAATGATGTGAACTGGTTGGAAATTCAGAGGAGCCCAACATAGTATGGAATATAATCTTCTGATCTTTTCTCTGGTTTCTTCCAGCCTCTGGGACAAATCAGCATTCATGAGGTCATGATAAAAAGGAAGTGATACTGACACTTTCTTGATGTAATCCAAGAATGGATAAAACTGCTCCTTCGTGACAGTTGGTCCCATATAAATAGGATCGTCAAAAGTGCCTTTAGCAGCTGATGGAAGTGACAAAAGATCTTGAAATCCCTCTGAAACATCCATGATATGACTCAGATTCAGACTGACAACCTTGTCCTCGACCTATGCGTGTACAAGAAATGCTCAATCAAGACATTCAGATTGAATTGAAATGCTTACTCAAATACATATGTTCTGATCTTGGTCACAGTATTTGCGATTGACTCTGAGTCCTTGAGATGTTACAAGTAGAGGGTGATCAGATGCAAGTAGACTACTGGGGAGTGGATCCATGATGTTGTCTTGACAAGAGACTAGCGGTCAATGGTGAAAATTTGACTTGCTTTATGTACCCATGATCACACTTTACACTCATGGCAAACTCATGGCTAACACTACCACCACTGCCAATTTCCCATCACCACTCAAGTCAAGATGCCAACGTCGTCCAGGCTGACCAGACTCTACACGATATTTACTGATCAGTGATTGGTGTGCTTTCACTTCCAAGCATCGATCCACAGTGTACCGAGTATTATCTGCAGACCATTGCCTGTGATGCTGTACCTTTACTCATTGCACTTGAAGATTCATCATCAGGGGATGTACTGCTGCAGAAATGGATATATGAATGTGCAGAGGAATTTGGAGCAGCATGTATCAGGCTAGCAGAGAGTGGCACACAACAGTGCGTTTACTTATTGTTGAGAGCTTAAAGTACACTAAATTAGTTTTTTTTTTTCCATTACTTTAGTGATGAAGAAAATCCAAATATACAGTTCATTGACCCTGTCACAATTGTTCATACCGGAAAACCAGGCCATCCTTGAAAGGTCATTGATCTGTCCTATTTGTGTAAAGCCATGAACCCCAAACGTCATATCTGCATCAAGGAGCTTGCAGAAGGTTTGAGAGTCTCTGAAAAGACACTTACCTCTTGTCTCAAACAACATAAAATTGACTACAAGCCTTCCAAAATCTCTAATTGGCAACTGGACAATGTCATCAAAACCTTCCAACAGAAAAAGCCATGATCTGGAGAGCAATATCTCACTGGATACTTGAGGCGAAATGGTCTAAAGGTTCAGAGGCGAAGGATATGTGAGTCTGTGGGTCGTGCTCTCCGTTTACAGCAAAAGCGGAAGATCGAACATGTTCCATACATGGTTTCTCAGCCAAATGCTCTTTGGCACGTTGACGGTCATCACAAGCTTATTCTCTGGGGGATTGTGATCCATGGATGCATTGATGGACTCTCCAGAAAGGTGAGCACAAAACTCCGTGAGTTACAGGTGACTTCAATCCTTAATTCTTTTTCAATTTCAAGGTCACTGGGCTTTGAGTGAGTACAAATAACAGAGCATCGACTGTGCTCAGTATGTTTTCCCAGGCCGTCAAAAGGTATGGATGGCCATCACATGTGAGAGGGGATCAAGGAGGTGAGAACCGAGATATATCAGTGGTGATGATTCTTTATTGTGGTCCTAAGAGGGGAAGTTTTATATGGGGATCATCAACTCACAACACTTGTATTGAAAGACTTTGGTTGAAGTTGGGACACAGTTTGTTCAGGTGTGGAGAGCATTCTTTTTCTGTTTAGAACAGAGACATTATCTAGACAGAACGAATTCCCATCATCTATGGCTTCTACAATTCTGATTTCTTGACGCTATAAATGACAACTGCAGGGAGTTCCAAAAGGACTGGAATGCGCATCCTATTTCTGGTCTTGGTCATGGTAGAAGCCCTAATGTGAGTAACTACTGTTGTCCTTCAAATTTTGCTGAGTTTCTGAGAAATTCCAAATATTTTTGACAAGATCTCTTCTTTCTCAGCCAGTTGAAACACAGCATTTACAAAGATGATTGCGAAGGCTGCTCTCCTGAAGTGATAGCTAGCTCTTATGGTGTGTACAGTACTCTGGTACATTGTTGTCTGCATCAAACAGGAGCTGAACATTCATCGGATGAGGAGTCTGAGTCAGAGAGTGATCCTGAAGGTGAATATATCATTCTTATTTCCTAGAGATATTAAGTTGAGGGGTACCTGTTCAGAGTGGCAAGGAATAGACATGATCAAAACAGATTCAGGTGAGTAGACAATTGTGTATATGGTCTTTCAGAATTTCTGTATTAGAATTTACTTTAGTTGAGTCTTGGCATGGATCGGAGGCAATGGTGGAGCAAGTGATGCAGAAGCACAGCAAGAAACTGGTCAGTCACAATAATTTATTATTTATTATATATCTGATCTTAAAATATGTGATTCGGACACAGACAATGCATCATATCAGACAGTCGATGCTCCTGAGTAAGGCTGCAACCAGATACAGTTATAACTGGTTATAACTGGTTAATGACAAGTTAATTAATTAACATGTTACGCTTGAGCTCAGTAACTGGTTTTAACAGTTATAACCAGTTAATAACTGTTTATCTGGGAGATGTCAGGACACGGAGCTGGAGGATGGATACATAGGGGTCAGGTACAAAGCCATGTGCATGCGCCAATTTGATCCAAACTTACGGCGATTGGGGCTGTTAAGACAACGTGGCCAGTTCCGTGCTCTCGCTTGACCGTCATCATGCTGCGACTTGCTTTTGTGTTGACTCGCATCTGTATCTCTCTTGCATGTATCTTGATAGCCTCCTGAATGCAGAATTTTGACTCTCAAGATAGCATCTCTCCCGCACTGGTATCAAACCTCAAGCTCAACCAGACACTGCGATAACAAATTCCAGTGGCAACAATGTTCTTCCTAAGATTTCAAGCGGATTAAGCGGACGTCATGCTCATGGATGAGAGTTTGGGAGGAGCCCATCTTGTTGACTCTTTCTTCCTTTCTATCACTCAGTCAGCACTCGTAGTCTTGTTAAACCAGCATGCATGACAAAGTTATCAACAAGAAATATTTAGACACCGGTATGTATTTTCTTTTCTCTTTGCTGAGTAAAATTGATAATCCCTTCAGGCCCAAAGCCAGAGCATACACGTCCAACTCTGAGTCTGACAGATCCTCGTTCCATTTCCCGACATATTTTTCGCTGGGTTGCTACACTTTTATTAACTTTGATCAGTCCAGCTTGTATTCTGCTCCCCTTCTTCTGCTTTGGTGGCCTCAGGAACAACAAAATTACTATCTTTGGATGGTTCCATGTCAGTGAGACCGCTCTGGGTCTTTTGGGACTTTATTTCTATACACTATCCCTGCTTTTGGTCCTGGGTATGTGTTCTGCTTCTCTGCGTGCAGAAAAATTTCCTAACCAATGAAAATAGCACAAATGCTCTTTCCAGAACGCTTCCTCCTTCATTGGTTTCCGCCGCTCCGTGTCTTCCGATACCATCACTCTCATATTTCGCATATGCAGCTCGACCGACTATGACATCTGATTGCCACTCAGCCACGCACTGTCTTTGTTGAAGCGCCTGGCAGAGAAACTATCCCTCTTTGTATGTCCGACCCTCCTCTATATCAATGATGATACTAATCATCTAATGATACATATGTCAGTGGTTACCCTGCAAACCATGATATTAGACATAAAGTCTCAACTGTCTGAACGACTTCGCAAACGCTTAACATTGACTTTTTGGTCTAACCCAGATCTTCACACTAGTATCAGTATTTCCGGCCGCTTTGGATCTGTTCTTGATACCGATACTGTTGAGAGTTTGAAGTTGGAAGCGATGTTGCATTTGCGAATACACGTTCCTCTTCTCGGTGGTGCATCATCAACATGTGAGGTTTTCTTTCGTTTTGTATATTACCGCCATACATCCACTTACATTTTTTAAAAGTGGTACCCTCTGATGTACAAGAATCTGAAGCTGGGCCAAGTTCTTCTGCTAAAAAACGAAAGGAACAAGAGGTAGAAACTGCATCAGATGGTACATATAATTTTGCAATAGTTATAATCACGTCGTAGAATTCACTATGGGATATAATTCAACAGTGAAAAAGAAGCGGCGGCGTGACAATATTGATCCTTCTCTGGTGCTGTTGCATAGTCGGGACCGTCATCTAGGGAAGCTACATGCAGCCCTTAAATTCCAGAAGCAGTCCAAAAATGCCACCAGCACACCTTCCCCATCACCGACCAAACCTTCAAAACGACCCAATCTGACACGCAAAAAGCCAGCCACTATGACTTCAAATCTAAATACAGCTATAGATAGCACTCTCATTCATTCTCTTATTGATGAAATCGCCATCCTCTCCACTACCCTTCCGGATTCTGTTCCAATCAGCACCCCCGATGGGAAGATTGCAAGCAGCTGGGCTGAAGATGCAGAATCACCATGGAATGCATTTAATCTATTCTTTGACAGGGCATTTGGTGCCGATACCGTGGATTCCAAAACTGGACAGCTCAAGTTTATTTCTCGAGGACCACATGGCATGGATTCCGTCAATCAGTACCTGGAAACCGTTCAGAAGCAGCACCTAGAAAGCCTCCCACTTGATCTCATTCATATCAAGTTGGTCAGATTATGAGATGCTCTCGAAGCGTTGATTGTTGGTAAAGGGTTGCGGGTACAGGGTGGTACGACAAAGGACAGGAAGGGTAAAGGGAGGTTGGATAAGGATTATAAGCCTCCAGTGAGACCTCATGCCCTCTCTGTTGAGGACGTGCCAGAGCAGCTGTTTGATGATGATGGAATGGAGATTATTCTTGATGATGGGGAAAAAGGAGAAGTCGACAGCAGGTAATAACTCAGCAGTCACGGATTCTGATTCAGAGCCTGAGGTTTTGAGGAGAAAGGGAAAGCAGCAAGAGGGAGTTAAGGATAGGAAGATGATCAAGTCAATATCTAGTGCAACAGTGATTTTTAATCTTTTTTTTCTGAACCGAAACTAATAGGATTGGTAGGCATCACATTCGAATATCAGCACCGACGATGAAGACACTGATTCGGATGGTGAAACAGCATTACACAAAGTTCAGGAAAGCCAAACCGATCTCCGAGGTGGCTCTAGACGTGGTCCTTCTTCTGATACACTCCAATACTTCACCAAACCAAAGCGCGACAATGGCCATTGGGCATTCCGGTGCACGATTTCGGGCTGTAAAGCGTCAGTTTAATTTTTTTGACCATATAGATACGTGCTTACCTTTGGTATAGGGTTCGAAGTGTTCCTGCCACACCCGGATGTCCCTCTTTCTACGATGAGAAACCACGTCCAGGAATATCAAACTTCACATTGCACGTTCGGAAACACAAACAGAACAGTGAGATCAAGACTACTGGTAACGACACACCTCCTGATCTCAAAGACACTGATGCAGCTAGTTGTAAACTAATGGATTGTTTCATCAAGGCAGGTTTGAGGAACCCGGCATATGAGCCTACATATAAAGGCTTCCTGCAGGTCATCGCTGCGTGGATCCTCAAGGATGATCTCCCCTTCACCACAGGCGAGAGTAAAGGGCTTCGTCGAGTCTTTGACTATCTCAAGATCAAATTACACTGCCTTCTCATACCACTGTTCGCAACACGTTAGATGCTATCATGAAAGAGCTCCATTGTAATCTTGTAAACGAAATTTCAGTAAGTTGTGCCTGCTTACTTACAACTTACTGCCCACTAATAATCTTTATTCCAGTGCGTTCAATCAAGGATCTCATATTCCACTGATGTTTGGACCAACCGGCAAATGGTCTTCAGCTTCTCAGGCGTTATTGCGCACTGGATCGATGATGACTGGAATCTTGTTGAGCGGCTGATTGACTTCAAGCATCTGGATGATCATAAACATGCTGGCGAGTATCCCGCTAAAGCGTTCATTCAATCGGCTTCAAGTCGCGGGGGATTGAATAAGATAAGTAGATATGATCTATACCTGGATCAAAAGTCTGATTTTGTGTCTATGTCTACTTTCTAGCCATTGTCATGGATAATGCATCTTCATGTGATAAGATGGCAAACTTCCTTGCTTTGTTTCTTGGGAAACGGTACAGTGACTTGCATGTCCATCCCACAAACAATTGCATCTGATGCTTGGCCCATGTCGTTAACCTCGTTGTTCAAGCAATGTTAAAGGTCCTTGAGGAAGCAGAGTCTCCCGACGACGTGGATTACTATTTCCTACATAAGGACCAACCCATTCATTATGATGAAGCGGAAGACGAGGAGTTGAAAGCTATGGAGGAGGAGGGATGTGAGGAGGAAGATGATAGTAATGATGCTGATGATGCTGACAAGGATGAATCTGAAGATGATGGGCTGGAAACTTCTGATATCAGAGAGGCTCGGTTTGCCAGTGCACTCAAACAGGTAAGCAAAACATTTACAATATCTTTCGTTCTGATGTGTATGATTGAATGTCCACTCCAGCTTCGCATCATCACTACCAAAATTGTATCATCACCTCAAAGGCGCGCTAAGTTCCGAAAGTGCGCTCGCAAGGTGTACTCTTCTGCAAAAACCAACGACAAAGGTACACCATTATCTAAACTAATGGTTATTCGAGACATTCGCACCCGCTGGAACTCTACTCATGCAATGATACATCGTGCTCGGTTGTTACAAGTGATGAGTCCCAAACATCATCATAACTTTTACTAGCTAATGTGAAAGTATCAGGCCATTAATGAATGGGTATTCCGCAACCCCGAACTTTGATCTCTCAGTCTTTCTAAGGAGGACTGGAAGAGCCTTGAAGAGATTGAATGCATTCTCGAGGTATGTGCTCTTATTGTTCACAATGAATCAATTTAATTTTACTAACTAGTAACTTGATTATTGGGACGATAGGTCTTTACTCAAGTGACACATATGATGTCTTGATCTGACACCCCTACGCTACCATATGTTCTTCCAATGTACCGCCACATGGAGAAGAAGGTCAACGCATTGAAGAAACATGACAAATTCTCGAAGTACTCTGACGCTCTCGACGCTGGTCTCAAAAAGCTCAGCAAGTATCACGAACTTGCAAAGAAAAATCAGTTTTACGTTGTAGCTACCAGTAAGTACTACTTAGTTTTAAACGGCGTATGGGTTTTTCGAGTTTGACTTCTTTGGTAGCCTGTCACCCTTCGTTTCGTCTTAACTGGTTTGGGAAGTGGCAATCAGAGGATCATCTACATGCCCATGCCATATTTAAGCATGTATATGAGTCCTATGCTTTGTCGACCCCTTCCAGCTCGAATGGTACATCTCCAGTGAAGCCAAAGAAGGCCTCGGTTCATGTAGAGCTCGTACAAGAGCTTCTCGATGACATACCCTCTGATGATGAGGTCTTACCAGATTCTAGCGCTGGATTATCTTCAGAGCTGGAGCGGTATCTTGCTGGCGAAGGAGGGGCAGGAGAGACAATGAAACCTCTTGAGTGGTGGAAGGTAAGTATTTGTGTCCAATGACAAATTCAATGTCTCAATTTGCAGAATCCCTTTAGAATCACTGCAAGACTACCAAGAATACATGAGGATTCCCAATTATCTTGTGTATCGCCCCAGATTTCCTGGCAATTCCAGGAACTAGTGTCTCTGTTGAACGGTTGTTTTCGAGTTCACGCCACCTCTGCACAGATCTGCACTCCTTGCTGAAGGCTGAGACAACTACAGCGGCTATGTGCTCAAAAATTTGGTTGAAAAGTGGGCTGTTTCATTTTGATTCTCTCAAGCTTGTGTCTGGTGAAATGAAGACAAGGAAAAATTAGTTATTAACTAGTTATAACTAGTTATACTTAGTTACAACCAGTTACCAATTATATTACATGCTATGGTGTAACTGTAATTAACTGGTTTCAGCCTTACTCCTGAGCATTCAAAACCTTTTGATAGCGAAAAAATGAGGGTTTTTACAGATGCATTGGCCCAGATGAGGGATGAGAGTCATGTACTGGCAGGATATGGTGTTCTGGAAGACGAATGGGAGGAAGATGGGTATCCTGAATTGGAGACAATCTCAACAGAGCAACGTGGGTCAAAAACACTTGATATTGTGCTACCAAATGCAATATGGCAGCCTTGAGCTGAGATTTGGGCTCAAGCATTGTACTTGATGGACAAGCTTCTTGATACCTAGTCAAATGTCAGACATTGAATGCAAACGTCGGACATCAAGTGCAAACGTTGGACATTGAATTTGTCCCTAAACAGCAGTTCATAGAGGCAGATCAAATTGAGTACGCTGCCTTCCAATTTCACCTCATATACATCTCATCCCCCAATGGCCTAAACAGATTTTGCACCTGCTTTCCCCTTGTCAAAGACTCAACTAATAACAGCATGGGTAGATGAGGGTCAGAATGCTTATACCTGGGCTTTGAGTGGTTGGTGCAGTACCGGGTACCAACTGGGTACATGGTGTCAGTGAAATACCAAGGAGCATTTGATCTCAACACAACCAAACAAATGCACCTCTCTCTCAACACCCATGCAGAGTCAATAGACTTACTCTCTCTCCAGTGCATAATCTTTCCTTATAACTGCTATTAACCTTTTCTTCTTTCTCTCACCACCGAAATCCATACCATGTATCTGAAAATTCAAAATGGCCAGGGTGACTTCCTGTTTTATAGTATTTGGGTGGAGGAAGGACTGAACGATTTACCAGTGATGAAGAAGATGATGACTATGTCTATGGGGAAGGGTTTGAGGGGAAGATATGTGGGGTGTCAATTTTGAGGGCAGAGGAGGTGAGTGGTTCGATGTTTCATGTTGAGGTCATTATTAGCTGACAGGTCAGTGGTGGGGGGAATATTCTCATTCAGAGAGTGTGTACTTTGTGTTTTCTTGGGCTACTGGTGTACTTGTATTTCCTCCTGACGTGCCTACTGTAACACTTGTACCACAGCATAGAACCAACCCTACACTCTACACTGGCTATTGCCAAAGATCCTCTCGTCCGTCCAGTCATCCACTTGTGTCCTCCTTCCATCAAATTTCTCAATGCTCACCACTCTGGTTCCTATTTCATCTACCACACTCACAACCTTCTTCCACCTATCATCCCTACTACTCAATAAATGACTGCCCCACCCCTCGACCATCCCACCCAACCAATCATGTTGGACACCCGGCAAAATTGTCTTTTTCGATCCATGGGATCATCTCATTCCTCAGATCTTTGCTAGCTGGCTTTGTATCAAGGACCTTCAATTGCGGTTACACGTGCGCATATCAAGCTGAGTGAATTGGATGAGACTGTGGAGAGGGGAGATTGATGTGAATAGGAAGATTGTGATGAAGAATTGCCCAGTGAAGAGGGAGAATGGGAGTGTGAATGAGAGTATTGATCCTGGGGGTCAAGATTGTTGTGGGTGTATTAAACAGCTCACAAAACTCATTGTTCTCAGGATATTTATGAATACTGGATGCGAGAATGAACTTCAAGCCATTACTGTAAGCATTTCCTGTTCTGCCATCTCAAAATTTCCACTGATACTTGTCAAAAGGCAACACCAACTGTTTTGCTCTGCATTTTGCATACCAAGCGGCAAGATTGAAGTTTTCATTGAGCAAAAGGTGTGTTGGTATTACCACTGTCCCTTGCTCTGACTCAGTATCATGGATACTATAGGAGTACTCATCACACTGGAAAACATCAAACCTCTAAGAACCTGTGCATCCCCAACAGAACTCATCACCTGGATATGGTGCATAGTGGTCGAGAATATATTGTGCTGCTTGGGCGACCAGGTTCTCAATGAATGGAGGACTCTGTCATGGACTGTATCCATAAGTACCTCTGAGTTGAAAACAATGATCTGGTAATGGGAATGAGCCTGAAGAGTATATCCAAAATGGTCCCTCAGGCATGAAACTGCTGGGCAGTTACGAATACTATAGTATCATGGGAATGTATATGGAATGTTACATCATATGTAATGCAGAATAGACTCGCAACAGAGATCAGCACAGTAAATGAAATAGAGAATCAAAAAAATACCAATGGTATTACAGACAAGGCTTGAAAAATATCTGGACTAAAGTACAAGTACAAGTATCTACACTTTATATATCCTACATATGAGTTGTAATGAGTCATAATAAAGAAATGAGTCAGAAAAGAGAAATGAGTCAGAAAAGATAATGAGTCTATATAACTCATTAGTACATGAGGAAGCACATGTGTTGAACATGTGTTCAAAGAGGAGAATGTCCAGAAAAATAAAGGATAAGGGTTGGCAACATGCATGACCCATGACAGACTCCAATTAGGATCAACTTCTCCTTTTTGGAAGAAATCCAAGTATGACATGTCTGGGTAACCAAAGACAATTTGTTCTTCATCTGCTCAGCAATTCCTCAACCTACCAAGACTATCAGTCTCAAACTCGGTTTCAGGATCATACTCTGGCACAAAATTTTCTATTTCTGGTTTGGGTATAGGTACATATTCATCAATATATTCTGACAATGCAATACCTAAATCTTCCCCTCCAGACATCGCTGATGGATGGTTTCCTTTGACTACGTCCAGTCCATAGAACTCAGTAATAAAGTCAGGGGTGTCTCCATCAATATACAAAAACACCTCTGATCCATCCTCACTTTCCGAGTCAGAGACTTCTTGTAGTGAAGGTACAGAGTCTGTTTCATCATCATTCCAGCTGAAAGTGTCTGATGTACTCTCAGCAGCATCAGTCCAACCATCTGAAGAGTCCAGAACCCAATTGTGTCCCATCATGCTAATACTCAGCACCTGTTGGGTAGTGTCTTCACTTGGATATCAAAATGTGTGCCTCATGAGCCTATGCCATTCTCACCAGGAGGTCCTCATCGATTAGACCTCACCATGTTCCTATTTGGGCAATTCTGTGCAAAGTGGCCAGGCTGCTCACATATGTAGCAGGCCTTCTTTGCATTCAATTCAGCTTTCTTTGCTTCAGAAAATGGTATGCTGTTCCTATTCTTGTTGTGATTCTGGTGATTCTTACACCCTCCAGATCCAGATCTGTTTGACAGCCTATTATGGTTTGACAAGAAGCTGGAGAAGAATCTCTGTGGCAAGTCTAAGACTCCTAGTAATAAGGAGTACAACATGAGACCAGTCAAGCAATTGCCTGGTACACTGGAAGCAAATCCCTGTAAATATGCCACCATACAGGGGTATTACAGCAGCCTTACCACAAGTCATTCAATAAGTAATACACCTTACATTACAGGAGTATTACAAACACATATATTTTTCAGAACAATCCTGTAAGACTGCTGTAAATCAGGGTGGATTACAGCAACATTTCAGTGTGACATAGTGTCACAGTAATACATTCTGTAATACTGCTGAGAAATACAGAGGTATTTCAGAGTGACACTGGAAGAAATTCCTGGACTTGTCAGAAGGCTGCTGTAATACCCCTGTATGGCAGGGTAATTACAGGAATTTCTTCCAGTGTCACTCTGAAATACCTCTGTATTTCTCAGCAGTATTACAGAATGTATTACTGTGACACTATGTCACACTGAAATGTTGCTGTAATCCACCCTGATTTACAGCAGTCTTACAGGATTGTTCTGAAAAATATATGTGTTTGTAATACTCCTGTAATGTAAGGTGTATTACTTATTGAATGACTTGTGGTAAGGCTGCTGTAATACCCCTGTATGGTGGCATATTTACAGGGATTTGCTTCCAGTGTACCAGGCAATTGCTTGACTGGTCTCATGTTGTACTCCTTATTACTAGGAGTCTTAGACTTGCCACAGAGATTCTTCTCCAGCTTCTTGTCATACTTAGATGATGTATCTTTCATCGTCATCCTGTCCTTTGAGCTTTTCTTGTTGCTCTTGTGGTCCTTCTTCCTTGAAACAACCACTTTAGACTCAGATTCTGAGGTCTCACTCTCAGTTTCCTTGTGGGCTAGAGTGACCTTGCAAGCACCACACTGTTCCTTCTTGTGACATTCAGCTTCTAATTTGGGGTCCTGAATTTTATTCCACTTGATGATCTCTTGCCTCTGTGCTTTGAGGTCAAGGTCATTGTCACTCACTTCATGGTTGTTGTCCACAAATTTGTCTTTCTGAAGATACATCAGCCTCACATCATCTTCGGAGGTCTTGGATGATATGGAACTGGTGTCATCGTCATCCAGGACAAGGTTTGCCCATCTGTTCCTATTCTGGGTACCTTGACATTGTGTGGCCATCAAGTTCCCTTCTGTAGCATGTACTGCTGCAGTCTGATCCTTGAAGAGCTTATTCCAGATTCTAGAACTGCTGGAAAAATCTTCAAGACTGCGAGCTCGACGAGGGTGAACTACAGTCTTCCAAGCCCCTCCATTGTCCTCATTACTTACAGTAGACACTGTAGCCTTAGAACAAACAATAAAATTTTCTTTGTCACTACCAACACTGTAACTAGTGACAGCTTGAGAGTCCATGGTAAAACCAGAAGACTCATGATTGCTACCAAGCACTGCAGTCAGCTGGCAAGCAGACTGAGCTGCCTGGTAGTTCCCAGCAGAGGACTTGTATGTTCCACCTGCTGTAGAGAGAGCTAGCAGTAGACTGGAGCTGTTCAAAATATGTAAGGTTGAGATCCTTACATGGTAGAGTCTCACAGCGAAAGAACAGGGATAGGTCTGCCATTCGTGGAGAACTAAAGGAAACCTCTACACTATAGTCTAGAGTTTAAATACTGTGGCTATGGAGCCTTTGGGAAATAGCAACTGTCCAGAAAAGACCAAATCCTTTACAGGCCAGTAAAAAAGATGATCTGGAAGATCTGAAGGGTCCCCTTTTGGATCTCTGAACACAAAGTGAGGCATAACTTTTGCATTAAGCCAGCTACAGCTTAGCAGAAAATTTTGGCATGAAGCTCTGGACCATATCTTACTGCAGAAATGCAGTTTTAAGCCAAGAACATATCAGTGCTGATCCTGCAGTTGGATCTTTGCAGGATGTCAGATGTACAGCCATATCCACACCAGTACACATTCAGACCACCAGGCCTTCGGACTTTTAGGCTTTTGGCTTTCTACCCCTTTTAGGTCATGGTAGATCTTGCCACTTTGACACTCCTAGAAGTGTGAAGTATTCTTTGAGTGCTTTAAGATCTTTTACAACCTCATAAGACTCTTTTGTAATATCACCTAAGGTCCAATGTACATCAAATAGAGGCTTTCCTTTCTTCCAACTGTGACCTTTATGAGAATAAATGAATATGAGGACACTTGTTAAACAAGTGAGGCGATGAATATTATTGAGGCTCTAGAGGTATAGACAGTGAGCTACTAAGTATTTATACTGTTAGCTACTGTGGCTGCATGAGTCCATAAATATAACACAGTGGAGAAAAGCAGATACTACGATATAATGTCTGATATCAGTCTGGAGTCAATGATGTAAGAAACAATGTAAGTATGGAGCATAGTGGAAAGTAAGTGGTGTATGTGTGGATACAAGTGGATCATGTATACTAGATAAGTGGAGAGAAAGATATGAGTGTTTGTTGTAAGTATAGATTAATATAAAATTCCAACACTCCTCCTCAAACCTTTGTGAGTCCCATAGACAAAGCAAAGTGTTTGGCTTTAAGAGATGGTAAAGCCTTGGTTAAAATGTCAGCAGTCATTTTGTCAGTGGGGCAATATGAAGGTCAAATTTTGCCTTCTTCAATGATGTAGCGAATAAAGTGGTAACAGATGTTGATATGTTTGGTGTGAGCATGATAACAGTTGCCCTTAGCGAGTGCAATAGCCAATTGGTTGTCTGAGTGGATAAGAATAGGATCAGTAATAGATCCAAAGATTTCAGATATGGCTTCCTTGGCTGTGTGAGATAGAGCAATGTATTTGGCTTTGGTGGTGGAGAGTGAGATTGTGTCTTGTTGTTTAGAAGATCAAGATATAGCTCCACTGTTAAGCATGAAGACATAACCAGATATAGAATAACCAATAATTTCCATCTGTCAAGGTTGTCGTTACACTCGATAACCACCCAAGTCACACAATACGAAAAAGCCGGTTACAAGAGAATAGATTGAGATAGAGAGATAGAAGATAGAGAGAAAGTAAGCTGACTAGGCTCTACACTGCGTAGTAAGAGTACGGAGTGGAGACGAAGTGAACGAACTAAGGAATAGGTTACAGAGATCACAGGTATATAAGTAAAATATGAACAGATAGGAAAGAGTAAGTAATACTGGACGGTATCATGTGGAAATGTCAAGGGCGAGAGAATAATGAGTCAAATATGGATAGATGAAGGTACTAGATCATACGGAGTGATTGACAGTGAGAATGTCCATGGAGATAGGAATCGGAGGAGATAGGAGTATGAGTCATAGATCTAGAGAGATGGTAACTATAGACGATGATGAGAAATGGTTGATGTTTATGGGGTTAGAGTGGGAAATAGGTAGTAAAAGGAAAGGAATAGAAAGGAAAATGAATAGGCGGGAGGCGATTCATGACATTACCCCCTCTTTAGGACGAGCTTTCACCGGAGCTCGACAAGCTAGTCTTCCAATGCTCCGCCCATTGCTTGCGGAGTCGCCTGTCCACATCTCCCTGGCTTGGCCAGTATTTGTCCCAATCCATGGTGTAGTTGGCAACCTCCCATCTGGGGTCATTCCAGTCTAAGTTTCCCCACTCCGTTGTGTTGGTAGCCGTTCCCCATCCTCCTCCATTGTCGTCCATGCTCCATTGTACAACGTTGTTTGCCCCCCATATGCTGACGTCTCCCCATCCTAGATTTCCTCTATGTTCCGCACGTAGCGACGTCCATTGTACCACACAACGGGCCTTGTGTCCTCTGCCCAATCTGCATCATCCTGGTCCATCCTCTCCTCCCCATGTGCAGCGTTGGCACCCGTTATGAGGTCCTGCGTGTTGTTTCGCCATTCGGCACCGTCGTCCGGAACGGATTCCATAGGTGCAACGTCCCCTGTTGGTTGGGAGCGCGTCGTTCGCGTTGGTGTTGGTGGAAGAAGCGGTAGACATGGCGATGATGAAGATGTTGTGTGAGAGGAGTGAGGTGAAACTGGTAGGATGTGGTTGAGTTCTGTCCTTCTTCATTGTTGAGAGGGGTCTTTTATACTTGTTTTCTGTATGGAGGAAATTTTGAATGGACGGTCAAGTAACCCCCGAGGATGGTTTTGACGTAAACGCCGTTAACGAGGGAATGCGATTGATGAGTGATGACAGAATTCTGAGTTCGATTGACGAGTGGGGTGTGAAGGCGGGCATAGGATGCCCACGGTTCGTAACAGTGTTTCTCCTCGGAGTTGTGCTTTCGCTTGAAGCACACGGGTACTTCGCCATATGTCTTCCATGGCGACGCCTAGTGAACGCACCGTTGTTCCCGGACGTATCAGGTTTTTGGGTCGATATGCATCTGGATGTTGTTGATGGAAGGTCTCGATCATCTCCTTCACCTTCGTCAATCCTGACGCTGGTTCCCATGAATTTTCCGAGTCAGCATAATCCAACCACTTGACAAGGTATTGTACTCCCCGTCGGTTTCTCGTTGGTTTTGAATCTAGAATCGCTTCCACATCATATTCGTTGTCTTCGGGTAGTAGCTCAGCAGGTTCTCCCGGGTAGTTCACTCCGTGGGCTTCGGTCTCTTTGTACGGCGATAGGAGTGAGGCGTGGAACACTGGATGAATGCGCCAGCCATTCGGTAATTTGAGTCGATAATTGACTTCACTGATAACGTCAGTGATTTCGAATGGTCCGTGACGACGATTTGCCAACTTAGCTTTTGGTCTCGTCGTTTTCAGATTCTTCCCATCCAGCAGCACTTTATCCCCAACCTTAAACTTCACCCCTTCGCTCCGGTAGTCTTTGTTTTGCTCTTTCATTAGTTCAGCTGCCGTCGCCAGACTTGCTTTCAGTTCTTCTCGAATTGTATTCAGGTTCTGGAGGCGTTCTTCGACTTTTGGTACGTGTGAAGTTGGGTTGATGGAAGGGAATAGTCGGGGCAAAAATCCATGGAGTAATTCAAACGGTGATTTCCCAGTTGCTGAGTGGACCCAGGTATTATGACAGAATTCAGCGTACGGTAGGTATTTGACCCAATCGTTTTGGCGATAGTTACAGAAGGTTCGAAGGTATTGTTCCAGTTCTTGATTGAACCTCTCTGTTTCTCCGTCTGTCTGCGGATGGTAAGCGGTACTAAGTGCCGAAGTGATACCTAACTTAGCGTAAATGCCTTTCATCACTTGGCTTGCGAATTGAGGTCCGCAGTCAGATATCATTTTATCCCATAAGCCATACCGTCGCCAAGTGTTGTCGAACAATAGGTCGATTGTTCCGTCGCTATCAATCTCTTTTCTGCATGGGGAGATGACAACAGTTTTTGTTGAACGGTCGACCGTGACGTGAATTGCATTGAAGCCGTCGCATTCTGGCAGGTCCGTGATGAAGTCAGTCGTAATGGTACCAAAGGGCCGTTCCGGTATTTCGTTCGGAATTAAGGGTACATGCGCAGGGTGGTTGTTTGCCTTGGTTAACTGGCAGGTAGCGCATCCTTCAACGTAGCTGTGAACAAATACTGACATACCAGGCCACCAGTATTCTCTACTGACAAGTTCATATGTTTTGAATCGTCCCGGGTGTCCGGCAGTAAGGCTGTCGTGATGCATTTTAACGATGTCCCGTCTAAGTTGTTGATCGTTTGGGACGTAGATCTTTCCTCGGAACAAGATAATTCCGTCTTTGTAGTTCCATTCCTGTAAATTCTTTGCCAAAGCGCGTGGTCCGTTGTTAAAAATAGTTTGTAACGCACTTACGACTTCGGCATCCTTATCCGGACACTCCTTAATCCGTCTTTTCAACTCTGTATCTCCTATAGCGGTTACCGTTCCTGGTCGTGTCGCTCAAATTCTGAAGAATCTAGGGTCAAGCAAGACCCTGTCCTTGTTGTCGTTCTCGACCCCCTCTTTATGGTCCGCTCTTCGAGAAAGTGGGTCACTTCGATTCAGATTTCCAGGTTTATGGGTGAGCATAAAGTCGAATCTGGTCAGGAACAAGGCCATCCTCGCTTGCCGTCGACTGAGTTTTTGAGCCGTGGTGAAGTACCTAAGGTTGTCGTGATCAGTCAAGATTTCGATGGTGTGCGGTCCTCCTTCCAGGTAGTGCCGCCAGGCTTCAAGTCCACGTATGATTGCTAGCAGCTCTTTGTCATGGATGTCGTAATTTCGTTCAGTTTCGGACAACGCTTTTGACAGGTAGGCTACTGGGTGCCATTTGCCATCCGATCCTTGTTGTTGCAGGATACCTCCTGTGGCGTAGTCCGACGCATCAACTTCTACTCGGTACGGTTTAGAATGATCAGGCATGAGAAGAACTGGTGAAGTCGTGAACGTATCTTTGAGTGCCTGGAAGGCCCTTTGAGCTTCCTCGGACCATTCCCATGGATGTTCCTTTTTCGTGAGATCGAACAGCGGTCGTGCGATTTTTGAGAAATCTCGTATGAAACGACGATAAAAGTTTCCGAAGCCGAGGAACGACTGTACGTCTTTGACGTTCCGTGGGACTGGCCATTTAGTTACGCCTTCGACCTTGACTGGATCCATCGCCAATGTGTTATGCGACACAATGAGGCCGAGGAATTCTACTGAGTCGGTTTCGAAGGTGCATTTTTCCGGTTTAGCGTATAAGTCGTTATCATGGAGTCGTGCCAATACTTGTTTTACCATGTGTCGATGTTCTTCTAGTGATTCCGTGAATATGAGAATATCGTCCATATAGATTACGACTTTTCCAGAGTCGATCAGGTCCTTGAATAGAGTGTTCATCATTGTTTGGAATGTGGCTGGAGAGTTCATAAGACCGAAAAACATCACCGTTGGTTCGAAGAGACCGCGGTTGGTTTTGAACGCCGCTTTCCATTCATCCCCCTTCTTGATACGCACGTTGTTATATCCCCATCTAAGGTCGATTTTGGAAAATATTCGTGCCCCTTTGAGCTTGTCTACAAGTTCCGATATAAGCGGTAAAGGGTATTCGTTCTTGACGGTTCCTTTATTGAGGGCACGGTAATCCTGTACTGGTCGTAGTTTTCCGTCTTTCTTTTTTGACAAAGAAGAAGGGACTTGCCATAGGAGACTTCGACGGTCTTATGTACCCTTTCTCCAAGTTTTCCTTGATGAATTCGTCGAGTTCCTTTTGTTCGTTTGGGGACAGCGGATATGTTTTGCAAGGGCGTGGTTCAAAGTCCGATTTTAACTCGATAGCGTGATCCCATTCGCCACGTTTCGGTAATCTTTCTGAGGTTTGTTTGTCAAAGACTCGTAGGAACTGATGGTACTGCGAAGGAATCTTATCTTTAAGAGGTACCTCGACCTGAACGTTCTGAGCTGCCTCTGCGAGTTCTTGTGCTTTCGTAAAACCCGCACGGATGTTCAGATCCGGTGTTCCTGATGCTTCTTCATCGAATCTCTCCTCCTTCCCTAATAACTCTTCCATTACGTCCTGTTCCCATCGTTCTGGGATCGTATCTCTCCCGTAGTCATCTTCGGTAAAGATTGCCGTTTCTTCTGAATTTCGGTGAAAAGATCGAATAGGAATTCGATGACGTCGCCCTGCAATTTTCGGTTGGGCTGTTGGTTTGAATCGTCCAACTGGTTCTATCCACCTGACTTGGTACTCCTTGTGATGGGTTCTTGGATCGATGACTATGGGTTTTAAGGTTTTAGTTTTCAAGTGGAGAACGGGAGGTTTTGCTGTGATACATGTTTCCGGGCATCTAGTCATGTCTACCCGTGAGTCTGACCAGTCTATATCTGGATTATGTTCTTCCAACCAGTCAGTACCGAGGATTATATCGTGATCCCCGATGTCCGTTACATAGAATTCGGCCTGTTCTTCATGGTACGCCTTGTCGTCTCGAGAATAGACACGAAGATTTCGGATAGTGTATTCTCGTACCCATCCCATGGTGTTTTCAGAGCCGTCAACGTTTCGAACTGGGAATGGGTTTTTGATAGGAAGGAGGGTGAGTTGATTTCTTTGTGCGAATTGACTGTTAATGATTATGCCTTCTGCACCGCTGTCTATTAGAGCGTTTGCGTCGATTTTTCTGCCAGTAATTTTGCCGATTAGTTCAGTTTTGAGTGTGATTGATGGTATCTGTTTATTGCGAGTGATTGCTGACATTCTTATTTCTGAAGGAAAGGTTCGCTCACAAGAGGGGTATAACACACTATATCGATTGTTCTTTAACTGTCCGGTGTACTGTTTTACTCCTGCTGACGACGTAACAGAGGAGCGATTTAAAAATCCAATTTAGACATAACATCCTTCAAATAGACGGTTGCTTGTTCCTTTTCCTCTCCTTCTAATCCTTTAACCCTGTTTACCATATCAGAGATTTCCTTGATCGTGTTTCGAGAAGAGGATGCCTGTGCCACTGTTGCCGGTGGAGGGGACGCGGTTTCGGCTGTTCGAATGGTGCGAGGAGGGAAGGTTCGAGAAGTATTCTGAGACGACGTTCTCGGGAATGTTGGGCATTTGTTACTCATGTGTCCGGTTTGTCTACATGCGAAGCATGCTCCTGCTTTTCGGAGTCGGTCCCTTTCATCAGGTGTCAGTTTCGGCGGTAGATTGAAAGACGAGTTAGCACCTGATCCCATGAGCGCATTTACGCTGGCTACCGTTCTTCCTTGAGACGGACCTGGACTATTCTTTGACGTTGAAGTAGTCTTCCAGCATCCTTGTCTCTCTCGTTCCTTCAACCACTCTAAGTGAAGCTCCACAGCTCTCTCCTGATACTGGTCGAAGTCTTTCCATTTCGGATACGTCCTTCCAACTGCTTCTCGAAGTTTGGGTGGTAGCCCGTCCTGGTAGAATTCCAACAGTGCTGCTTCTCCGAATTCAGACTCTTCTCCATACGTATCAAAAATGCTGTTATAGCCGCTGATATCCGTCCCCCTCATTCTGGCAAACTTGATCTTTGTTCTGGCCACATCTTCCGAGGCTAAAGGTTTGAAGTCCCTTTTGAATCAATCACGTATCTCTTTTAAAGTGATCCATCTTCGTTGATCTGGTGTAGCTTTCAACTCCTCGTCTTCCTCGTCTGCATCTCGTTCTGTCAATCTCTGCGTTGCCCAATCTCCTCCTTTTTCTCCTGTGAAGAATGACAGAAATAATGAAACCTGACTTTCTTTGGTTGGGTACCTTCCTTGATTCATGCGTAGGTAGTTGTTAAACTGGGCCAACCATCGTTTTGCCTCGCTACGTTCTCCGTTGAAGGGGTCCGGTTTTCTCCCTCGTTCAGAAGTTCCGTTTGACCCGATAGGAGGTGTGTCAGCCATGACTGAGTCATTCGGGTCTGAAGGGTCTGGAGAAGGAGGTGTAGGGGGGCGACGAGGGGCTACGGATGGTCCTTCAGCGGATGGAATGATGGGCGAAGAAGGTGGGGAAGTGGGGTTGTTTGGTTCTGGTGGGTTATTGGAAGGTGTTTCTGGTACTGGGTTGGGTTCGGAAGGTTGGTTGGTGGGCGTAGAAGTTCCTTGGCCTGATCTGGTTCTAGGTTTTCGATGTGCTTTCTGAATCGCAAGTTCTTGGAGCTGGGTTATAACGTGTAGCCAATTCGGGAGTTCTACGTCGGTAAGTCGCTGAGTGTTATACCTGTTCAGGCAAGGTTGCGATTTACACGGAACCCAAGGATCGTCGCCGTTTTCAGGGATATAGCAGGCGTCTTGGTTCGATGCGGGGTGGAATACGTGTGGTCGGTCAGCACAACGGAGTTTCGGATCTGCAGATGCGGATCGTCGCTCAGTCATACACTGATTTTATGAAAGGTAGTTGGGTCCTAGGATATAGGAAGATGCTAGGCCGTATTCAGGGGGAGGTGCTCGTGGAGAGTAATCGACGTATTCTTTGAGGAATAAAGGTCCTTGAATCTGAACCACAGTTTCTCCTGTATTGAAGTCCTCTTTCACTGTTATGTACGAGAACGTTGAGAGGACTACGTCACCTGAGATAAGTTTCCACACCCAACGTCTTGTACAAACGAAGTGTTGATCGAGACTCCAAGGGTCCGTTCGTAGTTGTTTTCCGTGAGAGACCGCGTATTCGGAGTACAGGAGGTAGTGGGGAAGGGGAAATGGAATTCGTTCGTAGTCGCGAGGGGTTTCAGGAGGCTCGATACGGATTCGGGAACGTGGGGTAGACAGGATGAAAAGAGTTGAGAATAGAGGTGAACAGGATAGAAGGAAAAAGACTCAAGTAGTGAGGTGGGTGTATGGGAGTTCGTTCAAGTGTCAAGGTTGTCGTTACACTCGATAACCACCCAAGTCACACAATACGAAAAAGCCGGTTACAAGAGAATAGATTGAGATAGAGAGATAGAAGATAGATAGAGAGAAAGTAAGCTGACTAGGCTCTACACTGCGTAGTAAGAGTACGGAGCGGAGACGAAGTGAACAAACTGAGGAATAGGTTACAGAGATCACAGGTATATAAGTAAAATATGAACAGATGGGAAAGAGTAAGTAATACTGGACGGTATCATGTGGAAATGTCAAGGGCGAGAGAATAATGAGTCAAATATGGATAGATGAAGGTACTAGATCATACGGAGTGATTGACAGTGAGAATGTCCATGGAGATAGGAATCGGAGGAGATAGGAGTATGAGTCATAGATCTAGAGAGATGGTAACTATAGACGATGATGAGAAATGGTTGATGTTTATGGGGTTAGAGTGGGAAATAGGTAGTAAAAGGAAAGGAATAGAAAGGAAAATGAATAGGCGGGAGGCGATTCATGACACCATCTGCTTCTTTCCATAAGTCAACCAATGATCCTTTGTCGATTAGAGATAAGCGAATACATGTTGTAAAGCATTCCAGTGTGTGATGCCTGGATTATGAGTGAATCAGGCAAGTTGTGAGACTGGATAAGCAAGATCTGGATATTGTAAAGTGCCTAAAGCTTCTCGATATGGTTTGTTGCGCATCTGGGCAATTTCTTTGATGGTAGTAGGCGAGTATGTGGATCGAATGGTATAGAGACAGGTTTAGTATCAGTGAATCTGTAACATGTGATAATGGAGTCGATGTAGGATTGTTGTGACATCCTGTTGCTGCATATCTCAATTCCTAACATCCAATGTAACTCTCTTGCATCTGTAACTTCTACCTTCTCTTTAATCTTCTTCTTCAGCTTCTCCATATCTGCCATAGTATCGGTAACCAATGTCATGTCATCGACATCAATGAATAAAATGATGAATGGATTAAGTCAATAAAAGAGCATGTGAGTCTGATTTCCTTCATGATTTTGCAGAATTGTAGATACCAACGGTATCTGGCTTGTTTGAGTCCATAGAGAGCTAATCGGAGACGGAGTATTTGACCAGGTTTAACACCTGTCATCTCAATGCCAGGAGGTGGTTTCATGAATATATTTTCATTGGGATCAGCTTTGCTATAAAGGTACACTGATTTAACATCCATTTGGTGAATCTCCATGTTACGATATGCTGCAATAGATAAAATAATGTGTCCTGATGTCATGGCAATTGATGCGAATGTCTCGTCTGGGAAATAGTCGACTTCTGGGATTTGGTTGTATCCACACACAACAAGTCATGCTCGATGTTCCTTGACCTTTCCATGTTTGTCCTTCTTTGTCCTATACACCCATTTTCCAGTAAGAATGTTGGCATTTGATGGTGTGTAGACTGGAATGAATGTTCCTTGTTCCTTATGCCTTCTCATTTCCTCTTCTATAGCTTCCTTCCATTTGGGCCAATCTGGTTGACGTTTCGCTTCCACAACTGAAAGTGGGTCGTAAGCTTCAAGTTTGGATGTAACCTGAGCAAGACTAGCAGTAAGCAAGTTGGCAGATTCTACTCCTCCTGTCTTCTTTGTCATAGATCTGGTGATAGATCTTCTACCTGTGATAATTTCAGGTGGAATGATGATCTCAGGTGTGATGGGTTCGGTAATTTCAATGATGGGATCAACTGTATCCAACTCAGGGACCTTCTGTTCCAAATTGATGAAATCATTGTCCTCCTCCTCACTGAGTTGGATTGATTGATTAGTGAATTGTATGTTCCATTCGATGGCAATGGATTTCTTCTTGAATTCCTTCTCTGGTCCCAACCAACATCCTTCAGTTGTCTGATCTTCCAATTTGTTGGGTTTTGGAGTGCGTTTGACATAAACAATAGAGCTGAATGGGTGAAGATCTGAGATGTCTGGGATAGTTCCGAATCATTTTTCATAAGATGTCTTCATATCAATGGCTTTGTGCAGGGTACAATTCCAGATGTAGGTTGCATGAAGCGTTGCCATGCCCCATAACCATTTTGGTAATCCTGATGAGATGAGCATGGCTCTGACAGTGTTGTGAAGTGTTTGATGACTTCTTTCTGCAATACCGTTCTGCTCTGGTGTGTTGTGAACTGTGAGTTTCCTCTCCATTCCCTTTCCTTCCAAATACTTTGTAAACTCTCCTCCTAGAAATTCTCCTCCTCAATCTGACTGTAGAATTTTGATGATAATGTTGAATTGAGTCTCGAGGGTGGTCTGGAAGATGACGTATTTGGTGAATGATTCATCTTTAGAGCGCAGTAGAGGGGTTTCTAGCCAGTATGTGCCATCGTCGATAAGCATGAGTGAATACTCCTGGTGATTGATAGTTCTGACTGAAGCCATTCCCCAACCATCCATGTGCATCCTGTCTCCAAAGTTCTCAGCACGTGGAGTAAGATGTAATTTTGGAATAGTGATACAAGCTCCTTTGGCACACATGCATACAATGCATTCAATCTGCTCCATTCTGTTCAGATCAAGACGTACTCCTTTAACTGCATTGTTTGCGAATAAGGTTTCGATGTATTGATAACTCTGGCTTTGTATAAGGATAGGGTGCGAATAGTGACAGAATAAGCATTTTCATGCTCAATGATTTGATAAAGCCCATGCACTTTTGGAATGTGAGTGATGCTGCAACCTTGTTTCAAGATAACCATAATTTCTCCTTCAATATGAATGATGTATCCTGTGTCATCCAATTTGGGCATGTCTGGACAGTAGAGAGTGTCATGAAGAGGTAAGAAGTGGGGTTTTCCTTTGTATCAACTGTTTAGATGTGTAGGGTGCCTTCCCTTGGGATGTGAATGTATTGGAGTTAGTGGCTTGGATTTGACAAGTGGGAATAGTCTGGTAGTTTCGTAATTGGTCTCAGAGTGGGGACATATGGGATGAGCATCTGGAGTCGAATAGAATCAGTGGAGTATGTTCCAATGCTTTGAAAGCTGCTTCTTCAGCTATGTCAGAGCAATCATTAGTGGGGTGATCAATGGAATCTTCAATTTCCAGAATCTCAATGGCCATCCAGCTTCCTTCATCACTATCTTCTTTGTTCTTTTCTCTAGCACTGTTTGCTGTATCCCTTCCTTTTCCATTCCTTTGTTGTCCATTCTCCCCATTCTTTCTGTCTTCTCTGTAATTCCTATCATCTCGGTGTTCTCTGGCGATGTTAGCACGCTGCATGTGCTTAGATGGACAATTTTTGGAGAAATGGCCAAGTCCTCCCCAATTATAACAGCTCAGTTCCTCCCTTGTTTGATTGTTGCCTTGCCAATTTCCTCCTGCTCCACCTTGGCCTCTTCCTCTAAAATTTCCCTGACCTCTGAATGATGATCCTCCTTGGCCTCCTCTGCTATCTCCTCTCTAAATCCACCATGCCCTCTGCCTCAGAAGTTGTCATTAGAGTAGTTTGCAGATTCTTGTGATTTGTAGGAGCTAGAAGTAAAGTTCTTACCCTGAGCTTCTGCTCAAATGGCTGCGATCAACATTTCCAGTGTCAACTTGTTTGGTTCTTCTCTGTAAACAGTGATGAGGGCTTTGACAGTGGCTTGATACATATCAGGAGTGGAAGAGATGATGGCCAATTTGAAACTCCACATTTGGCTAGTTCATCCATGATTGCGCTGAGGTTGTTGAGGTGTTTACCAACTTTAGCTGGGTTGGTACTCAGGGTCACAGAAAGTGATGGTCTCCCACAGCATTCACATTTAAAGTTTTTGGCTCATCCTGAGCTTCATAAGGCAGACAGTGAGCCCAGGCTCTACTACAGTACTCTTGGATATCTAATGGAACTTTCTGGGGCAGTAGACATGAGAAAATTGAGGAGCAAGTGCTCAAGATGAACGAAAACTTTTTATGTGACCAGAGTCACAGGACCATCACTTTCTGTGACACTGAGTACATGTTAGGGAGAAGAGTCGCTTTTCCAAGCTGGCTTCAGTGAGGGGGTCCTTTGCATCATAATCCTGTTTCAATGCATCCCACAACTCCTCTGATGTTGGCTTGTTCCTGTAACACCTCAAAATAGTGTCTGGTAGTGTGCTGATAATGCCGTTCAACAGGTCTTTATCCTGCTGTTGTCCTTCTGCCGCCAATGTGGGTGCTGTAGTTAAATACTTATTGTATCCAATAGATCCTGCTGCCCTCTGTACTCTTGTTACCCATGTACTCCAATTAGATCTGTCCTTCTCAAGTTTTGTAACTTTATTGAATGCTTTGGTTGCCTTGGACATGTCATTGTCTG
Source organism: Tetrapyrgos nigripes (assembly GCA_013368315.1). NCBI lineage: Eukaryota > Fungi > Basidiomycota > Agaricomycetes > Agaricales > Campanellaceae > Tetrapyrgos > Tetrapyrgos nigripes. The sequence goes on from JAACJM010000118.1 coordinate 222,185, forward strand.
AGTCTGAATCTGAATCAATTGTATCATCTGGTTCAGATGGATCAGGATTGGGATCGGATGGTGGAGATGGTGAGTCAGGTGGATTAGAATGTGGTTCTGGATTTGGATCGGGATCAGATTCAATGGAGGTGGTATTGGGTCTCCTTTCAGTGGCTGTTCTGGTGCCTCTGGTACTGATGAAGATGGTGAGTCAGGTAGATTAGAATGTGGTTCTGGATTTGGATTGGGATCAGATTCAATGGAGGTGGTATTGGGTCTCCTTTCAGTGGCTGTTCTGGGGCCTCTGGTACTGATGAAGATGATGGCTGTGGTTCTGATGATGTGGAGGGCTGTGGCGCAACTTCCCATGGCTGTCCTGAAGGTGGAAATATGAGTGGATTCAGTGGCAGTGGTGCTGTGCATTCTCGATGACCATTGATAAGTGGTTCTTGTCCTCTGTTTATGAGTCGTCCCCAAGGATTTGGGTTTGCTTCTGGTGGTAATGGGATGGAATTGTAGCAATTTGGACAGGGATGTGCTGTTTTGTTGTACTGATAAAATTCTGTGTTCTATGTCCCAAAAACAATCAATGTAGTCGTCAAAATCATATATGTGTGCCTGATATGCACAATGGATGTACTGCTGTGGTCTGGGACTGCCTCTCCTAGACTGGTTTCGAGATCCTGACTGTGATCTGATTATCTGTTCGGGGTTGCTGACCCTGGGTACTGGCAATCTGTGCCTTGAACTGTAGTGTTGCGAGCTACTAGTCATACAACATCAAGAGCTGGACAATGAGTTGTGATTAGGCTAGGGTGGAGCCCATAACCTATGAGAATAAATGAATATGAGGACACTTGTTAAACAAGTGAGGTGATGAATATTATTGAGGCTCTAGAGGTATAGACAGTGAACTACTAAGTATTTATACTGTTAACTACTGTGGCTGCACAAGTCTGTAAATATAACACAGTGGTGTAATGTCTGATATCAGTCTGGAGTCAACAATGTAAGAAACGATGTAAGTATGGAGCATAGTGGAAAGTAAGTGGTGCATGTGTGGATACAAGTGGATTTTGTATACTAGATAAGTGGAGAGAAAGATATGAGTGTTTGTTGTAAGTATAGATTAATATAAAATTCCAGCAACCTTCGATAGAATCAACAAATTCTTCAGCTTCTTGTGTTGCACCAAAGTCATAAGGTTCAGGTTTTGACTGATTAGGAAATAAGAGTTGGTCTGACTCTTCATATGGTTTGAGGAGGCTGACATGAAAAATATCATGAATTTTTCCTCTTTTTTCAAATCTTCAGATAAGTCCAATTTATACGCAGACTTAACAGGATTAGCCTCCAAAATTTCATAGGGGCCAACATACTTCAGGAGAAGCTTATGAGCACCTCCCTTTGGTAATTTTAAGTTCTTGGTGGGTAAGTATACTCTGGAGCCTTCTTTTAATTTAGGTTCTTTGGTATGATGTTTATTAGCCTGATGAGTCTGAAAGACTCGAGACTCTATAATGACATCATGTGCATCAAAAAGGTTCTGCATTGCTTGTATGCCAAATGCATGGACCCCAGCAGGTAGATTGTCCTTATTATGGACTTCAAAGAGCATTGATGGAATATAGCCTTAGTTAAGTTCAAACAATGAGAATTTGAATTGATAGCAAACTCCACAATAGGCATTTTTGCTAACCAATCACATTTATCATCACATGTTGCAGCTCTAAAGATTTGCGCTACTGAACAGTTAGCGTGTTCAGTCACACCATCTGTCTGCAGGTGGAATGAGGTAGAAATGAGTAATTTTGTGCCAAGTAGACAGTGCAATTCTTTCCACCAAATGGATGTAAATCTTGAATCCCTATCTGAAACAATAGATTCAGGTAGCCCATGGAGGCATACAATTTCTTGCATATATTTCAGAGATAGATCTGTAGCTGTGTTCTTTGTACTGCAAGGAATCAAATAAACTTGTGAGGTAAGACAACAAATGATCACCCATAGGTAGTTGAATCCTTTGACCTCAGGGAAAGGATCAATGAAATCCATTCTGATCAATTGCCAAGGTCATGCAGGAATAGTTAGGGGATGTAATTTCCCCATAGGTGGCCAATTACTAACCTTAGAGCAGTTGCAAAGCTCACAGGTCTTACAAAATTTGTCACTCATCCCATAGATACCAGGATGTAATCAGCAGTACATTGGGGTCCAAAGTGGCCCACAGTCAGGTGGCCTTGTTCAAGAATCAATCCTCTAAGAGATCATGTAGCGCTGGGTACTTCAGGTACACATAGTACCTCTTCGTTGGCAAGATTCTTTGTCCAAATGTAACCATCACAGACAATAAATCTAGTGTGATCCTCAGGCTTGAGGAGAATTTTATGAAACAATTTATCGTAATTATAGTTCTTTTTCAGATCACTCAGGAATTGGTTGTCTGAATCATAGTCTGAGTGTAAATTTTTCCCTTTAGCATGAGATTCAATCACAATAGGGTTCACTCAAGGTGGAACAGAGTATTCAGGAAGATCAGGCTCCTTAGAATTCTCCAGTTCTTGTGCTTCAATATCCCTTGATTCAACAGCATCTTTTGCGGCATCAGTCCACATAGCATTGAATTTTTTGACAAATTCTACTATCTCCTCCTTGCGTCCGAGGGGTAGGTCCTCAGCAAGTTTATCAATGCATATGTCTGCATTAACATAGTCGTAAGGCTGGTGCTTGTCCTCCCAGGTATCTGATTCATAGTACCTAGATAAGATATCTGCAACACGATTAGTGATGCCTTTGATGTAGGTAATATCAAAATCAAATCTGGATAAGTATTCCATCCAGCGCATTTGATGGTTGATAACCATTTCTGGGTTTTAAAGAATTCAAGAGCTTTGTGGTCAGTTACCACATGAATACAATAGCCAATTAACTTATCTTCCCATTTGAGAAGTGCTTCGAGAATGGCAAGAGTTTCAGTCTCAAAGACTCGGTAATTGCGTTGGGCATCAGTAAACTTCTTGGACATAAATCCACCAGGTCTACAAGACTGCCAGGTGGGTCCTTGACCATACATTGCTCCAACGCCAGAGACTGAAGCATCACACATGACCCATATAGGATCTGGGTTCCGAGGATCAATGGGTTTAAGGATAGGCAATTTGCAACATAAGTTCTTAATATTGCAGAAACAAACATCATGGAGTGGCCTCCAAAAATAATGTTGATTATTCTTTGTCATTTCAGACAAAGGGGTAGTATATGACAATACGTCAGGTAAGAAATGAGCCAGATAATTGACCAATCCAAGGAATTTTTGTACGCCATTGTAGTTTCTGGGTATTCTCCAGTTTCAATTTACCAGAGTCTGCATGTAAGCCTTTATCGTCAATCTTATGGCCAAGGCGATCAAGAACCTCAGTATATAGTTCGACTTTACTAGCCTTAAGGAATAATTCTTGCTCTCGAAGCTTTTGAAATACAAGTTCGAGGTGCTTTTCATGCTCCTCAATGGTATCACTAAACACAAATATATCATCAAGATATACGTGCATGAATACGCCAATATAATCATGAAATATTGTGTTCATAAGGCGTTGAAATGTTGAAGGTGCATTACAATCACCGTGTTGCATAGTATAACTCACAAAGGTTCCGCTTACGGTTTAAAAGGCGCTTTTAGCTACATCTTCAGCCACAATATGGACTTGCTCGTATGCATCAGATAAATCTATTTTTGAGCGAAGCTTCTTGCTTGCTGTTTGCGTATGGACTCGATCCTGATCAGGAAGTGGAGTCACATCCTTGTGAGTGTTTGCATTATGCTCTCGACAGTCAATAGTTGTTCAGACCATCCTTCTTTGCGATGCAAAGCATAGGTGCAGCTTGGGATACAAACTTTGGTTCCCACCATCCAGCATGAGTGTATCGAGAGATCTTCTCAGCCAATTGTCCACGAAGTGAATCAGGACATCTAGGCATATAATACCAATACTTTTTATCTGGATTGACAAGTGGAATTGTGTGGTTTACCTCACGGAGAGGTGGCAATTTTTCAGGTACGCCACTCATGAAGTCTTTACAGGTATCAAACCAGCATTGCCTAAGTTGAGGAATATCCTCTTCAGTATATTTCTGTTCCCCTAGGAAAACAGATTCAGTCTCCATTTGTGCCCGAAATTGTTCTGCACATGAATTCAAAGCTTCAGGTATAGATACCTGTGGAGTAACGTGCTCGAGTGGTTCCATATCCGGAAATTTAGCATGGCTAAATTCTTGAATGAGCTCATCGACTTCATGCAATGATTTGTTCAAAGTAGGGTCTGAAATTTTATTAGGGGTAATTTGGTCAATAATATTAACCATATCATCAACACTTATAGCGTCTTCTGGTCCGAGAAGGACAGGTAAGTGTGGACTTAGGGTATTATCCCTTTGGTATTGATTGTCCTCATCTTGAACTTCTATGATTCCTGGAGATCGTGGCTTCCAGGGCACTTCAGCATGTTCCTGATTTACTAAATTGTGGCTTTCATATAGTCACTTCTCAACTTTTTGTTTGCCTTTTGACTTTTGATCAGTCTTTTGAGGCTTTGTTTGGGATATCCCATATTTCTTTGGGCATTCTCGGACCTTCATCTTGTTATCTTTATTCATTTGAATATCTTCTCACTAACTCCTTCACTTCCTCTCCCTCAGAAAGAGTGGGAATAGGTATTCCTTTCAATCGGATTGTATCATCATTGAAGTCTAAGGCTAATCCATGCCTACACATGAGGACGGTGCCTATAACAACATCATAACAATCCACATTTGCTATATCAAAGTAGTCTTTAGATACTACTTTCTGCTTCTTTGATTCAAAATGATACAGAGCTATGCATCCATATGTAATCATTGAACGGCTACCTTTTGTCCCTAGCTGGAGGACTACTGGATTTTCCAGCTGGAAAGTACGCAATTTGGCGTCGCGTGCAAAATCTGGACTGATAGCATCTGCAGTGCTGCCACTATCAAATAAAGCAAAAGCTTGTACACCATTAAAGTCGACAAATGCAGATAAGCATCGACTTTCTTCATTGGTACGATGTGGACGAGTACCTGTGCGTGGGGATTTCTCAACACAGGTTCAAGAGTAGGAGTAGCATGGCCATGATTGTCCACTTTCATGGCACGTAAATATTCACCGAAATCTAAATGGTGTATATCAAAAGATTCAGTGAAACTGTCACTATCTGAATTATGTTCATCGTCTGATGTATCTGAGGATGATACAGACTGCAAATCTGGTGCTGTATCATAACTAGATACAGATTCGTTATCAGAGACAACACGCATACCAGTCATACGACCACGAAGTTCAATGTAGTCCTCATCTGCAGCATCAGAGGTCCATTGGGAGCCTCCCCATGGTTCTGGATCATCACTTTCACTGTTAGGTGAATCAGTGCCAGAAGAATCTGAATGATCATCACTAGTAAGTATTTGAAAGTCATTGGATGGAGGATGCTCCTCATAGACGTTTTGGTGAACTGGATCATGAGCAGCGGTCCTTATTCTGACCATCTTTCTTCTTTTTGTTACGATCCTTAGATCTTGAACAAGATCGTCTACGTCTTGCACGCTTAAGTGCTTCACGACCTTTGTGGTAGTATTTACCAGCTTCAACGCTTCGTTCACAGTCCAAGTCTGCATGAATAATATCATTCACTGTTGAAGATTCAGGAGTGGCTTTATGAATACGAGTCATGTCCTCAGCCATCTCTTCAGGTAGTAATAAAAATAACCTTCGTTTAAAGGTATATACATCAGGTGGACTTGGCATGTATTTGGCATAGCAAGTAAGTGCACTGAACATGGCTTTAACCCCCTTATCAGGCGAGTAAGTAACAGCATCAAATCTTTCAGCCACTCTTGTCAAGGAGGCTTCGTGAATAAATCGACGATACAAGCCACTAATGACCTGCATAAATGTCATACGGTTTTCGAACGGATCTTCACGACTGAATCCATCCGGGATAGCCTCCACGAAATCACTGAGCCATTGTCTTGCTGGTCCATGAACAAAGGCAGCAGTTGCATTTGTCCTTTAGATATCCACAGATGAGATTATCCATTTACTTCGTCGTTTGCTCAGGCGAACTTCGGGGCCACATAAATCAGCCATATTGAGCCATCTTACAAGATCCTTTAGTCATTGGTCAAAGCCAACGAAATCATTATCACCGTAGTAATAATCCGGCTTTGGTACAGATTGAATGAGTGTCTTCTGTATATTGTTATTACCTTTAGTAGGTTTACCATATAAATGAAAAAATAATTAGCACTTCAAAATGACGAAAGCTGCACGTAGAACCTCCTCCTCAGTACGAGGTGTAGAGTCATAGACAAAATACCTCCTTTTTGTTGAAGGTTTTATCGGTTGATGTACAACGAGTTTGCCCAAATACTCCGGGCCTTGGCATGGTTTCAGCATCAACTGCGGTTTGAGGAGTATCACGGTCATTATTTTCATTTTCATTTTCCGAATCGGAGCTGTAACTGCCCGGTTCGGGGATGTGATCACTAGATGGTGGATCATTAGACTCGCGAGCCAGTCTGTCGGTAATCTCACGTGGCCTGGCGGACTTTGAATGGGGCCAGTGATCCCTACAACTGGCGGAGTTCGAAACAGAATGGATGGAACCGAGCCTAGTGGATCATCATCAGGAGGACCACTACCGTTGGGCATGGGACGATTGGTTGATTTACCCGAGCTGGGTGTACCGCGAGCATTTTTCGGAGCTGTATCCGAATTGCGAGAGGGATGACCATGATCCGAAGGTGAACTTCCACCTCCATCACCCCTTGTTGGAGCATTTTGATGAGTGCGCTCATGGAATTGAGCACCAGGTGCTCTTGGGAATCGTTGAAATGCTCCACCCAGGCCACGGTAATTCGGATGAGATTGATAGGGTACTCTCCGTTGCCACAAAATATCGTCTGGTCCGAACGGTTCGGGGATTCGGGCTCTAACAGCTTCATGTTCTGCCTCTTCGATAGGGCATACTGGTTATCTGACTTGAGGTTGATGACCAGAATAGATCATAGTACCATCCTCAGTAGTGTATACTTACATGTTGATCTGGGATGGCCGTTGTGCTATAATTAAGTAAATCATAGTCGCGAATTGTTTGGTGGATATAGCGTCTTCGCAAATCAATATGATATTGCCAGACTTGCATTTCCGAGATCTGAGATGCGTTTGATCTCATAGAGGCGCTGCTCCGAGGTCTTGATCTAAGCTTTGGCTTGTGTAGCTCTTCAGCGTCCTCAATATCAGCTGAGTTTGCTTTGTCATTATCTGCAGACTGGTCTATCCGAGTGGAAGTACGTATATTACTTGTACTAGCAATAGGTACATGAGGTCTTGCGGGATTACCGCGTAGAGAAAAGTCAATGTGGGGGACTTTACCCTTCCCCTTATCATGTCTACGGGACATAGCAACCATTTCCTCCATTACTTCGTTGTAAGATGTTGAGGGTTCTTCATTATCTTGCCCATCAAATAAGCTATTGCGTGATTGTGGTCGCGACGGCGGTGGCGGCGCTTGGGCACAATCCCAAGAGCACCCAAAGTGACTTGTACAGCTGAAGGATTTGCGAAAGGTCATCGGGACGACCACCACGTTGTCTTTGCGTTATCTTCACGCACATCGATGGATAGAAGAAAGTTAAACATAGTGTCATGGTACGTGTCAAAAGGATAGGCGACGATGAAGTTGAGGCCGTGATTGTGGATTGAGAGTTGCCAGGATGGTGACCTGCTTTTTCGAAGGGAGCCCTATTGCAGTGGCCTGTGATTAGAATCCGGATATGGCTAGGATACTTATGGCAGGATTTGAATTTTGTGCCGCCTGTTGCAAGCTGGATTTGAGGCCAACGTCGAGAGAGAAGTGCAGCTACGTTTGGTGAATGGTCATGGTGGAATGCCTGCTCCATGGAGTCGTCTTCCGTACCCCATGACTCTGTATACCTTTAGGTAAAGCAAAGCGTTCACAAACACCATGGTCTGCCGAAAGGAGAAACACAAAGAACGGTGGTTCGGCGGGCCTCAGCCTCCGTGTGAGTTGTGAGGAAGGTATCAAAGCTGTATATATCTCGATAGCCTTTAGGACCCCAGATATTCTGGATATCCCTGATGCAGAAATTGTCGATGCAAAAGAAAGAGCAGCCGTAGAAGATGATACAAAGCTTTGAGTCCAGATAGTGACACACCCTTGATTACAAATCTATCTATCTATTCAACCCCAGTGGTAGTCCTATTACTACAGGTTAACCAAGGTAATACCTCCATCAATACCCAGATTTTGCCCATTCACGAACTCGCCAGAATCAGAGGCTAAGAACGTTGCAGCAGTTCCTATCTCAGATGGCCTGTAGATTGAATTTCCCAGGCAAAAGTCAGACGCCGCCGTTCACGACGAAAGTCGAAAATCATAAAACGACTCGAAAACTCACCTTCCTAGTCTAAGTAACGGAGCTGGGCTGAAGATTCCCAGTGCAGGTTGACTAGCAATCTGATTGATGTCCAATCCCGCAGCATCCATCCCCTCAGAGGGGAACATCCCAGGGGAAATAGTATTGACGCGGATAGGAATGTTTTGCAGAGCGAATTGCGTAGCGAGGAGTTGAGTGAGGAGGTTGACGCCCGCTTTGCTCACCAGATGGACAGCAATTAGAAAGCGTGTAAGAGATAAGTGCATACTTACCGCACCTGGCGAGAGTTTGATCGATGCTCCAGCACTGGAGATGTTGATAACACTAGAGGTACCGTTTCTTGCTCGAGCACCTTTTTCGAGGAGAGTGACGAAGCCCATTGTAACGAAATATGGAGCGGCAGTGTTGGTTTTGAAAATTCTGCCCCATTCTTCAAAGGTGTCTTGGGCGAAGGCGGTTTCTCCGACTTTAGCGTCCTTGGGAGAATCCCTCCCCTTGAGGACGTCCAAGAGAGTTCTAATGATTCCGGCGCTGTCGTGATATACGTTAGTACTATAAGTCGCTTGTGCAGGCTACGAGTACAGATGTAACTGACTTGTTTACGAGGATGTCTAATTTCCCTTCAGCTTGGTCAATAGATTTGATTGCATTTGAGATCGACTCTTTTTCAGAAACGTCCGTTTGAAGGCTATGAAGACACAGAGTAAGTTGACGTCAGTGTTCGGTGTCCCGCATCTGTGAAAGAACGTACGGGATCAGTGCGTTCTCGCTGGCGGTCTTCTCTAGCACTTGCAGACGCCTTCCAGTGATGTAGACCTCGGCTCCATTCGTGGAGAGCTCCTTCGCAATCATCAATCCCCTGGTAATTCAGGTCAGACGAGAATCAAGACAAGAAAGAGAGAATTGAAGCAAGAGCTTACATTCCAGTTCCACCACCGGTAACGAGAGCGATTTTGCCTTGCAAGCTGATAGCGGACATGGTAGTTATTGTGGTGAAGAGAAAGTTGTTGTGTTTTCGATATGTTCTCTAGCTTTTATACGCTCCAATACACGCATTAGTGGCAGAAAGGAACATGTGTTTACTGTTCGTTTACTGTTCGTTAACCCTTTTGGGAATCGGCGAGGATTGCGCAGCACGCTTAATGTCGATCTTGGCCATTATGAATATATTGGACATTGACAAAGATGCTTGATTGGCCTACGGTATCGGGATATTATTCAAGACCTGGAGGCTGGCAATCAGCTTACTAGTTCTTACTCATCATTTTCCACCTTCTTCTGCCCTCCCAACATTGTCTGCCTCTTTTGCGTTGCCGGCTGTGTCTTCCTCTTCTCCACTGCCGGCCTTGTCTCCTCCAACATCCCCCTCATCATCTGTATCCTCTATGATCCTCTTACTCTTGACCCCTCCCACCCTTATGCCTATCCCTGCCGGTCGACTTGCTTCTGCTCTTACGGCCTCGCTCACCTCCTCTTTGACTACCCTGGGCTCTCCTACTACCCTCAGCACCTCTTTCATTCTCTGTATCACCCCCATCCTGGTCGTCATCTCTGCTCTCCTTCTCCTCCTCCTCCTCCAGCTGCGTTCCATTGTCAACACGCTGTCTCTTTTTCGGTTGACTTGTCCCTCGGTCTGACCTTCGCTTCCTGCCCAGTTCTACCACCTTCCCCTCCTCCTTGAGCTTCTCAAGCTTCTTCATAGCCTTCTTGTGCTCGGTGGCAGTCAGTCGTTTCCAGTGACATAGCTTGCTCTTGAGTAACCTGTGTACCTCACGAACTTCAGCAGCTTTGAGATGGTGAGAAGAGACAAGGGGCACTTGCTCTGGCCAATTAGCGAGCTTGATCTTCTACTTCTGCACAAGCTTGACCCAGTAATGAGCGTACTCCATTTGAAGGTACTTGTTTCCAGTAATTTCTGCTGTAAAAGTATGTTAGAAAAAGAATTATAGAAAGGTTTTTCTGCAACTTACCAAGACCTTCATTAATCCACTTTGTAATGTCATCTTTCATCTGCCTCTGAGTGATTTCTCTTTGTCCTCCAATATGGCCATCAACTCCTCATCCTCCTTGACCAGCTTGTGTATTTCCGCCATTTTATATCAATTACCCGGCACATGACCTAGGGAATAGTCAGTATACGATAGTCAAGGAAATCAAGATGTTGTCACATACCAGCATTCACCTCCTCACTCTTCGCATGCACGGCTGCATTATATACACTGATATCCCTCTTTGTCGCTTGACGCCTCTGCATCCCCATGAGCACCTTGACCCTGTGGAGGGGAACATGATGTTCGTCAGCGATATGCTGTATCTCCTCCTCTGTCTTCTCCATCCAATCATCCACTGCCTTCTTAAGCTTTTCCCTCATTGTATCTCCCTTCAAAGCCTTCTCAGTGGCTCCCATTCAAGGCCTGCTAGCAGTGACTGTGTTGGCGGCTGCCTGTGAAGACGATGGTAGTGGAGCGGAGGTTGCTGTCCAACCTATCGAAACAGGCTCACATTCCACTGGTGTAGGTGCTCGTAGGATACTGCTGGTGGTAGAGCTGTGTTGTGTAGTTGGTACGGATACTGACGCAGCATCAGTAGTTGATGGAATGCTAATGGGGGTAGATGACACCTCAGAACCAACTGAGTTAATGAGTAATGAAGTCGACGTTGTCGGGGACGATGATATGGAAGGACAACTTGGGGCGGCAGGACTGTCGAGTAGAGACAAAATGCTTTGTCTGACTGCAGTTGCAGTAGGGACAGCAATGATAGGGAAGAAGGAGGAGCGAGCTGGAGGTGCAGAGGAGGTTGGCTGAGGAGGGACAGCAGAGTCCAGAACAGTATGAGACTCTGGCAACTCAGAAGAATGTGTTAGACGGTACTGAGACCTTGGATCCATGTATGAGTTGCCAGGAGGATGCTGGGCAGACTGGGTAGTGGTTCTCCAGGTAACCTTCGCAGAGACGCAATCGGTAAGACGCAGAGTGGCAGTGTCTACATTGTTGTTGACCACTGGAGGCTTGAACCTCACCTGCACACTGGCTTGTATGTTTTGTCATGGTCTGAAAGTGGTAGCAGCAGGGTTTTGACTGCTAGACTCATTTACATTGCCAAACTGGAATATAGAGGCAGAGGGAGTCAGTTGAATAGGAGTTAATGGTGCCCGGTAAACTGAATGACTCCCAGTTGGAGGTGGAAGTGAGTTATGAGTTGGTGCTGAAGTATAGGAGGGGAAGCTTTGGGATGAAGGAGGTCATGTTGAAGGGGGTCGCATGGTTGATGAGTGTGTCTGAGAAGGAACTGAACTGTGGGGGAAAGAAGCAGTCTGCACAGTATTGTATTCATTACTGTGCCTGAAAGTAGGCAGAAATGAGCCAAACTGAATGGAATGATTAAGTTGACCTGATGGTGTCTGCAGTGCAGGAGTCGATACCAGTGAACCAAATGATGGATTGTGAGGGGTAGGAGTAGATGCTGGTGAATAGATAGAATGGTTTGAAAGAGCAGAGTTGGGTCGGAGCTGAGTTGGCTCAGCTTGGTAGCTCGACGTCAAGAATTGTGATGACAGTGTATTGCGAAGAAGCAAGACCATTGTATTGAGAAGGTGGCGTATCATTGTATTGAGAAAGTGTGCCACTGTGCCGAGGGTAGTAGTTTTGAGAGTTCGTTTGCGAGTACTGCATATTCTGCTGCTGCTGGAAGTTATGATAATCCATTGCTCAACTCAACAAAAATTCCCCAATCTCAACAAAAAAACACATCCCAGAGGTCATGCACAGGCATGTGGGCATGTGCATCAGCTACGACTTGGTCCGTTGAACCAACCATCAACCTCTGACCCAAACCACTTCCTTGGCTGAGCCTCCACTGAAAATGTCCGGTAAGTATATTACTATACAACAGCTTCTTTTGACTGACGTTTATATAGCATCTTACTATAGCCCATCTTGCTCTGCTTCTCCTGTCAAGTCGTCTTCATGTTTTTCATCTCCTGTCAAGTCTGGAGATGAAAGGCTCCATCGACTTCAACAAGGTATGGATTTCCACAGGGACTTGCTAGACTGGCACCAGGGTGAGTTGTTAAAGCAGTCTATTTTCTTTCATTAGTTTCTAACATCTCGCAGAGTTAGTTGCCAGGGAAATCCAATGACAGGACGCTGAGGCCGAGTTGAGAGCAAGAGAGGCTGATGTGGATGCTGGTGTTCAAGACCTTAACGCCAGCATGTCCGGAATGTTGCTGTACTACGGTGTGTATTATGTGGTTCCAATGCTCTCACATTGTATTCATAATCATGTAGAAGGTTTGGCAGACACCTTGTCTCCAGGTTCTCCCTCTCGCAGACATCACAAGGCTGAGTGACACTTTCCACCTGTGTCCCTGGATGGTGATCCTCCACTCTCGTATGTCTCACCCCCATCTTCACCATCAAAATCGTCGGTGTAACGCCCTCAATCATCTTTGTGTCGAGGTCCAGCTCCGACACCACTGACATTACCAGTCAGCTCAGGAGGTGATTTTAAGTACTACCTGGTGTACTTTGGGATTAACCAAGAGCATGGAATCTTCCCTGGCTGGTGCGTTGTCTTTCATATATTTTCTATGTCATACTAATCATTATCCCAGGTTTTCTAACACAATGCTCGTGGAGCTGCAGAAGTCTGCAATGGGTACAATCATGCTATTACGAAGGGTTTTGATAATGGGCCCCTTCTCTTGCAATTCTACCAGGAGTGTCTTGACTCTGGAGTCATAGATGCTCTACAGGTTTTGCCTGAGAAGGAGGAATGGTTCATCGTATCGAGAGGTGTCAAACCCAGAGTTTATCAACGGAAGCATGTTGTGTCAGTGGGCTTGCAGTGGAGAGGTGGCAATATTGTTTGGTTTATTGGGAGTAAGTCAGAGGGACAGGCTCATCTCAGGAAGATGACCAAGGTGTATGTGCTGGCAGACGAAGGAGCCTTTTGAGTACTTAAGTACTTAGTAGGTACATAGTCTACCAGTTTGTATGCCATTGCTACTATCTTGATATAAATGTATCTGGATTTTATACATATATGTATTGCAAGAACAGACTGGTAGTACTTAAGTACAGAGGCAATGAGTACAATAATGTAGTACTACTGAGGACTTGACATAATCATTGTTGAGTAGCTGGTTCTACAGAGTCCTCATTGCCCTTCTTAAACTTGCGTTGCCTGCAGCCATATTTTGTCTGATACACTGTGTCACCATGCTCGAGTATGTATGCTCTGAATAATGAAAGTGGTGAGCTGAGGTGTGAGATGAAAGAAGTGTGTTCCTCATACTGAGCTCGCAGCTGCTTCCTTTTCTGTGAAAGTCTCTCTTGGTGCCTAAGTAGAACACAATCAGAACCTCATTGAAACGAAGAAATGGGAGATGACGCACTTCAACCAGTAGGTCTCATTCCATTTTTTACGCTTCTCCTTGTGCTCCTCCAGGTCCTCCTGGCTTTCTCTGACAAAAGACGTCCTTGCCTGCTCAGAGTAATTAGTATAGATAGTAATGAAAGAAATAAAGATGTTTGTGAAGGAATTAAATCATGTGTAAAGACTCACCACTCCCTGTAACACTGACTTGCCCAAAGTTGCTGGACATGACGGTTTTCCTGTTTTTCTTCCTCTGTAAGCTTGGATTTTCAAATAGCAGACTTGGTATGCTTGCGAGGCATTGAGGGCAGGCCACCAGTTTTTCAAGCTCACAGTCAAGTTCACATTCAAGCCTTTGTGCTGGCTGTGGGCAGGCTTTTGGGTGCATTTTGGTGGGATGGGACACTTCCTTTTTTGGAAAGAGGCCTCAAATACTCGAAAATTCAGATTTTTATTACTAGTGCTGTTGGGGTTGGGCAGGGTTTCCCACAGGCCAAAATTTGATGGGAGGGTGGGTACAGTCAATAGGGCCTCAAATCCCTATTTGGAATGCAAATAGTGGCTGTGGCTGACCCAGAAAACACAAAATACATTCCCAGAGCCAGTAATGAAAAATCATCTGAATGGGTAAGGTGTATTTTCATATGCTGAATCCAAATATTTAATTATATTTGTAGTATCTGTAGTGGTTAGGGAGATATGGCCAAAATACTGTCTAAATATAACAAAAGAGCAGGATGGGTACTAGTCATTGTGTCAAATCAGATCTGATAATCATGTGGGTTGGTAGGGTATTGCATTAAAACTCCCTAGACTTAAGAATATAGTTTTTTTTGGCATATTATTAAATCTTGAGGAGCTATGTGCAAAATACTGTCTCAAAATGGCAAAACTTGGGATAGCCATGGACACTGCAAGCTATAGCATCTGGTAGTGATGTGGATATGCCTACTATGGTATTTTGGGTCAATGAATCTGAATATCCCCTTAGATAGTCCTTATCTATGGTAATTCTGACATTATTTGTTACTAACCCCTAAACATAGGTGCCTATGGCATAAGTAAGTGAGTGTAGTGTAAGTGCAAGTATATGAACTGATGTAAGGGATGCCTACTCCTTCAAGCCATAATTAACTCTCAGGTTGATGCAAAGCTACACTCAAGCTCACACCCAAGCTCTCACACCCAAGCTCTCACTTAAGCTCATACCCAAGCTCCCTCAAGCTCACACTCAAGCTCACTCAAGCTCACACTCAAGCTCACTCAAACTCACGCTCACCCAAGAACTCAATAGTGGATAAGTGTTGTTTATACACCATTTAATGCAAGTATCTTGTTATGAAATGAAGTGTAGTGAAGTTGGGGATAAGCACAGCCACACCCAAAATGGAAGTCAAGCCAGCCATTTAATGCAAGTATCTTGTTATGAAATGAAGTGTAGTGAAGTTGGTGGGATAAGCACAGCCACACCTAAAATGGAAGTCAAGCAAGCCATTTATGCAAATATTTGTTATGAAATGAAGTGTAGTAAAGTTGTGTAGGGATAAGCACAGCCACACCCAAAATGGAAGTTAAGTGAGCCATTTAATGCAAGTGTAGTAAAGTTGGGTTGGATAAGTGCAGCCACACCCAAAATGGAAGTCAAGCTCACATTCAAGCTCACTCAAGCTCACTCAAGCTCACTGTGGCTTGAGTGGCTTGACTGTGAGCTTGAAAAACCAGGTGCCCATTGAGGGCAGTAGAAATGTGAATAGGTGTAGAAGGAATAGTGTATAAGAGTTTAAGGAAAAGTAAGACGAATGCGGAAAAGACAAACAAGATGCATTTCCGCGCTATGCACCTGCCCCACACTCTGAACAATTTCATGTCTCTCAACTTCTTCATCAAATATCTACCTCCAACTTTTTTACAGAGGCTTAGTATACATGCTTTAGATTCTGAATATAATTTTTGGGAGGCATACATAGTCTTGTTGTTCTACAAGCTTCAATACATTTCACAAAATGTTCCGAGGTCAAAAGTACATACATTGCAGTCTGTTACACTAGAAAACAGAAGCTAATTACTTGTCACTAAGGAACTCCAAGCCCATCTTCCATAAATCCCACCTATGAGCCCACCAAAGCTCCCGCTCGTCATCTGAGGCTACCTCTAAAAACTTCTTGTCAGACATCATGCCATTATGGCACCAACGAAAGAGACCCGATGCACTGAAGAACGTAGTGGCATGTTGCCATTCACCTGGTTGAAGGGAGGTATTCAAGTGGCATATCATGGCTGAGGGAATAAGCATAAAGTAACCAGGAGGGAACTCGATGACAAGTCCCAAGTCCCAGAGGACTATATGCCCACCCTTTCTGTAGTCAAACGTTCTGCAGTTGAAGATGCCGCACTGCCCGAAGAGAAGGTTGAGGAAGTCATGGTGAGGAAAGGTGGTCACCCTTTCGAAATTGAGAGAGGAGGCTGCAAAGCAGCAGTCAGGAAAATTGGGCTGAAGTTCCAGATTCTCCTCATAAATCTTCTGGAGGACTGTTGAATAGAGTCGCTGTAACTTGGGAAAGTATGCCTTCATCAAATCTAAAAGAAAAATGAGTGAGGGTCAAGTATCATTTTAATAGTACTCACAGTCCATCCAGCGTGAAATCATCTGCATCACTGGGTGCTCTCTAACCTTCCGAAGGACTGTCTCATGGGTCACTGAATGTGCTAGGATCCCAGGAACCTGTTGGCTTCCCCCAAACGATAAGCCAAAGACCAACGTGAAGTACTCTCCACACCAGTGCCAAAATTCCGTATCTTCAAGATTGAGTTTGTGCAGAACCTGCTCAAACATGGCGTAAATGTCGTCCATTGTCTGGTCAGTCCAGTCCTTCAGACGGGCTCCAAGGACAACAATCGGTTGGCCAGTCTTGTCTCGGAAGAGGAGGTCGTGGCTGAAAGAAAGAGAGTTAATAAAGTATTCAGTAAAAAAGAGATGTAAGAACACACCTTCCATTCCAAGTCTTTAATTTCATGCCTCTAAAGAAAAGTGCCTTTGTACTCCCTCACCCTTGGGCCCTGTCCAAGCACTACCAATAGGGGTATAGTCAATGGGGGTGCTAGACACTTGAGTAGCCTCCACCCAATGATGCTGGAACTCTTTG
Organism: Tetrapyrgos nigripes; assembly: GCA_013368315.1. NCBI lineage: Eukaryota > Fungi > Basidiomycota > Agaricomycetes > Agaricales > Campanellaceae > Tetrapyrgos > Tetrapyrgos nigripes. The sequence goes on from JAACJM010000118.1 coordinate 239,161, forward strand.
AGAGGGGATCTGGACGCAGCCTGCTTTGCACTGCGGTCCTTGCATTGTTGGCTTCTACAATACTCTTGGGACTTCTGCTTTCTTTGCTCCTGGGCGTTCTTGGGCTTGGGCTTCGGTTTTGGCGTGTATGGTTTATGCTGGTGATGATTAGATGCGTCTGTTGTTAGGATCGGTGAGGCAAGGTCGATTAGAGGGATGGGTTTTACAAGGGACGGCTTTTGGTGAGAGCGAAGGGGATAGACGTGGAGTTTCTGCTGTTCTTCCTCCAGTGGAGCATGTTTGTCTTGCAGAGGTTGGGCATAGCATAGTAATGTGGCAGTGTTGATTGCAAGTTTTGTCTCCTTCTTGGAGAGACCTGAATACTCCTTCTTGCTACGTAGATCTGTAAAGTAAGAGGGTAAAGGGGTCAATGAAGGCTTTCATCAGAGATAAATCTCAAATGGAGCTCGGCTATGCGACAGATGCAGCTGTGCATGAAAAGGGCCTGACAGTAGGCTCCCCAAGGGACGGGGCTGCCTACGCGTCACGTCCTTTTCATACAAAGCCCCATCCCTTGCATAGGAGCGGGAGAAAGGGAGGAGACATCAAAGGAGAACTTACATGGCATGGTGTTGGCATAGGAGAAAGATAGTGAGTGCTAATTTCGGTTTTTGTTGATTGCACATGATATGCACGTGCATTGCGTTTAGGTCAATGAAGTCCTGTCCAAAGTCTAAGGTCCAATGCACCATGGGTCGCCAACGAAAATCCAATGTCCTCACCAAACTCAAAGAATCTGTGCTCCTGCTCATGCTCTCATTGGAAATGTTGATTCCCAGCCTTGTAACACTAAACTGCAAATGCAAAAACAAGATGCTCAGGTCAAGCGCATCCTTGAGCTCAGGAAGAAGCAAGAAACTGGCCCCACAGAGTCATATGAGTACACTGATGTACTGGTTGACACTGGACACGCTGATAGTGATGATGACTGGACCAATGACATGTTTGACATGTCTCAGCCATTAGTCGTACCAGAGGCCAGTGGCACAGCAAATGCAGAGGATTTAGATGAGGAAGAAATAACAGAGAGAGAGAAAGCAGAGCTCTACCAAGAGACTCGCTGGCTTTACAAGAAAGTGTATGTATACCAACTGTTCAATTTGACTTGTCATCTCACTGTTGCATAGGTATGCACAGCAGGATTAAAGGCTGCGCAACGACAAAGGTGCAGAACCGACCACCAACGCTGGAGTGTGCAGCTTCCAGAGCATGTCAACGCATTCATGGATTATAGGTATAGGAGAGCCTCAGGTGAGGCGTGCGTTGATGAAGTGAGGGATCTGCATGAGCTTTGGGGTATAGATCACTTTGGTATGTTTAAAAGTGTTCTTTGTTTCTTTCCAATGGCTAATATGGCTCTAGTCCAATGTAGGATACAGCTACAGGTGTACAGGAGAGATGTATACATTAATTCAAGTTACATCCATCAAGGATATTTTCCCTTCAATCCCCTCATGAACCACTCTGTCATTACCAATCTCTACTATCAAGCTCTATCATAACCTCTTCATCCAATGCCCCAGACTCAGTACACAAGCATTCATGAAGACCATCTGTGACCAACATGGGGTGTGGTTCCAAAATTACCTCTGTGTCCAATTCACCGCTGCATTCGACCTATACCTGTCAATCCTGCATGAAGTCTGACAACTTGTCATGTCACTCCTCAGATGTGACAGCCCTAACTGGTGCATGTTAAACAATTGCCCTTGCTGCCAATATGACGTTGTGGGTGAACCAAAGCTGGAGATAAGGATTATGCTGTCCATCAACAGCAACAACTCATTAAAACGCAGTGAGAGGAGAGGACCGAAGGGCGAGAATGGGGAGCTTGGGTCTTGAAGGAGAGATCAGATCCTCGAGTTGGTGGGGGTGATTACTTCCTACCTGTGGAGGAGGTGGACAAGTGGGACGAAAAGAACTGGAATACTTGGGAAGGATGGATGCCCCTGACAGGAAAGGCAAGAAGGCTCCTTGTGAGAAGAGCTTCGTCAACATGAACAAAGCGAGGACAGAGAAAGAGGTTGGACACTGGGCAATTACAGGAGGCTTTTGGGGCTTTTGTAGGTATTGGTTCGTGATGAAGGTTATCAATATGATATGGTCAGGGGAGGGGTGAGTATTCTTTTGTTACATATTTTTCAAACAGCTAACTATAAGCCTTCAGAACAAAATATTGCCTGGCATTTCTCCACCACTTTATGTCAGTTTCTCAAGAAGATCGCAAAGCCAGAGGGCTCTCTGAAGAACCTGAGGGCGCACTTGGTGTGGGCTATGACATTGCGTGCCATATCATTCCTCGTCTCAAAGCATCTCCTATCAAGAACGTGGCGGAGAAGGAGAAATTGCACATGCTGATTGGGCTCCTGCATGCGTACACTCACAATCATCAGTGCCAGCTCACATTCCTCATGATTTATATTATGGGAGGTGGGATAGAGGACCTAGAGGTCTGTGAGCAGTTCTTTTCACAGTCTACTGCGCTGGCTCCAGTGACCTGCTACATGAGTGCATTCCACCAGGAACAAGCCATTTCAGAGTATGCTGCCCATCAAGACAACCATGAAGCCTATGCCAACCTCAGCAAGTTTATTCACAACAACTATAAGCAGGCTCTCGAGATCATACAAACTCAGGATGATGTAGTAAAGGCTATGCAGGAGAAGGGGATGACAGTTCAAATGATGTTTGATTGGCTGGAAGAGGAGAGGCAGTATCTAGAGTCAAAGGTAGAGAAGAACGACGAGGATGAGTTGGTAATGGATTATTATTTGAAGCTGTTGGAGTTAAAGAAGATTGAGGAAGAGCATCGAAAGACAGAGGAGGTGTTCGGGACATTTTTTCCAAGTGACCAGGGAGGTGAGGCAGCAAAGATAGAGGCCAGGTATCAAAGAGAGAAGATGAAGAGAGATAGGGTGCTCAATGACATTGAGGTTCTGGAGAGGAGGCTGGGGATTTTTGGACACTTGGGCAGAGGGTTCAGAGGAAATGGTCATAAAGGCGAACTACTGGAAGGCAGTGGACAAGTTGGAGGGTTTAATGGTGTCAAGAATGAATGTCTCTGGTACTGGTGGGTTACTTTATTACTCCCTTCTTTCATATAAACTAAACAGAATATTGTACAGGATACAAGATGCGACAACATCTGTGCCATGCCCTCAGCTCCTGGTCAAAGGCCATACAGGAAGCTCTGGAAAAGTACAACGAGTTGGCAGTGAAGATGCGTCCACCAAAATGCCGCCTGGAGTGGAAGGAGCTCATGGAATACACCTATCTATCTGAGTTTGACTTCCTTCGTGAAACCAACAGTGAGATCCTTGAGAAAACCATGGGCTACTCCTGCAAACTGACAACTGCTAGCGCGATTCTTCAAGATTCTCAGAGCAGAGGAGGAGCTTGTACGACTCCATGTGGAAATCAAACACTTGGTGACCTATATGAAAGAGGAGACCATGTATCTGGGACAGATGGAAGAGAAGTGGAGGGAGACCAAACCTGAGCTAGCGTTTCAAATCTGACTGTATGCTAGTGTCTGTGGACGGTATAATGAGCTTTACCGACTCCATCTCCAGTGCATTCCCAAGCTCCCTGGTTTCAGCTCATCTAACTTACACTACTTCACTGTGGGTGTGGGCGTTAGAAAGCAGGTTGTAGAAGAAGAAGTTGAGTCATTTGAAGGTTCCCTGGGAGAGTGGGAGGTAATGGGTGATGTAGAGAGTGATGTAGAGGGGGAGGAGGAGGAAGACAGGGCTGATAGCCATGTTGAAGCTGTTTTTAGGGGTTGCTAATGACCCCTAATGTACTTTTAGACAGATGTACATGTATTATTTGTATTCTTCATTGGTTTTTGTACATGTATATTTGCTAGGGCAGGCTACATACCAATACCGATGAGTACCGGTGTGACAGAGGGAGGGATGATGTAGTAGGACACGTGTGAGTCCCACCCAGATGAGTTCCTGACTGCCCTGAAGGTCCTGCACCTCCCAGCCACCCTACCTACCTATCTACCATGCCCTTAAGTCCCTACTGGCTACCAGGGTTTATCCAGGTGTGGGGGGACCACTATAAGTCCTTTATATACAAGTGATTGATGGGTGCATCATCTGCTTATATATCTCTGGGGTATTGGTCATATGAGGTGGGATACATCTACCTGGTCACAACCCTACAAAGCGACTGTACACCGTGCACCAGCACCTGTCCCTGCACCGGCCTGGGCCTGGAGTTTCTCATCATCCTCAATCACAACCAGGGCCACGGCCAACTTTGCAGGTGCAAAGGGAACTAGATATACCCATTTTTGATCAGGTGTTTTCACTTTCTGATATCTTCAAACACGAGTACCCCTCCTCACCCTACACCAACACTGGAACGCACCCTGACATATCCATATCACAAGCCATACAAGGGGTTCAGCAACGGGAGGGGCTTTGACCGACTCGAATGGGAACGACATCTGGAGTATCAAGGAGGGTTCATTACTCATCAACCTCATACTCATACTCAAGGGGTGTGCAGACGGTCTACCCGAGACCAGACCTTGGGGAGGGGGGTCTGGGCTAAGCTTATGACTGAAAAGTACACCATGTCTCATAGGGTGTATAGACCCATTTTCTGGTGTCATTTCCACTTGAAAGGATCAGAAATACCCTTTAAGAGTAAAATACATGCTTGAAATGCTCAAAAATGCCTGTAAAGTGTCGTTTTCAGTGGAAAGCCACTGAAATGGTATATAGTTGTCACAAATAGTGACGTCATCAGTTGTTCAACATCACGAAAAATTATTTGCTACATCAATAAAATGAGTGCCACCTACATAGTATTCTATCACTATTGAATGTCTCTTTAGGTCAGTATGGGGTCTGTGTGAGGCAGTCTGAAAGAAAAAGTGACTTGATATGAGAATTTGTAAGCAAACTCTTATCTTATCATTGCCTTTTTAGGAAGGAGAGGGGGTTGGCTGGACCTTACGACCCAAAAGGAACGTCCGGTCCAGTCATAACTGTCTGCACACCCCTTGCTCATACTCATACGACTACGAATACTCGCAAAGACATAGAGTATAGATGGTGTGTATGTGGAGAAGGGCTGCGGCCTGAACAAAGGAAGAAGAGGCCGCTGATCCATGAGAGGGTTGTTGCTGTGAAAGGAAATGATAGGCTAGGGAGACGGGGAAGGCTCTGATGAAGCCTTCTGGAAAGGGTACATGTGGACCCCGGAAACCTCTTCCGCCGGATAAGGTATTCGTTTTCTGTATTCTGTCGGCCATCAATTCTGACTCCTTATTTTGTCTAGCCGCGTTCTCAGCCTCCCTATCTCGAGTACCAGTGCTTGTCTCGTCTACTTCATAATTTCGACATCTCTTGGGACAATTTTTCGAAGCACGTTCGGCCTAGATGTCACCCACCCTACGCCAATTGGTCAAACCCAGGCCAAATTTCGATTTGATGGTGAATATTCAGTAGTAGCGTTGGATCTTGATGCTGTTAAGGAAAGAAAAGGTGGCGAAGAGTATCGATGATTGTAAGAGAGATTGAAAGGGTCGGACACTTGAGCTTTCTGTGAGTGTCCATTTCGTCTTACGCGACTCATTACTTATCTTTTTGTGTACTCAGTCCCAACAGCAGCACATCTTCTATCGTCTACCAAGAGATTGCTACTCGTTTCGCTTGTCGTTACCAAGTGGTCACTTATATTCCTGCTCCAAGTACCACCAAAAAGCATCCAGGACTGATCCCCGTGGCATAAGATGTGATTGGGGAGCTGGAGATCGTCACTGATCCCGTTGATAATCATCGCCCTTCTGGAGAGGATGGTAGTGAGGTTCCGACTGCTGGGTGACGTATCAGGCCTCAGGTTTCATGGCTATTGTCTTGCTGTTGCTTTGCTAACTATTTTGGTGCTTTCTTATATCCATAGCATTTCAGTCATACTATTCTTGCACTGTTCATGTACTCATGTATTCATGTATTTGTACTTCCTTGTCGCATTCTTGGTTAAATTATGTTTCATTTATACTTGTATGTACGTTTCATCCATTTAGTCTTCTTATTGTCACAAATGTACAGAATACTTGCAGAAAATACATGAAGCTTTGGAAGTGAGTTGTCAGGATTGTCCATTCATCTGCAATGAATCATTTTGTGACTACAAAAGCTTTGTACCTCCCTCTCCTCCAGTGGTGTTAATATAGTAAGGAATTATAAGTCCCACACTTCAAAGAGTGTCAGACCTGCCTTGTGCTTGAATGGGTTCTCGAGCACACACCTAGCTTATGTCTCCACAAGCCTTTTTCTTCTCGCTGGCTTTCTAAGTCTAGGTAATTCTGAATAAAGGCCCGGCATGTAATTAAATGATAATCAGTCGAGCTCGCCGCGTCTGAGTCTACTGATGATCTATTCTTTCAATGGCTAAGTGTGATAGAACTGCGGCATTTTCCTACCTATCTTCGAATTACTCTTACTTGCATTGATTAGATTACATATTCTATCAAATTCTCCTTAATTCTTTTGACTCATAAGTAACGAATATTCTTTGATCTCCTGAAAGGTTCTCTTGTATTCCACAAGCACTCGTACTATATATACCAATTCACACTGTATTAGAGAGAACACGAATCACTACTTTGTCTATCAACTTACCTTCTGCCCGAAGTGAGACTCTTGAATGGCTACGCAACGCTTCGCGCTTGTCAACCTCCTCAACCCTCAGATACTTACTAGCTGCCTTAGCGCTATTAAGTGTTTGTGCCCTCTGATATTTACTAGCTGCCTTGCGCTACAAGTATTCGAGTCTGCGAAGTATTGATCTATTAAGGTTACTACGGAGTTAAATCGAACCTACGCAATCTACACGAAATCTAAATCTAGCCCTACTCTTTTACACTAAACCCAAGTCAGGCCTTACATTGATTGATTCTGCTTTCCACCGCAGGACCATATGCTCCAGGATTTCTACCACAGGCAGCACCCCTCGGTCACTCGAATGTAAATTTTGTATTATTAGAACATGTAATTATGATGTATCTTGACATTGGAGTTTTCAAGTGTTTCTGAAGGTCTCGACGCTTCTATCTGCAAAGAAGGACCCACCTTCGATACTTCTAATCCCTGCGTCGAAAATGATTTAGGAATAAATGTTGATAATGAATGGCCAGTGGAAAGACTGCTGGCTGCATCAACGACAACTGGCGATGGGAGATGAAAGGCGGAAGGCAGCGCCCGCAATGCACATCAATGGCCATGTCACGTCCATGTCATCAGCAAATAGGGCCGAGATCGGAGGGCTGGGGGAAAGAGAAGATGGAAACCGAAATGTACAATCTTGCAGACAATCAACGTCATCAGAGAGTCTGCGAGAACTGAAAGATTAGTACATGTAATACTGGAAGTACAAGCGGAAAAAGACTGGAATAAACGGAGACAGAAGGCGCACAGCAGAGAACAAGAGAACTACTCACCACGAAGTGTATGAACATTGAACTGCTCATCCTTCAATGGCCATACTGTTGGACTTTGGGTTTCCGCTGATGAGCTCGGAAGCTCGGAAATGCATTGAGCCTCCGTTAACCAGTTCGATTTATTAATTGTAAATACGATTGACTGCGAAAACCCCTATTAGCTAGTTATGTACAAATCAGGAACCTCGTGCGCTTTGCCACGGGTTCCCTGCCTATACGAAATTTACTTCTTGCTGCTCCCGGAAATCTTTTATCTCACTCTTACTCGAACGTAAAATTCAATACATACATCAATGGTCAGCGTGTCAACCTCAGAACTGTTTCAGAAGCAACAGCTCACCCTACTTGCATTCACAAGTTCCCAGATGCAGTTGTCCATCCTCAGGTCTATTTCCGTTGACTACGACGTATTTCGGTCATGTGTAATGGATGTTTGTTGAAAAGACAGCCGAGGACAGAGCAAAGATCGTGGATGGTGGAGCGTGAGTAACAGCTGGCCATGGACTATTTGACGATGGAATAGAGAGAAACAGACAGCATAAGTATGTCATTGCCTACGAGTATCGTCATTCAGTTCAGCAAATCTCTATAAGTATAAGTCTGCCTCGGGCGCTCTTTTACTAGAGTCACTACTACAGCAACACTTGAAAGGTTTCGCTGTCTACAACCCCTTCTTTGCTACTGCTAGACTTTTCTTGCTGCTTAGGGACAGAGTACCCTGGCTGCTTACTGCTACGTGAACTCATATTACATTTTCCCCCAAGGGAAAGTTCCAGCCAATGATAGCTGTTGATCTTATCTACATAGGCCAGCAGGTCTTTCGCAAGACCTTATCTTTGATGCTTCATTGCGCTTCTCATAAACATTCATGTGAATTTGGACTTTTCAAACTTCTTGCACTAAAGACTAAACTGTGCCAAAGGGACGACCGTCATACTTGAAGATCTTATCTAAGCTAGTCTCGAGCATCCAGATTGACAACACATCTTGACACTCTTCATGTGATGTATGTATACCTAGGCGCTCAAACTGTATTATATCAAGGTCAGCAGGTCTTTAGCAAGAGCTTATCTTTGGTGGTTCATTGCGCTTCTCATAAACACTCATGTGACTTTAGACACTTTTCAAACTTATTGTGCTTTGCCATCAACCGTTCATTCGAGTGAAATGGGTGCTAAAGAAAGCACAAGGAGGCAAATGCAACCGGGTGCGTGTTGATAACACAGAATCATTCACACTGTACTTCAGAGAAGACTTGACCTATTATACTGACTCTTTTTCTCAGACAACAATCTCACTCCTCCCACTGGGGGAATTGTTTATAATACCAATACTAACAACAACAGTCTGATTGAGCACTCCTATAATACGTACAATACGTTCAACAACCAGAGATACATTGATAACCATCAGTATCAAGGTGTGGATGAAATTTATTGCCCTGAGATTAAAACACCATCATTAATCAATGAAAATATTTGCAGGTAGAAACAGTGAGTTTTTGTCAAGGTTTGTCATTTGTTGAATGATAATATTTTGTGTAGTGTCTGAAATTAAGAAATGGATCAATGCACCTGATTCATCCATCAATTTCAATGCTGCACATGATAAGATGACAAAAGGCACTGGAGAGTGGCTCCTCAAAGATTCCAGATTGGTTGAATGGAAGGAAAAAGGAGGGCTGGCTCTGGCTTCAAGGCAAGGGTAAGCTTGACTTCATTTAATGCAGATCAATTTCCTGATCAGATTCTGCTTTAGCCGGTTCTGGAAAGACTTTCCTGCTGTAAGTATTCTGACTTTCAAACAGAAAATGTATGTAAAATCATTTAACTTTGAAATCTTTAAGCACCAAGGCCATTGCTAGTCTTATGGCTGGGAATCATCATGTCCTCTATTTCTATTTTGATACTCGAGATCAGAGCAAAGCCAAGGCAACTTACAGAGGAATGCTTGCTTCTCTTATGCTGGATATGGGCCTTCAATTCAATCGAGCTCAGTTGATGGATCATTATGAGAGATACAGCTCAGGAAGGACTCAAATGCCAGCGATGCTATGATTACTTGTTGGACCTGCTAAAGCAGACATCTTCATCTACATACATCTTCATAGATGCATTTGATGAATGTGAAATTCAAGACCAGCATTCAGTAACAGAATTTATCCAACAGCTCCTGGGACTAGGCATAAAAATTCATATTTTTTTCACCTGCAGATATCCAGCTAATCATGTTGGGATGAGTGCTGGTACCTATGAGATATCTCTCAACACAGAAATTGTAGAAGGAGATATAGAGATATATATCCAACAATCTCTTCAATCCAGGCCATTATTTGTCAAGATCAACAATGAAGTAACAGAGGCCCTGTTGCATGGTTCCCATGGACAGTAAGTATTATTTTTCTGATTAAATGTGTTTGTTCAATAATACCATGAAGGATTCGATGGGTGGATTGCCAAATTCAATATTTTCAGCAGCTAGGATCATGGCGAGCCATCAGGAAGGCCCTGAAAAGTCTACCAAAAACCTTGGAGGAAAACTTATGAGCAGGCGTTGAATGCTACCAAAAAAGAGCATAAAGAGGATGCACAGGCCATATTGAAATGGCTTTTATTTGGATATGACGAGTTGACTATGGAAATGCTGCCAGAAATATTTCGCATTGATTTTGAGCAACAAACTTTAGATGATCCTGAGCCAATAAAAGAAAATGAATTGTGCAACATTATAAGCTCAACATTAGTTGTAGTCCAAGAAGTGACTCGCTGGTATGGTCAAAAGGAGGATATCCTACAACTGGGACATCCATCAGTGAAGGAATATATTGTTTCAGAGGAAATCAAAGCAAGCTCAGCCAAGCTTTTTCAGATAAATGATCAGCTGGCACATGAATTCATTGCTCAATCTTGTTTGATCTATCTAGTGGTTTGGTGGAAAAGATGGATATATATCTCAAAATCAGTTCCCTTTGGCAGATTATGCTGCAAAAAGATGGACAGAACATGTCAGAAATTTACAAGCATTGGAAGATCCACTCAAGTCTTTAAGTTTACATTTGCTCACTGATACAAATATGTCATGCTTGGCATGGATGAATATCTCAGCCAGTTATTATCTTGTTTGGCCTGCTGCAGGGTCTGCTCCTCCATTTTATTATGCCAGCATGGTTAATTTGCCTAATATGATATTGTCAATGACAGAGAAAGGGGAAGATATCAATGCAAAAGGTGGTAAATATGGGAATGCTCTCCAAGTTGCTAACATACTTCAGACAAATAGAGATAGTCAGGCTTCTGCTTGAGAATGGGGCAGATGTCAATGCTCAAGGTGGAGAATATGGCAATGCACTCTGGGCTGGTGTATACCTTGACCAAGTAGGCATAGTCAAGCTTCTGCTGGAGAATGGGGCATATGTCAATGCAAAGGGCAGAGAACATGGCAATGCACTCCAGGCTGCTTCATATGAAGAAACAATAGCCATAGTCAAGCTTCTGCTTGAGAATAGGGCAGATGTCAATGCTCAGGGTGGAGAATATGGCAATGCACTCCAGGCTGCTTTATATAGAGGAAATATAGCCATAGTCAACCTTCTGCTTGAGAATGGGGCAGCTGTCAATGCTCAGGGTGGTAAATATGGCAATGCACTCCAGGCTGCTTCATGTGGAGCAAGTGTAGACATAGTCAAGGTTCTGCTTGAGAATGGGACAGTCGTTAATGCTCAGGGTGGTAAATATGGCAATGCACTCCAAGCTGCTTCATGTCATGGAAGTGTAGACATAGTCAAGGTTCTGCTTGAGCATGGGGCAGCTGTCAATGCTCAGGGTGGCAAATATGGCACTTGCACTCCAGGCTGCTGCAAGTGATGGAAGTGTAGACATAGTCAAACTTCTGCTTGAGAATGGGGCAGATGTCCATGCTCAGGGTGGTGAATATGGCAATGCATTCCAGGCTGCTTCACACAGAGGAAGTGTAGATATAGTCAAGCTTCTGCTTGAGAATGGGGCAGATGTCAATGCTCAGGGTGGAGAACATGGCAATGCACTCCAGGCTGCTTCATGTACAGGAAGTATAGCTACAATCAAGTTTCTGATCAAGAACTGGGCAGATGTCCATGCTCAGGGTGGTAAATATGGCAATGCGCTCCAGGCTGCTGCCTATAGAGGAAGTATAGACATAGTAAAGTTTCTGCTTGGGAATGATGCAGATGTCAATGCTCAGGGTGGTAAATATGGCAGTGCACTCCAAGCTGCTTCAGATCGAGGAAAGATAGCCATAGTCAACCTTCTGCTCAAGAATGGGGCTGATGTCAATGCTCATGGTGGAAAATATGGCAATGCACTGCAGGCTGCTTCATATAGAGGAAGTGTAGACATAGTTGAATTTCTGCTCAAGAATGGAGCCAGTGTCAGTGCTCAGGGTTGGAAACTATGGCAGTGCACTCCAGGCTGCTGCATATAGAGGAAGTATAGACATAGTCAAGCTTCTACTCAACAATGGGGCAGCTGTCAATGCTCAGGGCAGTGAATATGGCAATGCACTCCAGGCTGCTTCATGGAAGGAAAAGTGTAGACATAGTCAAGGTTCTGCTTGAGAATGGTGCAGATGTCAATGCTCAGGGTGGAGAATATAACAATGCACTCCAGGCTGCTTCATATGATGGAAGTGTAGACATAGTCAAGTTTCTGCTCAAGAATGGGGCAGATGTCAATGCTCAGGGTGGTAAATATGGCAATGCACTCCAGGCTTGTTCATATGGAGGAAGTGTAGACATAGTTAAGCTTCTGCTTGAGAATGGGGCGGATATCAATGCAAAGGCTGGTAAAGTATGGCAATGCACTCCAAGCTGCTTCATGGAGAGGAAGTATAGACATAGTCAAGGTTCTACTTGAGAATGGGGCAGATGTCAATGCTCAGGGTGGTAAAATATGGCAATGTGCTCCAGGCTGCTTCATCTGGAGGAGAAGTAGACCTAGTCAAGTTTCTGCTTGAGAAGGGAGCAAATGTCAATATCGAAGGAGGCAAATATGGCACTGCTCTCCAAGCAGCTTCTGTTGCAGACTCTGACTTACTCTCTGATTATAACTATGTCAAACTGGTAGAAATACTACTTGATAATGGAGCAGATATAAACTCCCGAGGTGGAAAATATGGAAGTGCAATTCAGGCTGCTGCGATTAACAGCAATCAACAAATATATGACCTCTTGATACAGAGAGGAGCAGATGGGATAGATCCTATTTTCACTATTTTTCAAGAGGACCCTAAAATTCCCTTTCCATTTATGGAAAATAAATCAGCTGACTCTCAGATCTACTGACCATTCTTCTGGAATATCTAGTTATGCCACGAACTGCTACAGTTCTCTGCCCTCCTTTTTCTTCTTCCTTTACTTCATCATTGAACCCATTTCTCCATCACTTGTCTATTGCATTCCCTTGTTAACACTTTTTCCTTTCATTTCTATTATTCTTTGATTCATACTCCTTTTGAACCTTAATAGCATTGACTTTGAACACTATAATATCTGTCGCAGTCTTATTTTTACCACCTATCTTTCACATTGTCATTCTTGTCCCTGTACTATTTTCATAAAACTCTCTCACTTATTCATTGTTCTTTTACATATATACTAGCAGGCTTTAGTAGTTAGTTCTCTAGTTTGTTCACTTTGTCTCCACTCCATATTACTACTTGTGCAGTGTTGAGCGTAGTCAGCTTTACTTGTCTTTTTCAATCTATATCTTTCTCTCTTTCCAATCTCATCTTAGTATGACCTGGGTGGTTCCATCATCGAGTGTAGTAGTGACCTTGACAGTTTATTTTGATCCTGAAAAGCAATTATGTTTTCCTGGTTCTATGGAATTGTAACTCTTGACATGTTGCTCTGAACAATGTTCACAAGTTTGCATGAAGTTTACAATTAGTGATTAGTCCTGTATAAAAGGTTGTTGCTACCAATGCCTCAAGTTTCTGTAGTCTCTTATCAAAATCAATACTTCTATTCATACCTGTGAGTCCTCAGGTGAGCATTGCTTACTGCTAGTGTGCCAATTATCAAATACAATATTCAAGGCCTGTCAAAGTCAATCAATATTAGCATTGATTGTGTTTGTAAAGTTACGAGGCCAAATAAAATGAGGATGAGTCATTTACATCCCTTTCTGCTTGCTCAACTTCTTCCCTCCAATTTTTCCCAAGGTCAATCATTGATCATCTATCAGTCATTTTCACCCCTTGGGCTGGCAATCCAATCTGTGTTTTCTGAATGATACAGCTGGGTTCAATGTGTCCTCCTGGACATTTCTTCCTTGTACCCCTCATCTCTGCTTCATTGCTCTGGTGACAATTATTCTCACCTATCAACTCTGGATATTGATTACAGGTCAATTCTGCCTATTGACTATGGCTTAACATCATTTATCTATCGTGGTTTCTCATCTCCACTATGGCCCAATATCATCTATTTTTTGCTGCCCCAACATCCCATAACTACACCATCTCAATGTCGTCCACATTACAGACTTGAGGCCTCATACTCACAACATGTTAGTGTTGGCCCACAACCACCTCATCTAAGAGCTATGTTATCTGTGGACGTACAAGATCTGCAGAAGAAGATTATCTGCATTGTCAAGAACTGCTACAGTTCTTTGCCCTCCTTCCTCCTCTTTTACTTCATTATTGAACCCATTTTCTGATCATTCATCTATTGCATTTCCTGATAAACCTTTTAAACCTTATATTACTGATTTTGAACCTTATAGAACCTGTCAAACTCTATAATAACTATCAATCAATCTTCCATTCTATTGATCCTATCTTTCTCCTACATTTCTCCACTTTCTCCTATGTTTCTCCTATTTCTCCTATGTTTTTCCTATCATCTATTCATTGCTCTTCTATATAAATCACTAGACATTCTAGCTAATCCTTTAGTTTGTTCACTTTGTCTCTGCTCCATACTATTACTATGCAGTGTAGAGCCTAGTCAGCTTACTCATTTCTCTCCTCTATCTCTATCTCTCAATCTACTGCTTTGTATCTGTCTTCAAACTGTGTGACTTGGGTGGTTATTTGAGTGTATCGACAACCTTGACATGCATATCAGATAATTCTCTACAAGAACAGATCCTTCTACTCTTGCAGACATATATCCTACACAACTGACTAGAACCTCAGCCTCAAGACCCACCTAAAGTATGCATCCAGACACTATGGCACTATCTTGTGCAAGTTCAGGATGGCAAACATTGTAGAGCAATTACTTTCCTGCTATTTGGGCAACATATCTTTGTGAGTGTATGATTGGGTTGGAGTCAACCCCCAATCCCCCCCCCCAACCAAAGACTATGTGCTTCTGCAAGGGAGATTGAAACACTGAAGCATGCTCTCATGCAATGCATGTCAGATCTGGAAACAGTGGTCCATCTTAGCTAAATGTCAATGGTGCACGGTGTGTAGAATTGTGCAGGTCACCACTGTGTACCAGCATGTTGGTGGCTGTGTGTGTGCATGCCACTGAAATTTCATTCAAGTTCTCGTCCACTATGTAAAAATAAATTCTAAAGAATATCTGAACCTATGGCCTGTATTTAATCTTGCAAGTTCTTAAAACAGCAAATTTTGTACATTTTGTACATGTATGACTTGGAAACTGGCATGCACATCGAGAAGTGACTCGCAGATCTATCAGGGTGGCCTGCACGTATGACATCATGTGCAGGCCAGGTGCATGCTAGGTGCAGACCAGCCCATTACCCAACACGTCCAACTAACTGTTGCTCTCTATTGCTACCCATGTGCAATGGTGCATTGCAAACTTAGGTAAACAGCTCATAAGCTCTCTGAATGATAATGAAAAATCAATATGCATGTGTTAGGACCTTCAACATTGAGAAATGCTTGTCCCTGACGTTGTTTGGGGTTACCCAATGCCACTTCCCATGCTTTCTATGAGCCCTGCTCTCTGTTTGCCTCAACTCGGCTTGCCTCAACAAGCAGATATGTGCCTTGGAGATCAACAGAATGTGCTTGAGACATGTATAGGTATCTTTCTAATTTTTTCACAGCCAGATCCTCGATAATCATGAGCATATAAGTATGTTATTAAAAAAAAGTTGGTCATTTTGCAGCACGTACTTGCTTAGAGCACTTAGCTGGGGTTTAAAAAGCCAAAAAAATCTGATAAGGTATCTGAAACCCTAAAAAAGCTATTGTTACAATTTCTCACCCCTATTCTATAAGACTCTTTGACTCATTCTTCTTTCTTTACTTCATTTCATTTTCTTATCTAACACATGTCTCCCTTCTGTTCACCATGCTT